>CM052439.1:65617451-65691206 GCA_028533085.1 Varecia variegata | reverse complement strand
ACATCCATCCACAAACATTTTTGTGTGGCCCACAGTGTTTTAAGAAATTTGAATTGGATATCAACATTGAGAAATTGCAAGATTTACACAAAAGGGTTCAGATTTTTGGCTTTTCTTGAAAACTCATGTCTGGCAGCAGTGGATTCACATACCCAAATGGCAACAAAAACCTGTAGCTAACTAAGAGAAGGCTGCTCCCTTTATATCAGAAATGCATCATTTTAGTCTGACATAGTCTTCACTAAGGCCACTTAATCTCCCTGTCTAGACTCAGAAACATAAACATTTATGAACTTTGCTCTGACATACATACGTATCTGCATATTTCATTACTAACATCAATTCAGAATTTACAATGCATATAAATTAACACAAAAATTTTTAAAGTACATTTGAATACTAAAAGTAATATTTATTTTAATATGAATTGCTTTCTAACAAAGGATTTACAAAAGTATCTTCCAAAACCGTTCACCCTGCTGAACTAATTTATTCATTTAAATCAAAATATTAGCATTCTATTCTATGTCAATTAATTTCTCTTCTGTGAGAGCATTACATACTTCTTTTACAACATTCCCTTTCTGTGTAGGTGATGGCTAGGTAAAAATTTACCTTTACAACATTCCCTTTCTGTGTAGGTGATGGCTAGGTAAAAATTTACCTTAAAACCTGGCCAAGTCGGGTACTCTACTCTTAAGATTTGTCTCTACAGTCACACATTTAGACTCTTAATATATCATGTTTAACTACAGGAGTACCATCTTGGCTAAATGTTGCCATATTAACCTTTCTAACACAGGTCTGAGTAAATCATCACAATTTAACGAATAAAGTCTAAATTATTGACTTTGGCATTCAAGGCTCTCTATCACTTGGTCCCAACATCACAATCTAACTTTATCTTTTACTAATCTCTTTCACACATCTCACATTCAGGCAGGCAGACAGGAATGACTTCTTAATTTTTGAACAAGGTACGGTGGGGTGGGGACTTCTCTGAATATACCTCCAACTCACCCAAATTTTAGATTATAAAAATACCACACATTTTCAAAATTCAAGTTAAACGCTTCTCTCATTAAGTGACCCCAAACCCCTCTTCACAAAGCTCTGAATCTGCATTGTACCTTTGTGTAGCTTCTAAAAAATGATTTCTACTTTTATTGGCAGTTACTGAAACTATCTCTGGTGTGTGTAAATAACTCTTACTCTCATTTGTAGGATTTCGAAGGTCGTTTCCTATGCTGAAACTGCTACAAGACCTTCGGTTTAGGTAAACAAAGAGATTTTAAAAAAAGGGCTTAAATATAGATTCTAGTATTTACTGAAATAATGTCTTTCACAAATACTAAAAGGATGCTCGCACTGAATTTCTGTATCTACAAAAATGAATTTGGAGAAGTACATGTATATTGAAAAGAATATTTGTGTTCAAACTATCTTCAAAGCACAACATAATTTCACACCTCTTGCTTCCCCTGACATTTCTGATAAAGTCTAACATGATGCCACCAATGCCACCATTAAACCCGTCCCTCCACTTCCTAACAAGTTCCCAAACTTGTTTACTATACTGATTCTTAGAGACTAATTTACTCACATTAGCCATTTCTAGCGGAGAGGACTGTCGCAAAATAGCTTTCCTTTCGTAAAGTTAATCCTGGGAAAGAACAAAACGAAACAGGCTAGTGACAGACTGAACTCTTAACAAACAGCAGCCGTGGTAAGACCCACTCTTCTTCAGCGTGTCCCTCCACCACGAGAGGACCGAAGTCCAAGCTCTCCCCGTAACCTCGGGAGACCAGAACTCGCCCCCACCCCGTCCGGGCCACAGACCCCCACGCAGCCCCCTACGAGGCCGTGGAGCTCGGAGCCCTCCCGGCTTTTATGCTCGCTGAAAAACAATTCGGACCAGACCCCGGCGGGGAACGAGGGGCGGGCGGCCAGGATTCAGAGTCCTGAGGGTCGAAGCAGTACTTTAACGCCGAGTCAGGGCTGTAAAACAACAGCTCCAAGTAAAGCTTCCGGCTGAGTTGAAGGGTGAGGAAGCGGAAAAGAGCCTAAAGACAGAGTGACAGGATGACTGGGGACGGCAGGGACTCAGTGGGGACAGGGGCAATACCGAGGGCGAAGCCGGCGGGGCTAACGCGGGCGGAAACCATCCGTACCAGTCACCACCACTGCCGCCAGCTGTCCCAGAACCTGACTGTTCCTGCAGTCAAAATGGCGGCGGCGAAGGCAGTGGTAGCGTCTACGCTGGCGGTGATTAGGCTGGAGAAGTTGCTTCCGAGCGCATCGATGAGAAGGATCGTCGAACTGATGATGCGCACGCGCACAGTAGGGCTACGCGGAGCTGACCATCCATTGGATAACCCTGGCAGACGACGTGGGAGGAGAAGAGGCGGGGCCAGACCTGGAAGGATGGAGGGAGGGCTCCAAGCTGGGTTGGGCGGGTCAGTTCATATCATGCATTGACTCATTGATCCATTTGATAGATTCCTCCCGCCCTAAGCCTTTCTTACTGCCTGCAGGAAATACAGTCTTCTGTTTGTATCATAGTTTATTTTTCATGAATCTCTGCTTTTGGGCATAGGACACTTATTTTCTGTGACTCCGGCCCTACCACAGTGCCAGGCCGTCAATAGGCTCTATAAATAAATATCAGAAACTTATTTATAAATAGTATATCATTTTTCACTTACTTAATGTGTTTTTAAAAATTAACAAAAGCCCATACCTTATTCAGACTTCCTTCGTTTTTGACCTAGTGATCTTTTCTCTCCTTCAACCTGTTGGAGGAGCTCATCCAGAATACATCACATTTGGTCGCTATGGCTGCTCGAGCTCTTCTAGCCTGTGACAGACTTTTCTTGCTTTTGATGACCTTAATAGTTTTCAGGAGTACTCATCAGGCATTTTGTCGAATGTCCTTCTATTGCGATTTGCTTGATGTTTTTCTCATGCATTGGCTGGGGTTATGAGATTTTTTTTTTTTTGAGTGTAAAGTGCCCTCTCATCATGTCATATCAAGAGTACATACAACATGACTTACCACTATTGATGCTAACCTTTATCATTTTGCTAAGGTAGTGTTTGTCAGGTTTCTTCACTGTGAAGTTACTTTTTCTTTCCCTTTCCATACTGTACTCTTTCTAAGGATATCACTATGTGCAGCCCAAACTGTAGGAATAGGAAGTTATGCTCCACCTCTGTGAAGGCAGAATATCTTCATAAATTTTTTGGAATTATTCTGCATGGGAGATTTATCTGTTCTCCCCCATTTATTTATTTAGTCATTTATTTATATCAGTATGGACACATCGATATTTATTTTACATTTTGGATTATAATCCAATACAATTTTATTTTGTTCAGGTTGTTCCAGCTTTGGCTATTGGGATTTCTTTTAGTTGGCACCTGTGTCTTTTTTACACACCCTTATTGTTTGTTTGTTTGTTTTCCCTTGAGTATATCCAATCTCATCTTGTATATTCCCTGCCCCAGTCCTAGGATCAGCCACTTCTCCAAGGAGCCATGGGTCCTTTTAATGGGAAATGATATTAGAAATGAAGACTTGGACATTTGCAGTACTGTTGCTTCTATGCCTTCTCAGCTGACAGAGCAAGGAAATGTATGTGTGTATGCTAACCTGAATACACATATCTATAAATATTTATATACATATCCGTGGTGGCTAAACAGGACTGATATCTCCAGCTCTAATCCAGCATCACATGGGTCATTCTAGCTTTCTCCCCTTGCTTGTTTGTAACCTTCACTCTAGTGTGAGACACTTGGCTCTCACCATCTGACATCCTTTTACCTAACTGGTCAATTCCAGCGTACATGTATAGTGGATTCAGAACTGTTAACCCATATTCAATGTACATGTGTTCTGGTTTCAGAATTGTTATCAGGTCTGCCCGAGGGAAACAGATTTACCAACTAGAGTAACATAGAACTAGCTTATGTATAGTTCTTTTGCTTTTAGTCTTATACATTACACTAATTTCCAAAGTTACTCAGGCCAGCAACCCTCCCCACACTCCTGCCTCAATGATGTTATTTTGTATACTAATAATACAGTTGGAATCTTTTGCCACAATCTGCATTACTTCCTTCTTTGATTTCCTAAGATTCTTTTTTTAAAATCTCCATCCATTAAATTTCTCTTTGTGCTTTAAAGGTCTATGGGTTTTGACAAATCCATACATAGTGTTATGTATCCATCATTACAGTGTCATACAAAATGATTTTACCACTCTAAACAAAAAATCCCCTGTGTTTCATCTATTAAACCCTTCTACCTCCCCATTCCCTAACAACCACTGATCTATTTACCATCTCTAGTTCTGACTTTTCTAGAATGTCATAGAAATGGAATCATACAATATGTAGCACTTTCAGACTGGTTTCTTTCACATAGCAATATGTATTTATGATTCATCTATGTTTTTGTGTGGCTTGATAGCTCCTTCCTGTCTTTTTTAATCCATCAATAGTATACTAATGTATGGATATACCACTGTTTATAGTTTCTCCTGTTAAAGAACATTTGGTTTCTTTCAGTTTTTGACAATTGTGAATAAAGCTGCTGTAAGGATTTGTGTTTGGGTTTTTCTGTGAACATGTTTTCAAATCAATGAGTAAATACCTGGGAGCACAATTGCTGGAAATTACATTTTTACAAGATATTTGAAAACAGTTCTGCTAGATAATTTGAGCATTTTTACCATAATCATATATACAGTTAATTTAACAAATGCTCTTCTATGTTGGTAACATAGAGCAAACTTCATTCCACCCCTGCCCAATTACCACATTTAATAATGTCCAAATTAATAGGCTTCACAAATCACAGGCTATCTGACACCTCTGTAGCTGTTCAAATCAATGGATACTCAATCACAAATAAAGGAGAATATCTTGGAATATCTTAAAGATATCCCTGGAAGGAGAGTCTATAACTTCTCTAGGAAACATCATTCGATGTCTCAAAAACCTTCTCTCAGGAAATTGTCCCTGCTGCAGACTCCTCATGTTACACATTTATTTCCTCTTTTTCTGTCCATAGTGGGAGACAGCTGGTCAGTAGTGGGATGGAAGGCAAAAATTTTTACCTCAAATTGTCTTTTATTTTAATCAGTGCCTTTTAATGCTGTAAATTTATTGCTCCAAAAATGAGCCAATGACTAAAGCCATCAGACTCAAACTAAGATTTGAAATTGAAAGACAACCCCATGTGTTTTTTCAGAGACAACACTAGATATAAGGCAAGACAAACAAGGAAGCAATGGATGCTCTTTCTCTGTTGTAACTTCTGGTCCCTGGTCAAAGTCTGTGAGTGTCAAGTCCTTCAGGGATGGAGAGTGCAGAAAAGCTCCAAAGCTCCAAAGAAGTTGGTGATTTGGGGCCTTTACATTGCAAACATTAATGACATGAAATAAAATTCTAGAGTTGGAGAGAAATTTAAATTTGAGGGGAAAATTCTAGATTATCTTTCTAAGCTAAATGGGTACAAGAGCTACCAATCTGAAGACCTCTACCACCTCTGGTGCTATTCTGGAAAGGTGGGCTACCATATGTAGTGTACAGGTACAGATTAACACCACACAACCCTGGTTGGATTCTTGAATCTGATATTTCTTTTTGGGTCATTGTCTTAATCTGTTTTATGTTGCTATAAAAGAATCCCACAGACTAAGCAATTTATAAAAAAAAGAAATTTATTTGGCTCATGATTCTGAAGGCTGGGAAGTCCAAGAGCATGGCTCTGGAATCTTGCAAGAGCCTTCATGCTATATCATCCCATGACCGGAAGAATGGTAGAGGCAAAGGAAGCAGAGCAGATAGAGGTACAGAATTCAAAATACTGTGGGTAGTTTGGGAGATCCTCAACTAGTTCAAGGGATTGAGTTGGAGGTTGATAGGGACCAGATCATAGTCAGTCTTCTATGTAATACTAAGGCAGATATAATCCTGGAAGCAATGAGAAGCAAGTGGGAAGATTTAAATAGTCATGGAATTATCAGATTTGTGTCTTGGGAAGATCCTCTGGCTGCAGTGAAGAGAATTGATTGGAAGTATATAGGACTGGAGTTGGATTAACCAAATAGGTTGCAGCCACAAGGAAGAACACAAGAGCCTGAACCAATGGCAGGGGAGGGGTGAACAATCAATATGGCATGGCTTCTATTGGTTTCAGATGAGGAAAAGTGGACAAGTTGAAGATGATGCCTAAATTTTTGACTCAGGATACTTAGGGAATGGAGTTGCTTTTACCAAGATTGGGAATCCAGTAATACTAATATTTTTGAAGTATATGCTACATGGCAGGCACTTTTCCCTTATCTATTTTAATCCTAATAAAAATGCAGAAAATAGAGGTATTACTATCCTCATGTTATAAATGAGGAAATGAAAGCACAAAGAGGTTAAATATATTACTGAAGTTTCTAGGGCTGGATTTAAATCTAGGTTTGTTTGGTTCAAAATTAGTGTTCTTTTTCTCACAGGACACTGCCTTCCAAAAGCAAAACAGGTTTAAGGAGAAACACAATAAGTTTGATTTGGGATATTTTGAATTTAAGATGCCTGAAGGGAATTCATGAGGAATAGTCCAATAAGTCATTTGAAAGCAGGCCGGTTGCTCAGGAAAGTGGTTTATGTGGGAGATAGAGACTTGAGGGTCATTAATATACGGGTAATAGTTAAAGCTGTAGGAACCCCTTAAACTGGAGTACAGTGATGCGCTTTGCAGGGAGAGAAGAAGGTTTGTGAAACTCCTAAAAATGTATGTATATTTATAAGTAGTTGTATTTTCTTTTTCTCCTAGGGAGAGAGTACAGAAATTTTTCAGGTCTTTAAAGAAGTCCATGCCTCTGAAAAGATCAAGAGCCACTAGTGAAGGGCATAAAAGAAAAAGTCAGAACTCTAGGAAATATTAATTAAAGGGGTAACAGAAGAAGAAAAACTAGCAAGAGGCTGAAAGTTTTCAGTCAGAGAGTAGAAGGAAATCAGGAGAGAGAGAGGCATATTCTAAACATCAAGAAGATAATTGCTCAATATTATTAGATGCTACACAAAGGTCTTATTGAGGAGCGAAAAGAGCCCCTGATATTTGATAGATAGGGCACTGTGTCTTTGCTGGAGGAGTTTCAGTGCCTTGGGGGGGGGGTGGAATTTTGATTACCATGGTATTCAAAGGATGAAGCATAAACCTCTTGAGAACAGAGATTTTGCCTGTTTGTTCAGTGTTCTTAGGACTTCACTTCACTTTCATCAATAAATATTGTTGAAAGTTGAACAGAGGGAGAAGTAGTGGCTGCTACCATTAATAACAGCCATTCTTTGTTGTTCTATTTCCAGGCTCAATACCTAGCTAACATCTATCTTCCCAACAACTATGCCAGGGAAGGATTAGTTTCCACATTTCATAAATGAAAAGACTAGGTAAGACTCAGAGAGGCTAAGCAAGCTGCCTGAATGCCAGAGGGTGACATGCAGTGACGGAAATGAAATTCAAACTTGGATTTGTCTGGCTCCAAAATCTCTTTTCCTTCCCCGACAATAAAACTAAGGAGAAGAGAGAGAGGTAGGTAGCTGTCTGTCAACAGTTATTCCAATTTCCCTTGTCCACATGCTTTCCTGCCTTCACTACCTCTTGTTTTGTTCTTACCCTTCAGAGGCAAAGCAGAGCCTTCATCGAGCTATAAAGGTTGATCAAAGTACCAGATTATGAGATTATTCAGAGGCTAATACGTAATCCTTGGGGTTTCCTTTCTCATCTCACTCTCACTGCTGCCTGCATTAATGCTTTCTGATAAACATATGGCCTCCTTTTTATTCTAGAAAACACTGGTTCTCAACAACAAAGGAAGTATACTTAAGCAAACTAAGGCATATATAGTCATCACTAAGTGCTCAACCTGGAAAGACTATAGGACTTCTTTCTATAAAGACAATTGTATTATAAAACCAAGAGAGACAAGAGGGAATATTTGGTCAACTAAATATATCTAAAGCACGTTAGAAGTTGGGAGACAATATTCTGTGTTATTTTAAGAAAAGGTTGTATAGAACTACTACCTGGTTGCAAGCAATTAGCATGTATAAAAAGGATAGGTAATACAAAAAAAAGGGTCTGAATACTAGAAAAGTATGTGAACAATTTTGTTCTTAGTCGTGGTCACAGAACTCAACTGTTGAGCAGGCATCATTTAAAGTTGCCTGCCTGGATGCTGTGATAGCTCTTTAATATTTGATACATTAAGACAGGCATGTGTTTTGGTCATTTCTAGAAAAGCCGAGGCTGTCCTGGAAACCCCTGGTATATTCTAGCCATCCATTGCAAGGTGGCAATAAATAAATGGTGTAGAGAAATGTTATGGAGAGTGAACGTTATATGACTCTGGGACACAATGGACGAAGGGCCCTTGATTTAATATTTAGGTTTTTAGTTTGAATGTAACTCATACAATCTGTCAGTGGGCTTTAACTGTGATATTAGATATTATCTGTTATCTATCTGCTCTTCTCTATGTCTCTCTCCTCATTATTCAACAATGGCGAGGGATTTTATGGTGGAGACAATAATATTATCTACCTTATGAATACTTAGAGGATTATATGAGATAATCCATATAAAGAATTTAGCACAGTGCATAGCACTTAGCCAAGTGTCCAGTAAATGTTAGCTAATATCTTCATCAACATCATTAATATTATTATTATTATCACCATTAAACTCTTGTGAGCTACTTTCTTGTAGGAAAGTGATAATGCGGGACGGAGCGTCGGTTCCCATCCATAGCGGGTGATACTGCCCTGGGCTTTTCTGTCTCTTTGGTATCAGGAGTGATTTGTTTTAGAGAAGAGCAGGTGTAGTTTGGTAGCCTCCCATCAGGATGTTGTCCTGCTTTGTACCTAGCTGTGGCTATCTTTTAGGACTTCAAGCTGGTGGACCGAGTTGAGAATAGGAGTAAGGAGAAAATTTAAGCAAAATCTCTCTAAGCATTGAGCAAGAAGCATCTATAAGTTACATTTTGTAAACTCAGAGGATTCAGTCTGTGGTGATCTAGGTACATAAGAAAATACAAATGCTTAGATTTAAAATGAGGGTATAAAGCTACCCAGGAGTTTGTTAGAAATGCAGGATCTCTGGCCCATCCCCAAACTACTATCCCAGAATCTGTATTTTAAAAAGATTTCTAGCGACTGATATGCTCAATAAAGTTTGAGAAGCCCTGGTGTAGACTCTTGAATGAGAATGACAAGGAGGGGGAGGAAGGGGCAGTAGTAGCAGTGGGGCTTGCAAAATGTACATTGCCCTGAAGGTATAGAATCAGAATCCGTGAGAGTGGGGGCTCAGAAATCTGCATTTTAACAAGCTCCTCAGGGAATTTTTATGAATACTAGCATCTGAGGACCGCAGGTACATAATAAAAACTGCTAAGGAGAGAAGTGCAATATACACTCTGAACACCAGCTGTCACTACTCTACAATTTAAAAACAACCCTGATAGTTAATAATGAAAAAGATGATTATAGGAACATTTTCTAAATTTGAAATGTAAAGATCTAGGGGAAATGAGCTCTAAGTTAAACAGATTTGGGTTATTCTGTGATTTTATTAAAGATCTCGAGAGTATATAAATGACTTACAGAGAGTGGTGGTTGGAGATTTAGAGATTTTGTGTATGTGTGAATAAGCCTAGGTCGGAAGAATAATATATCACTCTACTGGGGACATAAAGTGAATGGTTTTGTGGTTTAAAAAGCAAATTGGACCGTACAGTGGGAAAGTAGGTAAGGCAGCTCAGTGATTCTTTCTGAGAATATCTTTTCATTTTCCTGGCTTTGGATCACAACATTAGCTTTATATTGGGTTTGCCAGACATTTAATTTTCATCTGAAGTTCAGGGATTAAAAGTCTGCTGTTGTGTCTACATGAACTTTTTCTTATTTGTAGACACTGCACCATACTGGGAAACTTGGATTCAAGTTCTGGCTTTTCCAAACAGCTCCGTGTGGATCACAATGGCAATTTCTTAACATCCTTGAACTTTGAAATGGGCATTAAAAATGCCCACATAAGGGTTGTCATGAGGAGAAGCTGCATAATATGATAAATATGAAATGCTTTGTCAATTATAAAGCATTAAATAAATGCAAAGTATTATTTGAATGCTTACAATGTTGTGTCTTTGCTTTGATATTTGATCTTTGGAATCCCACCATCACACCATTATCCATAAAAATGACTCATGTTCTGCTAGGAGCCTAGTTACTTTTCCCAGATAGGTCTTTGGTCCACCCCATATAGGCTTTTCTGATAACATACAGGTCATCCAATTAAACTGGAGTTTCATGTAAACAATGAATAATTTTTTAGTATGAAAATGCCCCAACTATTGCATGGCGAACTGGCAAATAGAACTCCAGGACCAACTCGGAACACTGTCCGTGCTCACGATTCATCTACGCACCAACCTCGTCTAATTGCTTACGTCTTCTATTTTGCCTGGTATGGGAAAAGTCTCAAAGACAGTAATATAGATCTAAATATGCTTTGAGAGAATTTATTGCTATCTGAAAGCTCACATCTTCAAAAATGTTCACACTTCCTGTCTAGAAATGGCTTGGGCTTATCTCTAAAGATTGCTTGGAAGAAAATAGGGCCTTTTAAGTACTTCCTCCTTGGGGTTATTTTTGATTTTTGTCATAGTCTGTCGATTTTTGATTGCTCATTAACATTGCTTTCTCTGTCCTGTTGTGTGGTTGTGGGACTAGAAGGAGGAAAAGGTGAATCTCCAAAATGAAACAATTGTAAAGCCACTCAAATATTGCTGTTATGAACAATTCTGACGCATTTCCGGTATAGCCTTCTCTTTCCAATTATATTTGTTCAGCGAATAATGGCTTTAAAATACATGGATAGTGGCGGAGAGTGGGGAGAAGGAAAGGTGGGAGTTTGTTGTACACTAAGTAGAAAGAGTCACCCTGGGGAGCAGTTTGCAGTTTCCGGGTCCACACCATGGGCGTTCAACTGTAATAAAATAACCCCCTGATTGTACTTTCACAGGGATGTCCTGAAGCAGAGTGAGGACACCCTCCAGGAAGCCCAGTGCAGAGGACAGCCAGATCTAACAGGAAGCCCTCGGTGGGTGACTGAAGAAAAATGTTGCCCCTGGGCTCATCTGACTCTGGCCACTAGGTGTCGATATATGGCCACGTAATGGTTTTAGGACTTGCGGTGGGTGTGTTGCATTAGTGGGGGAAGCGTTGGGGGATGAGATTTTTCTTTCCTGCTGTTTACACAGAGTCCTTCAATTTATGGCAGAATGTTCTTTCAGCTGTGATCCTATGAATCTTCGACAGGGACAGGAACCGTGTCAGGTTCACCTGTGGGGATTTCTTTCGTGTTTTCCTTTTCTTTTCTTCCATTCTAGGACTGATTACTTCACACGTCAGGGAAGTAGCTAATGAGTCTCATCAGGCATCCAAACTTGATACCTATGTCCCAATTTAGAAACAGAGACGATGAAGGTGTTTACCTGGCAGTTGGGCCATTAGAGGGAGCCAGGAGGGCAGAGGGATGTTGCACGGAGCATGAGGGTGAGGATATGTTCCCGGGCTGTGAGCTCCTGTCACCGAGAACGTGTGCTAATATGCTGACAAATTGCAGTGGGAATATCCCCTGGACGCATGGAAGGCCCGGCGCCCTGTCGTTTGAGCAGAGCCGGCCAATTCACCAGCCCATGGAAGTATCAATGTTTATGCTGCTTTTTGGTATAAAGTTCCTATTTTCTGTGTGATTTGATGATGTTGAGTGGACTCAGTGATGAATTGCTTACCAAAAACTTTTGGCTTTAAAAAATAAGATCTTGGATCACGTAAAGTTCTTCTCTGCTTTAATTTTTACTGATACTTCTGAGCTCCAAGGAAATTACATGCATATCAAATGATCTTTTAAACCCTTTTTCCTATTGTTTTGGGCATTCTCTGCATTCCATGTTACATTTCTGCCTTCTCTTCTGCGTAAATAAAGAAGAATGATTTAGTGTGAATTTGGGGATGAAAGTTATCAACCCTATATTCTCAACAATTTAACAACGATTCAGGATTCAAGTTAATTTTCATGCCGAATTTGTATCCCTCTTGCCCTCTTTACATGTTTGACTTTATTTTCAGCTTCTAACATCACTCATGCTTAGCCATACCGACTATACTTATTCCCACCTGAGTCTTTCTCATCTTGTTATCACCAGCTCGTATATCCTTCCTCCCTCCTTTACTTACATAAATGTGGCTGCTTTTTCAGTGTTCAGCTCTAAGCCACCTCCTCCATGAATCTACCTCTGGATAATTCACACTAATCTGCTTTCCTTGAACTCATATAATATTAACCAGTTAAGCTCAAGATTACAACTTAATTGCAGCTGTTTTTTAATTAGCTTATACACATGCACATACATACACACATGCACACACATGATCAAATAGATTATGAGCTTTTTAAGGGTAGGGGCTGTATCACAATGACATCTAGCAAGACTGTGAGTATTGTGTATATATGTATTCAATGGATAGCCGTCTTTTGTACATCTCTGTGATCTCAGTTAGAGCCTAGAGCATAGTAGGTATTCAATAAAGGTCAAGACAGCTGAGGAATTGATTTACTCTGCTTTAGTATTAGATCTTTGATAATATTATTTATTTTATTTTATTTTATTTTTTTTTGGAGATTGAGGAGGGAGTCTTGCTATTTTGCCCAGGCTGGGCTTGAACTAATGATCCTCCCATCTCAGCCTCCCAAGTAATTGGGACTATAGCCCTGGCTGATCTTTGATAATATTAGATTATGAAATCTAGTGTGAAAAACCTGGGAGTCATCAGCATAGACCTTGCAAGAACTAGCTTAAGTCTTATCTCTTCCATGACAACTTCCCCAGGCTTATACAATTCTGATTTCTCCTCCTGATTCTGAATTACTAAAGCATCTTATTATGTCTACATGGGGCAAGTGCCTCAGGATCATACCTATAGAATAGGGTTAATAATAGTACCTACCTAATTGGAGTTATGCTGATTAAATGACTTAATATATATATATAAATTACTTAGAACTTTTCCTGGCCTATCATAAGTGATCAATAGGTGTTTTAGTCATGGTTCTCTAGAGAGACAGACCAATAGGATATATATAGAGAGATATATGACAAGGGATTTATTAGAGGAATTATCTTACTTGATTATGGAGGCTGAGAAGTCCCATGACAGGCCATCTGCAAGCTGGAGAACCAGGGAAGCTGGTAGCATGGCTCAGTGCCAAGTCTGAAGGCCTTAGAACTAAGGAAGCCAATGGCAAAGCTCTCAGTGCAAGGCCAAAGACCCAAGAGCCCAGGTTTCACGGGTGGGTGTCCTAGACTTCAAAAGCCAAGAATGAGGCATTCTGACAGGAGGAAAAGGGCATCCCAGCTCCAGAAGACAGAGTAAGAATTTTCTCTTCTCTGCCTTTCTGTTCTATGTGGACCCCAGTCAATGGGATCGACATTGAGGGTGGATCTTCTCCAGTCAGTCCACTGACTCAAGTGAAGTGTTAGTCTCTTCCGTAAACACCCTCACAACAAAATGACTGGGTGCCCAATCATTTTAATCAAATGCCAAACCACCTGGGTTTCCTTTTCAACAGAAGAGGGATTGGCTTAGTGACTACTGAAGCAATGAGAATAATTAATGCAGTGATTGAGAATAAATAATGCTTTACCAGTTATCTGTGTATCCCTTAATTCAGTCAAGTTATCACTACAATAGGTATTATTTATTATTATTGTTGGTATTATTATAACATTGTTCCTTATGAGTAGAGCCTGTCTTACCAACTAGATTCTAAACTCTTCAGGGCCAGGGATCTTCCTTTCAATATCTGTAGAATAGTAAAGATGTTCCCTTTTCATTCCTAGTATTGGTAATATGTGTGTTCTTTTTTTTTCATGATCAGTCTGATTACAGATTTATCAATTTCATTGATTTTTCTCTTCGTATTAGTTTTTGGTTTTATTGTTTTTGTGCTGTATTTTTGTTTTCATCACCATTGATTTCTGCTCCTTATTATTTTCTCCTTCCTACTTGCTTTGGGTTTAATTTTCCAATCCTTTTGTAGTTTTTAAGGTAAAAACTTAGCTAATTGATTTGAAACCTTTATTCTTTTCTAATATAAGCATTTACTATATTTTCAGCTCTACACTTTGCTTTAGCTGTGTCCCATAACATTTTGGTATGTTGTATTTTCATTTTCATTCAGTTCAAATATTTTCTGTTTTTCCTTGTCATTTCTCCTTTATTCATGAGTTATTTAGAAGCATGTTCTTTAATTTTCAAATATTTGGGCATTTTCCAGCTATTTTATTGTTGACTTGTAATTTAACTCTTTTGTAGACAAAGAACACACTTTATATAGTTTCAATTCTTCTGAATTTATTGAGATTTATTTTATGGTACTGAATACAGTGAATGTTTAATGTGTTCTGGAAAAGTTTGTGTATTCTGCTGTTGTTGGGCATGATATTTTATAAATGCCATTTAGGTCAAGGTAGTTGATAGACTTGTTCAAGTCTTCTATATCCTTCAGAACTTCTGACTCTATTTTGTTAATTACTGAGAGAGAGGTGGTAGTCTCCAAGTATAACTGAAGATTTGTCTGTGTCTCCTTTCAGTCTGTCATTTTTACATCTTGTATTTTGAAGTTCTTTTAGTAGGTATTTTATTAGTCTGCTTGGGCTTCCATAAAAAAAATTACCACATACAGAATGTCTGAAATAACACAAAAGTGTTTTCTCACAGGTCTGGAGGTTGGGAAGTCCAAGATCATGATGCCAATATGATTTTTTAATTATATTCAAAGAACCGCAATTCTTAATAATATCAAAGATCATGATGCCAATAATGGTCAGTTTCTGGTGAGGGCTCTCTTCTTGGCTTGAAGATGGCTGCCTTCTCACTATGTTTTCACATGGCACAGAGAGAAAATCTCTGGCTTCTCTTCCTTTTTTTAAAAAATAAGGACACCAGTTCTATTGAATCAGTACTCAAACTCTCATGACCTCATTGTACCTTAATCACCTCCTTAAAGGCCCTGTCGCTAATACAGTCACATGGAGATAAGAATTTCAACATAGGAATTTTGTGGGGGACAAAATTCAGTCTATATTAGGTACATACACACTCAGGATAGTTATGTCTTCTTGATGAATTGACCTCTTTATCACTGAATTGTCGCTCTTTATTCATGACAATATTTTTTGTTCTGAAGTATACTTTGTTACTAATAATACCATTCAAATTTTCTTTTGATAAGTGTTAACATGATATATATTTTCCCATTCTTTTACTTTTATTTCTTGTAGTCATTTGTTTTTAGTCTAATATGTCAATCTCTACCTTTTAATTGATATCTTAAACTATTTATAGTTAATGTCATTATTCATATGGTTAGATTTAAGTCTATCAACTTGCTGTTTAGTTTCTATTTGTCTCACCTGTTCTTTGTTCTTTTTTCCTTTCCCCTTTTATTTCTTGGAATTAATTGACTATTTTTTATAATTACATTTTGTTTACATTATTGGTTTATACCTCCTTTTTTTATTAGCTTCTCTTGGGTTAATAATATACACCTTTAACTTATCACAGTCTACCTTAAAATAATATTATACCTCTTTCTATGTAGTATAAGAACCTTGCAACAGTATGCTTCCATGCTTTTGTCCTTTGTGCTACTGTTGTCATGTATTTTATTTCAGCATTTGCTATAAATCCCACACCACACTGCTCTCATTTTTGCTTTAAACAGTCAGTTATATTTTGATGATATTTTAAAAATGATAAAATTGTTTTTTACATTCCACTATGTATTCACCATTTCTGGCTTTTTTCAATCCTGTGTGAAGGTTTAACTTTCTAGCTGGTGTTATTTTAGGTCTGCCTAAGGAACTTCCTTTAACGTTGTTGGAGTGCAATTGTGTTGGTGATGAATTCTCTTCATTTTGTTCTTCTTCACTTTTGAAAAATATTTTCTCTTAATAAGGAATCATAGGTAGGTAGTTTTTTTTTCCTTGCAATACATTTGGCTTGCATAGTTTATGATGAGGAGTCTGCTGTCATTCTTCTCTTTATTGCTCTGTGTGTAATGTGTCACATTTTCATGGCTGATTTTTTTTCACTTCCACAAAATGTGAAGCTTTCATGGCTGATTTTAAGATTTTCTTTTTATCACAAGTCTTCAGCAATTTGAGTATGTAGTGCCTTGGAATGCAGTACCCTTTTGAGGTTTCTCTTTGATATGCTATGTATTTGTTTGTTTGTTTGTTTTGGTTTCTGTTTCATTCTGGCTGGTGGGAACATGAACTATTCATAGCCCTCTATGAGCTCCAGGGATTTTTCTGACTACTTCTTTCTTGTGGTTCTTTCCTCAACTTGGGTCATTTCCTCTCATGCACACATGGATCAGTACTCAGGCAAAGTCTCATGAGGACTCCACTGCAGAATTTCTGGAGTTCATTTTTTGTGCAGCTCCTTCCTCTGTGATACTAAGCCCCACAAATTCTAACTTTCTTGGTTTCCCTCAATTCTGATCTCTGCTTCATCAGCTCAGAGAGACTGCCTGACTCTGTGTTGTTGCCTGGAAACTGCCTCCAGGACATAAGCTGGTGCATGTCAAGGTTTCATTCTCTGTTTTCTTTTTCTCAGGGATCACAGTCTTGTAATGTCTCTTCTTTAGTGTCTGTAAACCACTGTTTCCCATATTTTATCTGATTTTTTTCATTGTTTATAACATGGAGTAGGGTGACAATGCTAAATCCATCTCTTTTAACTCCATTTTTGCTTGAAGCAGAAGGGTTCATGGAGATACTGATGGTGCTGAGTTCTTACTTTCTGACATCCTATTCTAAAGACCAGTTGAATACTCCAGAGTTTATGATAAAAGAGAATAGCCAGTAAATTAATGGTGAGATCAGTGCATATACACATGTTCTAGTAATTCCCAGGTAATGATAAAGAAAAGGATCACAAATATCTGCTGAATTAGAAAGTTATTTGAACTGTGCATCAACTGTGTTGAAACAATATCATAAAATACAGAATCTTTTTCTTCTAAAGTCTCTTCAAAGTCTTAGAATTTTAGAAAGTGTTGCTCTCATTATTTCAGATGCAGTAATTGAAGTTCAAAGAGGTCATTACATTTCTCTTTGGGCGACAATTGGCAAGAAGGGCCAAAGTAGAACTTATAAGCCAGTTGCCTTAATGGGCCGTGTAGTGGTATAGGTAAATGAGAAGCAACTTCAATCTTCTGACTTCAAATTATTATAAAAGGTTATATCTTTAACTTCCTAATAGATAAACACATTATTGCCTTTCAATTTATTTTTGTTTAAAAACAGCTTTTTCTAGAATTTTGCTTTGGTGTATTGCTTTAAGTTTGGCATAAATCCCCAAGGATTCAGTGCAAAATTTAGTATCTATATCTCCCTTAAAAAGACTACAGCATTTTTATGAGCATACCATTCAGAAATGATATAAATGTACACACATGAATATATGTATATAGTTTCAATCTCTATAAAGGATTATAATTTTAACATTTTCTTTTTAGTGGTCTTTTAAGGCGTTTTGAGTTTTCAAATAAAATTACTCTCCATTATTGTGCACTTAGAGTTTTTTTCCAGGCAGTAATATGTAAATGCATGGCTTTTTCAGAGTTTGCTATGATTTTTCATTGTTGTATGGCATAATATATTGGAAGATTTTTCTGTTTTGTGGCAGTTTTAACTATCTTTAAAAAATGGTTCAAATCTCCAGTTACAATATCTTAGTGTTAAATAATTTAAAAACTGCTCTGCAGAAAAAATATCTCAGGATTAATAGAAACATTTTCTTGTATTGGCCAATTGCAAATTTAACCACAATTCTTAGTAAATTTCTCTTTGACATGAATTTATAAATACCAATTATAATGAATCTGCTTCTGTAAATCAAAGGAGCTGTTAAAACCAAATGATCCAATTACAGGTTTATGTTAAAAATGAATGAATAAGGAAAGCTATTTAGCTCCTTAATATGCTATCCTTCCTTTTATAGAATGTCAGGATTTACAGAATGTCACGAAAGTAATCAATCTTCCTTTGATTAGGCTTGTACTTTCTCTCAAATTTCTGGAGACTTTTCATTTGCTGGGGAAAAAATTTAAAAGCTATGGGCAGTAAAAGATAACTGCTAAGAATTTCTAAAGGATTCGAGGATGTAGAAACAGAAATGACTCAGATGGTCATTGCACTTCTAATTCCATTATGTAGGCTGAGTTTCTATAGTCTTAGAAATGACCCTGGTAATTTAGTGTTGGATTCTAGGCTTGCATATAGGTAAAGGTGAAGACATTTTAGTATGTCTAATAAAAACAAATGCTTATAAGTGGAAAGAACAGTGAGATTTTCAATGGCTTTAGTACTGACTTTTTTTCCTCTATTGACTTTGCCTGACTGCCCTACCAGAATACATAGTCAGATGATGTAATTTGAAACAATGGATATGTAATGGAGACAAACCAGATGGCCAATTCCTGTGGATTTATGGGACAACTCTGCATATCTTACATAAAGGATTTGTTCTTTTTTGATTATATTCAAAAGTTATGTTTTATTATACTGTATATTTTATTAAAGAATAGTTATTCAGTGAAGAGAATACCATAAGCTGAATTGCAAAAGGTAGTTCAAAATTTTAATATATACTTTCAAAATATTTTTTTTTCATTCCACTACTTCTAAGGAAACTTTTATATAAATTAAGGTCAAATATTTTTGTATTTCCTGACTGTCAATATATAATCCATCTTCAAATAAACAGATAACTAATTGATTTCCATAAAACAATTTGTTTAACACCTCTTATATGCTCAACATATAGAAATACAGAGGAAGTGTGAGCATTTACAAAGTCAATGAAGAGAGATGTTTAAGTGGAAAATATTTTTAGCATTGTGTTTTGACTTACCATCCTGGAGGATGAGGATCTAACCCTTTTCAACTTTCCTCTATCACACATCATCCACTTCTGGTCCCACTCATCTCTTGAGATAGCTATACGATAATTTCATTAGGCCAGTAATCAGGGTTTATATTTCTATGACTATGTAATTACTCATGGATGAGCTAGGTAGTATACCATGATCATTTTTTTTCTTGAACAATGTTTTGTTCTCCTTAAAGTTATTAGTAAGTGTCTGGTTTTATTGTTGTTTTGTTCTTTTAGTTTTCTATAATCTTATTACTATTTTAGACCAACTCTTCCTCAGTTGTGGAAATATCTTCTCAAAACTTTTGGACACATTAGATATTTTATCACCTTCGTCTTCTTGAAAGAGATCATTCGTGATACCTTGCTGTGCGATGGATCTCTAAACTTATTCCTCTTGTCTATCTGAAACTTTGTCTCCTTTGACCAACTCCCCATTCTTTCTCCCCACTTGTCCCCCAGCTTCTGGTAACCATTGTTCTACTCTATTTCTATGAGTTCTAGTGTTTTAGATTCTATATATAAGTGAGATCATGTGGTATTTGTCTTTCAGAGCCTGACTTATTTCACTTAGTATAACATCCTCCAGGTTCATCCACATTGTCACAAATGATCGCATTTCCTCCTTAAGGCTGAATAGTATTTCCATTGTGCATATATGCCACATTTTCTTTATCCATTCTTTTACTAATGGATGTTTGCATGGATTCCATGTCTTGGCTTGTAAATAATGCTGCAATGAATATGGGAGTGCAAATATCCCTTGACATGTTGATTTTAATTCCTTTGGGTATATGCCCAGAAGTGGGATTTCTGGATTATGTGGTAGTTCTATTTTTAGTTTTTTTGTGGAATATCCGTACTGTTTCCATATGGCTATACTAATTTACATTTCAATCCAACAATGTACACAAGTTCCCTTTTTTTTCACATTCTTACCAGTTATATTTCATTTTTTTGACAAAAGCCATTCTAACAGGTATGAAGTGACATCTTACTGTGGTTTTAATTTGCATTTCCCTAATGCTTAGTGATTCTGAGCATTTTTTCATATACATATTGGCCATTTATATATCTTTTGAGAAATGTCTGTTTAGGTCCTTTGCCCATTTTTAAATGAAGTTATTTCTTTGCTATTGAGTTGTTTGAGTTCCTTATATGTTTTTGATATTAAGCCCTTATCAGATATATGATTTGCTAATATTTTCTCCCATTATGTGGGTTGTCTCTTCACTTTGTTGATTGTTTCATTTATTGTACAGAAGCTTTTTAGTTTGATGTCATCCCATTTCTCTATTTTTGCTTTTGTTTCCTATGCTTTCAGGGTCATTCTAGAAAATTTTTGCCCAGATCTATGTAGTAGGGCTTTACCCTTATGTTTTCTTCTAGTAGTTTTATAGTTTCATGTTTTATATTTAAGTCTTTACTCTTTTTGAGTTGATTTTTATATATGGTGTGAGATAAGGATCCAATTTCATTATTTTGCATTTATCACTATCTAATTTAGAACATTTTCACCACTCCCAAGCACATTTCATACCCATTATTGGTCATTCCTCATTGTCCCCTACCCTACCATCTCTTGGCAACCATTAATATACTTTTTGTCTCTATGGATTTGCTTATTCTGAACACTTCAAATAAATAGAATATAGACCCTTTGTGTTTGGCTTCTTTTACTTAGCATAATGTTTTCAAGGTTAATTCATGTTGTAACATGTATCAATACTTTTTTTTTTTATAGCCAACTAATATTTCATTGTATGAATAGGTCACATTTTGTGTATCCATTCATCAGTTGATGGACATTTGCACTGATTCCGCATTTTGGCTATTATGAATAGTGCTGGTATGAACATATGTGTACAACATTTTGTCTGAACATATGTTTTCAATTCTCCTGGGGTATATACCTGGAAGTGGAATTGCCAGATCACATGGTAACTCTATGTTTAACTTTTTGAGGAAGTGCCAAACTTTTTTCAACAGCAGCTGCACCATTTTACTTTCCCACTAGCAATGTATGAAGGTTCCAATTTCTGTACATCCTTCTCAACACTTATTATTGTCCATTTTTTTGGATTATAGCCATCCCAGTGAGTGTGAAGTTGAATTTCACTGTGGTTTTGATTTGCATTTCCCTAATGAATAACGATGTTGTGTGTTTTTATGTGCTTATTGGCTATTTTTATATCTTCTTTAAGAAAATGGCTATTCAAATCGTTTGGCCATTTTTAATTGGATTATCTTTTTATTGTTGGGTTGTAAAAGTTCTTTATAGGTTCTGAATACAAGTCCCTGTGATATATTTGATTTGCATTTTTTTTAACTTCTCTGGGTTGTCTTTTCACTTTCTTGATGATTTCCTTTGAGGTGCAAATGTTTTTATTTTGATGATATTTAATTAACTATTTGTTTTTTATCTTTTGTGCTTTTGATGTCATGTCTAAGAAACCATTGTCTAAGCCAAGGTTGTATAGATTTGCTGTTACATTTTCTTTTATTAGTTTTGTAGTTTTATCTCTTACATTTAGGTGCCTGACCCATTTTGAGTTAATTTTTGTGTATGGTGTGAGATAGGGGTCCAACTTCGTTTTTTTTGCATGTGGATATCTAGTTATCTCAGCATCATTTGTGGAAAAGGCCACTTTTTCCCCAGTGAATTATCTTGAGCTATCAAGTTTTGGTTATATAATCACTTTCAATTTCCAAGAACTCTGTTTTCCTTTCAGAATGTTTCTATTTGGTAGTATCCTATTCTTGTTTTTATTTCTCTAAGGCTATTCATGTTAGTTTTTTTAAAAAGGTGTCCCTTTCTGCAGAGACTTCGTTTCCTCTTTTTAAAATCTCCCCCCTCCCCTTTTTGCTCACATCTTCCATGTTAGAATATTTCTGCAGCTATCTGGTAATCCATAGTTGCTGGCTCTTGATTAATATTAGCGTGCTGTTTCAGGGGCTTATGGGTATTGAACATCATTGTAGGGTGATCTGAGCGGGCCTTTTTTTGGTGAAATGCTGATGCCACTATATGTAAATCTTTTTTTCTTAGGTTGGTCAGATTCCACAGTGATTATTCCTCCATTCTCTTTTCAGGAGGGTAAAGATCTGCCTGCCAGCATTCTGGAAGCTGGGCAGGGGAAGAAGTTAGGAGCCTCAGCATTTAGCCTCTGGTATGGTTTGATTACTTAATTCTCCTGTTTGTGGTGTGGTACCACACATTAAACTATGTCAGTCAATCCTCAGTCCAGAGATTTTATGTGTTACCCTTTCCCAGGGAATAAATTCTCAGTTTTCTTTCCAGGTGGTGATAGATCACTCTCCCAGCAATAAGAGTGGGAGGAGAGTGAAGGCTTTAAATATTTATGAGCAACTTTGTACAAAACTGTATGTGCAGGGTATACATTGTAATATTATTTATAATTCAAATACATTGGACACTGTATGTCTAGCAATAAAATTTATATACATTCCATACAATAAGATCTATATATAAAATGATTATGTGGAATGTTTATTAATATGAAAAGATGTCCATAAAATATTGCTAATGTCAAAAAATTCAAATAGCCTGATCTAATTTATGTAAAAATATAAATATACACATGCATATTCATATTATTAACATATACAAGTATAGAGAAGAATCTAGAATAATATACATCAATATGTTAATGATTATTGACTGAGTGCTAGAATTATCAGTGAGTATGGTTTTGTTCCTTTTATTTTTTTTTAGGTGTTTTTTGTACTATTCTATTAGGTCATTATCTATGAAATGTCTGATTTTGAATCAAAGGTTTAGTTTACTATATCTCAAACAAGAAGCAGTACAATTAATCAAAGTATATACCTCAACTGTCGACACAGTTTTGCCATCTTAATTAAGTAGCTTGTTTATGCCAGCAGCGAAGAAGCCTGGAGAGCAAGGGATGATGAAATCATGAAACGCGTTTTCCACAGCTTGTTGAGAATTGAATATTTTTTCTTTCAAGAAGTGGTCCAAAGCCTGGAAGAAGTGATAATCAGTTGTTTCAAGGTCTGGTGAATGTGGTGGATAACAGTTTCCAAGTCCAGCCTCTGTAGTTTAAGCAGCATTGTTTATGCAACATTTGGTTGGGCATTGTCTTTCAAGAGGATTGGCCTGTCTCTATTGACCAATCTCAGCTGCTTAATTGCAAGGATCCTCATCATTTCGTTTAATTGGTTGCAGTAGACATCCACTATAATCCATTGACCAGGTTTTGTGAAGCTGTAGAGTATGATACCAGCGCTGGACCACCAAACAGACACCATTAGCTTTTTTTGATGAATATTTGGTTGTAGACTGTGTTTCGGCATTTCATCTTTATCCAACCATTGTGCTTAATGCTTACAATTGTCAAAAAGAATCCATTTTCATCACACATAACAATACAGTGTAGAAATGGCTCACATTTATGTCATGACAACAAAGAAAGGCAAGCTTTGAGACGATTTCTCTTCTGATGCTCACTGAATTCATGTGGAACCGATCTATCCAGCTTCTTTACCTTGACGATTTGTTTGAAGTGGTCCAATATTATTGGAATAGTGATGTTAAACCTTGCTGCTAACTCACACATAGGTTGAAATGGATTTGCTTCCATCACAGCTTTCAGCTCATCATTAACCACCTTGGTCTCAGGTTGCCCACGTGGCTCATTTTCAAGATTAAAATTATCAGAAGGGAACTTCTCAAACCTCAAGATACTGTGCGTTCCTTAGCCACATCCTTCCCAAACACTTCATTGATATTTTGAGCTGTCTGTTCAGCATTGGTTCTACGACAGAACTCATATTTGAAAATAACACAAATTTTTGACTTATCCATGGTTTCACAAAAATTGCTCTCAAAAAAAAATAGAAAGATGATCACAAGCCAAACCATGCATTTGAAAGAATGAGGATTTACCCTCACAATAAAAATAAAACAAGAAGTGTCAGAGTGAAGTGTCAGAGATATCAACTGTCAAACTTAGTACTGAAGGAAATTGGACATTTCATACTTAATGACCGAATGCAAAACACATAGATAACCTATAAAGAAACAACATTTTTAGAGCATACAATTCTTGGCTCACAGGTGTGAGCTTCTTCAGAGCGGGAGCTTTCTTTTTTGAACTCATATATGTCGAACACAGCACAGAGCTGGCACAGAAGTATCCAGCAAATGTGTGTAGAAGGAATTCATTCTATTTGCTTTCTCTCATGTTATTATTTTCTCCTGTGTCCAGTGAAATATTCCTTGCTTGATACTCCTGGTTTCTTTTTTCCTCATCATTGTGAATGCTAAGGGAATGTGTGAATGTAATTTAACTGTAATTTATAAAAGTGTAATTTATTAAAGAGGAAAAGGAAACTAGTTTTTGAGAAAGATTATAAGAGCTTATTTAAAAAAAGATGTAACAATGTGTTAAATTTACAAATAAGATTGTTGAAATGACTTTTGACTTAAAATTTAAAAGCTATCAACTCTGAATTACTGTTTGGAGGACCATTTGAAGAAATGACTGCCTCCCCCCACCTCCAGAAACAGAACAAATGATAGAATCACTTTATAATAAGAAGTCTATTGGCAGACATATAGAGAGTGGAGGCAGAAAGAAAGGATTGTTTGCTGATTTTGGAAAGTGTTCTGAACATTTGATTTGAGAGTTCTGTTTCATAAGAATCACTGGAGGAAACTTTAAGTGGGAACAGGCTTTGATAAATCACTTTTTAAAAAAATAAATTGTGTATATTTAAGGTATACAACATGATGTTATGGACCACATAGATAATAAAGAAAATATAGGATGCTTCACAAATTTGCATGTTATCCTTGCACATAGGCATGGATATGTGCATGCCTTCTCTATATTGCTCCAATTTTAGTATGTGTGCTCCCAAAGCAAGCACTAAATCAGTTTTATTATTTATTTATTCCCCCTGTAGTTGGAAGACTTGATAGGAAAAAGGGAGGGAAAGAAGGAGAAGAGCTCTGCTTACTTTCTTCATTGGCACAGCACCTGGGCTGCTCCTAAATAAGCCTCAGAGTGCCCTGGAAACCCCAGGATGAGTTGATACTTTACTTTGCCAGAGTACCCTGTCAGGGTCTAGCTAGAAAAATAAAAGGCACTCTAGGTCTCTCCAGAGCTGAAATTTAGTCCAGGGAACAGATTGCATAGATGGTGGAGAGAGGGAGTATGAGGGATCAGAGATGGGGCTTTCAGGTAGGAAACTAGACCTATGGAAGGAAGGATGACCTGGCAGGAGCTGCAGCTTCTGGAGACATCATAGGAGACAGAGAAAGAAGGGGAAAATGTCCTAGTTATTCCCTTCCTCTCGCCCTCCATCTTCCAGCTGTATCTCTCATAGGCTGAAGCCAGAGGGCAAAAGAAGAGCCTGGAAGAGTTATTCTCTGAGAGCAGGAGCAGAGCAGGGCCGGGTAAAGCACAAACTGGCAGGCACATTCAATACATTTTATAAGTTGAAATTGTGTGAATAACTTATTCCACCCCCCGCCTCTGACATGTTCCTATATTTTCAGTGCATGTGTGTACCTGTGCTTGTGTATGCATAGCTAAGATCTTGGCTGGGCTAATGTCCTAGTCATGAGAAAAGTGCAAGTGCTCATTTTAAGACTGTATGTAAAATGGCAGCTAAAACTCCTGTTTTCACTTGGCACTTATCATTTACATAATATTAAAACATCTGGTCATTCCTAGCCATCTAGGCATGAAGTTAGTCTGGTTGATTGCTTGGTGTTATGTACAGAAAACAGCTGGCTGGCTAACTGGAGTTTAGATTATGGCTGAATGGACTGGATGTTTGGTGTCACGTAGACTGATGTTATGACTGGCTAAAGATGGAGTAGAGCCAGTTACAAGGAATACCAATAACAAATTTGCAAAATAAAACTTTTGTATGGAATTTCATGGAAAAGATAATTGTTTCCAATACCGATTCTCAGAAGCACTGAGACTGGCTAATTTTATCTCTGCTGTCCCCTCATTCCTATTTCAGGTTCTTGCACCCAAGTGTCCCCTGCCCATGCATCCAACATCCTCAGGTTACCACGGCCTTTTACTCTTAAGGCACCTGGCTCCTGGGCTTTATCTCCCTGGGTAGGACCTCCACCTTCTCAATTTTTAACCTTTAGATCTCTTTCCGCTTTTCCCCTCTCATCAAAGCACATTTGTCCTGTCATTCAGAGATCTGCTTTCCATTGCAGGGTCAGCTCTCAGAATTGAATTCTCATGAAGATGTTTGTGCATGGTATGGTGTTCATACTTATCTCTTCATCTTTCCATATGTGGAAGTGGTCTCAAATGAGACTAAAATTCAGGCGTACTTGGCAAATTTTTATCTAATGCTTGCCAGAAGCACGTTTGCACAAACACTGAGGAATGTTCTGGGAGAAGAAGGAGCCAGGTTGGATGAGCTCTCAGCAGAGAACCTTAGCTGTCAAGGGGTGGGCGGGGTCAGCATGCACCATGGTTTCAGCCACCTACAGGGGTCACTCAGCCCTACTCCGACACATATGAGCTCTGTGGAGAGCAGAGGGACTCCAAACTTTTAAGAGAAGTTGGGGGTGAGAGGAGAGAGAGAGAGAGAGAGAACTCTAAGCTCTGAGAACTAAGCAACAGTGTTTGAGAATCTGACCAAAGCAAAACAGAAGTGAGATTTCTTTGCTGTGACATAGTCCTTGCAGAGATTTGATTTTTGGAGAGCTCTATTAGGAACTGGAAAACTTGCAGGAATGATGGCTGAACCCAGCTGAGTTCATTGCAGGAACCATCAAGAATGGGAGTATTTAAGAGCAGCTCTGAGAGATACCCTCTGAGGACCCAGAAATATTAGAGTTTACGGAGGGGTGAGGGGGAGTGAAAGGTGAAGGCCTGAGGGCCTGTCAACACAAATGATTGCACAAACTAGGAACATTTAAATTATTCCTTTAAATGGAACTTCATTTTAACCCACATGTGTTAAGGCCTAAGAAAATTCAGACTATCGCTGTGACATATTTACCTTTTACCAGAGCCTTTGAATGCTTTGAGTTCAATAAGTAGATTGAGGTGGCAATTTCAGATCACACCAATGGCACATTGGTGAAGGAAAAATACTTTTAGGCAATCCTTTAAATATTCTGCAAATAATACTTCATCAATTTGCTTCTGACCCTCCTGGTTTTATTTGTTAGCTTAAGACACGAGGACTTGAAATGTCACTATACAATTATTGACAGAGGCTTGGCTGCTGCTGGGAAGATAGTGTGAAATCCAAACACACTTGTGAAATCTAAGTAAATCTTTATGAGCTCATAACGCTATTACAATGGAAATTATTTTAGTCCATACAAATAATTAAGATAAAACTTCAGTTAAATGATGGGTTTGCTGATTGGTCTTGCTATATTAATTCATCCACTTAACAAAAATTTGCTTAATGACTATTATGTGTCATGGACTTTGCTGGGCTCAGGGTAAACTCCAGTGAATTCAGCAGATTAAATCTAGCATAGATAAATCAGACTTAACCTCCTTCATTGTCTAGCTGAGATATCAGCTGAAAAATATAAGACTTATGATCAGACTATGTCATATTTATACACCAAAAAAGATAAATTCTCCCTAAGAAGGATTATACTTTATATCATCAGAAAGTATGTTCCTTTTCCCAAGATCTGGATATTTGAGTGTCTATCAATGTTCAATATGTGTCTGTATGTGTATGTATGTGCAGTATCACTTGGATCTGTACCCACCAGATCCTTACATGGCTAAAGAAAGATTTCAGAAATGCAAAACATAAATATATAGGTTTCAGCAGTAGAAAAAAACTCCACCTTTGATTTAAACCACCAAAATTGTAGTCAGCTGTTGGGAGAAAAATAAAGGCAAAGATCCTGTTTACAAGGCACCCAGAGTTCAGCCATCACATGGTTTTGGTTAAGATGTAGTTTCTCTTCATGCTGATATTTCTATAACATATGCTTTGCAAGTCAGTGATTACCCAACTGCCCAGTGTCTTCCTTTTCCTTATGTTTTGACAGGCCCTTTATAGTGATACTTTTGATTTTTGACAGTCTTTACTGAAAACTTACTCCTATGCAGCGTTTCTGCAATTTGTAGAATTACATTCTATAATGGGCAAAATTCCGGTGTGTGTGTGTGTGTGTATGTGTGTGTGTGTATGTGTTTCTCATTGTTTCTCTGGGACTCCTTCTGTCCGTCTCTAACTTCTGCTCACAAGAAGCAGGTATTAAATCTTTACCCCACTAAGTTATTAAATATTTAAGCTTATAATGGGCTTGTTCTTTCTACCTTGTCTATGCTTTCCTGGAGTGAGAGTACATTAGAATGTTTACTTATAGCTACCCTGCCATGCCTGGAGTAACTAGGTGATAAATTGTCTCATGTCAAGCTAATATTCTGCCCTATGGGAAGTGTGCAATAGGGCAAGGTGGGCCTCACAACACCAAAGGTGAGGGAGTTAAGCTGTTTGTTCGCAAAAGGGTCAGAGCTTTCCCATATACGTGTGCCAGCACTTGCAGACAGGGGAAGCAGCCTTGATGAGCTACACTGTATTCTCGATGCCTCTGGTGCTAAAACATTCAATAAAAATCCTTTTTACTGACTGCTCCCACAATGGAAGTTTCTGATTCCTTGGTGGGTTTGGATTTAAACCCATTGTCCTCACTGTCTAAAAATAAGAACCCCCTAGGAACTCATTGCCACAAAAGGAATCCAGTGGACCCACCTGTGGATTATTTTTTGCACATTTTCTCTATTAAAAATATTTTGTACGTAGAAGTAAAGCCACTTAAAATATTTAGATTCATTTATATTTTAGATGTAGAAAAAAAAATCCCACTATATGACTATAATTGTTTGCCCATTACATATTCATTTGTTTTTAACCATCCTCTCTGAAACTGACCATTCTGGATATAGCTGAATAAGTACTTGCCCCCTGAAAAAGTTGGAAAATATATGTTATTGAAATATGGGAGAGTGAAAGAGAAACTCTCCGTCCACCATTCTTGGCTCTTTTCCTTTGGTGGAGAGATAGGGGAGAAAGGAAGTTAAAAAAAATACCCCAAATCCCCATGGACTATTCCCTTAACTACTTTGCCTGGAGTCATTGACTATTGACTGAAATAAACTTATTTGTTCATTAAAGAAAATCATATTTGCCTATTGAAAAGGGGCTATTTGTCCTAGTTCTCTTATTTTCCTTTAATTCTGAAAGGTACTGAATGATGCATTTTCTTTTTCTTACATAGTTTGTGAACAATTTAAAGAAAACTCTGTGCAAAACATTATTATTATGCTCTAGCTTGTGAGTGTACAGAACTGAGTATTGTATGTTCTTCAGGATGCATTATATAAATGTTTAGATACAATCACCACCTACTTCTCTCTTTTGGCTCTCATCTCTGACAGTAGATGTTTTTTGTTAGACTTGAATTAGGTAACAAATAGAATGCTAACGCTTAACAAGTATTTTTGCTTATATTTGTAATAGGATATTTTATTTATACAGCACTTTATAAAACTCTATTATCTTCTTTGGGTCTCAGTTCCCTATTAAAACAGGTGCCATTGTCTCTAAATTGGGAGCCAGAAAGTATTCATGACCTGTTTGAGGTCACACATTAGGTTAGCGACAGAGGTAGAACCAAGATTAGAGTTCTTAGTTTCTGCAAAGGTTGCCCACCTTGACCAAGTATATCAGGGGGTTACGCCTTGGACTTTGGCTCAACTAGAGCATGTCTATTGCTCAAAGTACAATTGTCCTCTCTCCTCTGCCTCTCCATGAAGACAGGAGTCTTGTCTACCTTATTCACAATTTCAGCCCAGCAACTTACACAGAACTTGGAATGTAACAGTTAATACATATTTGTGAATGGTCGAATAATTGAATTAAGTGAATGAATGAAGTACAAAAATACACTGAGGATCTACTTTGAATAACAATACAATAGGCCTCCTGCCCTTTTTCCCCATGCTTCTCTTATTATGCCTAGGAAAAAAATGTTTGAAATTTGATATCATGGATTTAGACACTGACTTGTTATTTCAGGACTTGATATGATAGTCAGGCAAAAAAGAATTTCACTTAAAACCCCTATTTCTTAACTTACTCTGCTACCTTAGAAAATTAATCTCTCTGCTGGATTTTGATATCCATCTAGAACTTGGCTATAGTCTGAGAATATTCTGTGATCCGGGTCTTTGTCTACATTTGGGGTCTGCTTTGGAGGGCTGGGAAAAAATGTATCTTCATTACATTTTTCAGTCTAACACATTGTGAGTCTTCACAGTGTTAGACTATTCCCTTGAAAAAGCTACCCCTGGGAGAATGTTGGGCACTTTAGGATATTATTTTTTCTTTTTAGGGCCCTCAGGGAACCATTTAGTGAGCAGGAACCATCACACTCAAATAGTTGCACGGCCACTAGAAGCACCATTGCCTACAACATCCCATTCTCAAAAGCCATGCATGCTCCAGCATAAGGTTTCTGTCCAGCGTGTTCTCTACTGCCAGTCCCATGTCTTTGGAGTATTTCAGACAGGCAGGAGATCTTTTTTGGAGGTTTTACTTGAATGATTAGTCTGCACTTGAAAGAGGAGAAGTAGCCAAGGACAAGGTCTGTGAGGCCCCTGAGACACTGTGGAGACGCGCAGATACTAGATTATCATTTTTTTCTCTTTCTCCCTGAATGTAGTAGATATTGTGATAAATAAGACCTCTCAAGGAAGGGAGTACAATCATCCTCTTTCTCCCCTACATTACCCTTCCTCCTTATAAAAGTTTTGCAGACTCAAACCAAACTTGTTGGCTGGAAGCCTAAAAGGATTCCTCATCGTGTGGCAGGCTGTCGAGCATTTTTATGATAGCTAGTGTTTCTTTTGGTCTGAAACCCAGGTATGTGAAACCCAGGTCGGGGGTTGAGAATTAATGCCTGCTTTTCATGTGAGAAGAAATAATTGGCATGAAATGTAGTAAAGAATGCCTGCCAGCCTGGCAGTGTTGGGTCATTTTTTTGTTATTGGTTTTGGCTGCTGCTCCCAGAAAAATAATGGGCAGGTTCATATTTCTTAGAATATATCTTTATCAACTCTGACAATTTAAAGTGTCTTGGACCCCCAAGAGACAGTGGGCCTGGAAGACTTTGCTTGTGCCGTTTCTGTGCTGGGTACATCATGACTGTACACACCATGACAAATGAATACAGATGGAATAATAAGTTTCTCTTATCCCCAAGACCAGACTTGCTGGGGAAAACATCTATATCCTTTGAGAGATTTGAGATTAATATAACAAGTTCTATACAGAGATTATCATTTTGAATAAGGATTTTTATTTTACTCTCACATGTACAGTCATTACTGGGGTATGCATGGATTACAGGAAAACAGCCTCCAAATCGGTTGGGTTCTAACCTTTAATTTTGGAACGTTATACACATTTGTCTTTATGAAGAATATTATAAGTAGTGTTTCAGATCCTAGATCTAGCCCACTTATAAATCTAAAGGGGAGTACAAATATATTGTATTTTCAATGAAAAACAATAGAAAACACAGTTTTAATACTATTAATTAGGCAAAATAGAGGAAGAAGAAATAGTTTTTGGTCTGCTCAAATGTGAGTGCCTACAGCTTGGTTACGGTCAGGTGAGTGGGCAGATGAATCAATACTTCCAGGTGTTTTAAAGTGGCCTTGAAAACACTCAAGTACTTTAAGGGTTGAAGGACAGTCTTTTTCTATGAAGTCTGTAACCATTATGGTAAAAAAGCTGGACTCATTCGGAAAAAAATATCTAAAGCAACTTTATTTTTTTCTCACTGTCCCTTGAAAACATTCTGTTGAATAGTTTCCCCCCTGGTTCTGGGATGAAATTTTGAGCAGGTCTCAGAGCTTTTTAAGTTACTCTCTACTCTCTGGGAATCAATAATCCTCCAGTCACTTTAAAGCCACAAAGAGTCCAGTCCAGTATAATAATCTAAACCTGTTGTCCTCTTGAAAGTTTCTCCCATCCTCCAGCCAGGGCCGGACCAAGGACTGGAATCCTGGAGTATGTGTCTGAGCGTGAGAGTGTGTGTATGAGTGTGCATGTGTGCGTGTGAATGTGTGTAAAGTGTGTGTGCATCAAGCGCTGTGGTTTCTGGCCCCTTCAGCACTGGAGCGGGATGAGGGAGGAGATTTAAGGGGCAGCAAAGGTCTTGCTGATGTGATTTGGATTGGACATCATGGGTGTTCAAAGCTGACTTTATCCTGGGGGTGTTTTTGGAGTGATTCTCCTGACGGGACTCTCAACTACAATTCCTGTAAGATAGATGATACTTCAGGCAGCTGGTTGCTTTTGACACTGTTCTCAGTTCCTGGCGGTTCACTTTGCCCTTGGAAAGTCCTTTCAAGGCACCTCTAGGTTTGTTCTCTCCCATGTGGCATACATCTGGTCTACAGAAATCCCCATTCCTGCCTTTTTCTCTGCATTGTTCCTTTAGGCCAGTCTGGCCACAGTGCCTTATACCAGTACTTAAATTCCCTTAAGCTCTGGGAGATACTTGTTAAACTCCCCAAGTGTTCCCTTGAAGTCCCTCTTACTTGGCTTAAAGCAAAGACGTAGTTTTCCTCCTGTGGGGGAACCATACTTCGAAAACTCTCTCAACAGGGTGCTTCTGCCCTAGCTCTTCCAACTCAAGAGCTTTTATTGGTTGGGGCTCATTAATGCTGGCAGAAGTGGTTTCACGATCTTAGCAATTCTGCACAGGGCACTTCTTACCTCACTGTTATATAATATCTAGGCCTTTGGGGCCTTGAAAAACCTAAGGTAGAAAGAATCTTATTTATTATTCTGTTGAATGTCCAATTTTACTTTGATATATAAAGTCTTCTTGTCCTTTGCTGTATGAGTATTAATAGTGCCCCAATCAGCCACAATTCAGCGTAGCCACATTCACAAGTAGCATTAGGAGAAAAATGAAAAGAAATTGGTAAAAGAAAAAAAAGATACTCTTTTGTCTGAGATAAAATTGACAATGACATATGACAGAAAGAAATGCAAATGACAAAGAAATGCTAAAAACACCGTCCAGTGTGACCTTGAAAGTAGAACAATGATGGTGGGGAAGGGAAGTTTCCACCAGGAGGCACTGTCGGATGAGGACGGCTTGGTGCCTGTTTAGGGTGACCCCTGAAGGGGAGAGAAGGAGCAGAAGTGCTGTGCAACTAAATGTGGCACTTCTCAATTAGTCTGTTACCAACCTGGAAAATATTCATAGAGAAAATTATTCTTCCAATTAATCACTTGATTCTTTCTCTTTGTTCTAATCCCATCCCCTATTCTATACCACTAGCCCATCATATACTCAGGCTACCTCCAGTATCGCCCAAGAGAATCACTTATTCTGCAACTATTTATGATACACGAGTTAAGTACAAGTCGCTGCACTTGGTGTGGTGCGGACATAATATGTTATGGCATAGCCCACATGCAAGGAGTTTTCAGTTGACGAGGTAATACATGATCATAGGAAGAGTTACATAGAATCATAAGGCCTGTTAGCGCAGAAGGTTATTTAGTGTGCCCTTGTTATTGTATGGGTGAGAAAACTGAGACCTAGAGTTGTTAAGTGGCTTTAGAGTCACCTAGTTACATAGTGACAAAACTAGAACTCAGTTCTCTTTGCTTCTGCTCTGTGCTGCTTCTACCACAGTACCTAACCTCACTTAGAAACAACACCTTGATACCATTTTACAAAGTTATGGACCATTTATTTATTCCTGTGAAACAATTGTGTGTTGGCGTTAGCTCTCACCAGCTCTTAGAGCAGCCTGTGGACATCTTTCCAACTCCAAGTTTTGAAATTGACCATGGTGAGAGAATTTATACTACAGAAATTGGCAAACACCACAAATCAGGGAGAGTGAGTTATTAAACATTTAGCAGTACATCAATGTTTATAAATGATAAATGTGATAAGTTCAGACACCCCATCATGAAGGGGTTGTCATGTGTGTGGATTTTACAGAGAAATGGGGTTTAGACAGGGAGAGAGGAAATGAGGGAGGCTATTTGAGAGTGGAATTATGGAGTGAATATTGTTCTGGGATAGCAAATAGAATAATTTGGTGGGGTGGGGAGGGTCTAGGAGAGGAGTCCCCAAGTGACATGCCTGCAAAGACCAAGCTGAACAAAGAAAGGTGTAAATCATGGTGGGGTTATGAATAATAGGGCATGATGGAGTCTATGGTAAAGTGGAAAGTAAAGGCCTTCCTAAAGGTTTTTTTTTTTTTTTTTTTTAAACTAGCTGTATTCTACCCACATTGAATTTCTCATCAGGAACTAATAGGAGTCAGCCTACAAAGCTGTTGGATTCAGATGGGGCTCTGAGAAGGGATTATCATTTTTCTTCTTAAATGACCACTAGTTTCCTTGACATAATGAAGGCAAAATTTAGCATCCTAATTTATTTCCCTCTTCCTTCTTGCCTTGCTTCCATGTTCTCACCAGGAAATGTCTGTAAATTATTGCTTTTTTGTGTGCTTAAAAAGTCATTCAACCAGCATTTTTCCTTTGTTAGTATGGGTTACTTAGAGTTGAGTTTATGGTACCATTCTTAGCTTTATCATCTTATTTCGAGGATAATGATACTCCCAAAGAAATAAAGATTCAGTTATATTTCTAAGGATGTTCATTCATATCTCCAGGTACCTGAAAAAAAACCTCACTATACAAAATGGAAAATAAGTATATTTCAGAGAAGGATCTAGAAACATATTATTTAATTGATTTTTCCCTTTAAAATGTCTCCAGATTAGTTTCAAATAGTCTTTTAAACATGTTTCTTTTTTACATTAATCTGTAAGGATGACTTTACATTGATCAACAGCCATTTTTTTTAAGTGAGAATTGCCTCCTTCAGAGAGATCTTTATTTTAACACATCAAATCCACAGGGGTTTACAAAAAATGAAACAAAAATCAATAAAATAAATGATCATAACTCCCACTGAAAAGTTATTCTGTACAAAGCAAATCCTGTAATTCTTATCTGAGAAAGTCCTAAATTCTTAAATTTCCCTAAGTATAATTGTTAAAATTAGTCTTCAAAGAAGCCCAATATTGAAAACTATTGAATACCTCTTTGCAAATGTTCCACAAGCCCCTCAAATTATTCCATATTTGCTGATGATGAACATGAATGGGGTGAATGCTAATGACATCCACTGTGTCTGAGAAGGACCCCACTGATGTTTGCTGCCTGCCAGTGGTACGTGTGGTCTCTAGTCTCAAAGATGGATTTAATTGAGGTCCCCCCCGGGACAGCCTGGTCAGGAGTGCTGCAGGGGTGGGGTGGAAACAGACTTTGGTGTTCAGACATTAGAAGAGACAATCTAATCATGCTGATCTGGTCTACAGCTTTGACCTCCTTAGCACTGACAGATCATGTAAGAAGGATTTTCTGCTGCTGCTTTCCTTGCTTTTGTAATTCTTGTCAGAGGTATAAATGAAATAAAAATAGGTGCTTAATAAATGTTTGCTGAGGAAGTCAGGAAAGGGGAGGTCAGGTATTACAAGTTTCCCACAATTTTAGGTCTGCTTCAGCCTAGCTGCTGGGCGTCAGCCTGCAGCCCCAGGCTTCCCTCTGGATTTTCACTGTGGAGGAGGACAGCACCCAGCAAATTCCGTGCAGCAGGCCGGGCAAATGCAGGAAATGTCATGCCAATAAGCAAAGTGCCGAGTACCAAAGGATTTCTGGAGTCTGGAGATGTCTGAATTTTTCTTAAAGAGGAAAATCAGGCCTGAGGAGGAGTTCCAAAATGGACTTCTTCCAAGGCTCTGAAAAGTGGGACTGGGATGGCAGCATGCATGGGCATGCTTTGAGAAGTACCATATGTTTTACAGTAGCCAGTTAGATAAAAGGTGCACTCGAAGGCCCAGGGTATGCCAATGTACCTCAGGAGAAGGACCTATAGCACCGTGAGTTTCTTGCTAGGGTATACCCAAATGAAATTGTTTGGGCTGAGATGTGTACCACGCACTCCAAGCCAAAATTCCAGCTTTCTCCTGGGCTGCCAGCATTTCCACCCAACAAAAATTTTAGCCTTCAGCTTCCCCTGCTCATATTCCTTTTGTGTAATATTTTTACTCTTGGGATTTATCCTGCCATGAGGCATGACTTGGTTTTAGCTCCTGTTCTTGTGGTTTGATTTAGTCTTTGGTGCCTTGAAGTACCTGTCGTCAGTGCTCCTTCCTCCTACTCTCTGATCATTCAGTGGGCTCCCCGCCAACCCCCGAATGCCATCTCCTAGTATTTACATCTCAGTGTCTGATTTCTTTTTCCCCAGCATCACAGAAAACAGCTGTGCCCATTGATCCGTGCTCAGCAGGCCAGAAATGCCAGGGAATTAAGAACTCCTGGGAGCAGCCCTCAACTATGATCTCAGGAGTTGGGATATAAATACGCCAGCTCCCTGCCTCTTGGATGCAATAATTCGAAGGTGTATATTTTGCACTGGCTCTCAGTTTCTTCAGTGAGATTAATTTCACATCACGTACAGTGGGAGTGGAATTGATAAGACGCCCTTCTTTGTGTCCCTGCCCAGCATTTCTATCACTATGCCCAGCATTTCTCAACAATGCTACTTATACTCAAACCCTTGCCTCAGCGTCCTCCTGGGATAATACAGACTAAGGCATTCCTCTAGCATCAGGGCTCTCCATCTCTACTCCCTTACCATTTCTGTACTTTTTAAAACCTCCTGCCAAATCACCTAGATTGTCTTTCTACAAAAGGATGGGCAATGGGTCAGAGATTTTTAAAAAAAGAAATTTTATAAATACACAAAGAATTTATATTCCTGCTTGATAGTCAATGTTTTTGAATCATAATACTAGAAACTAAGGTTGCTGGTCCATCAAATCAAAAGAAAGAATTCAGGGAAACTAGGATGGAGGTAGCAAAGGGTACCAGTATTTTTTTAGGAATGATAATAGCTGATCATTTATTGTACACTTATGTGCTGGAGATGATGTTGCATGTAATATTACTTGAATTTATCCCCATAATAAACCTAAGATGTAGGTATAATTATTCCATTTTTACTGATGATGAATATAAATGGGGTGAAGTAATTTGTTCCAAATCAGTCAGCTCATAGTGGGCAAAATCCAAATTCAAGTGCAGATCTTACTCTTGTCAAAGTCTATTCTCTTAACTAGTCTACTATCTTCCTTAAGTTCTCTTTGAAGTAGATGAGAAATATATAATTAATCCTACTTATTGATTCAGAAATGCAATTGATCAAATCATAATTCTATAATTATATAATTATAGTTTTTCTTTAAAAAGGATTGAATTGGATATGAATTATGGATGAAATTCAGATTTATTCTGATATATTTTTAATTCCTAGAAGAGACTACTTATAATAGTTCTCTTATAGCATTATTAATATTATGCATTAAGAAAAGCTAGAACAATAGGTCAAAGTTTTAGAAATTTCTGGTAGGGCATTTTGCTATTAGTCTACAAAGATTAGAGCAGATAACTATTTCTAAATGACATTGCAACTTGAGGCTCAAATTTGATAACCCTGGGAAAGCTGAAATTTTGTGCTCTGTTTTGAGATTAAACTATGGCTGCAAGTAATTTGCGGAAAACTGACATTCTGATAGACTTGGGGAAAAAAAAGGAAGAGGAAAAAAATTGGATTGTTCTATCAGGCTTCTCCAGGGTTTAGAAATTTTAATTTAATGTGAACTTGGATGTGAAGTAAGATAGGAATAGAAAGAGAAGATAAGAAAGAAGAAATTGACCAGGAACAGTGAATAAATTGCTTACGTGGCCTTCGATCAGAATTCAGGGGTCCCTAACTTCCACTTACTGAATTCTCTTGCTTTTGGGTTTACTCTACCTGATAGTTTTTAAATTGTGGTTATATTATAGATATAGTCTAGTTGTTGACATTTGAACGTGAGAGTGTTTTCAATCTGACTAGCTGTACCACTTTATTAAAATATTTTTTCTCCATTAAGATGTGAGGTGTTATCAAATGGAATAAGTATTTGACTTTTCAGTGTGACCACATGGTATATGTGTTAAGAAGATTTGTCTTCAGGAGCAAGCATCAGAAATTCTGATTAAAATCTGTCAGGATTTATGGGTTTATTAGGTTGGTGCAAAAGTAATTGTGGTTTTAGCATTGTTGACATTTGCTGTATGATATTGGAATACTTTCTTAAATAAATGTGGTTATATTGTACATCATTTTAATGCTCACTTCTTTATATTTTTTTGCTAATGACTTATTTGCTGTTTATTTTATATTTATTTTAGATCATGGATATATGATGTTAGACAAAAAGCAAATTTGAGACATTTTCTTATTCAAGTTCAAAATGGGTTGTAAAGCTAAAGCAACGGAGACAACTGACAACATCAACAAGGCATTTGGCCCAGGAACTGCTAATGAAGGTACAGTGCAGTGGTGGTTCAAGAAGTTTTGCAAAGGAGATGAGAGCCTTGAAGATGAGGAGTGCAGTGGCCAGCCATCAGAAGTTGACAACGACCAACTGAGAGCAATCATCTAAGCTGATCCTCTTACAACTACATGAGAAGTTGCCAAAGAACTCAAGGTCGACCATTCTATGGTCATTTGGCATTTGAAGCAAATTGGAAAGGTAAAAAAGCTCGTAAGTGGGTGCCTCATGAGCTGACTGAAAATCAAAAAAATTGTTCTGAAGCGTCGTCTTCTCTTGTAGGCAACAACAATGAACCGTTTCTCGATGGGATTGTGACATGTGACAAAAAGTGGATTTTATATGACAACCAGCCACAACCAGCTCAGTCGTTGGGCCAAAAAGAAGCTCCAAAGCACTTCCCAAAGCCAAACGTGCATCATATAAATGTCGTGGTCACTGTTTGGTGGTCTGCTGCTGGTCTGATCCACTACAGCTTTCTGCATCCTGGCAAAACCATTACATCTGAGAATTATGCTCAGCAAATTGGTGAGATGTACCAAAAACAGCAATGCCTGTAGCCAGCAATGGTCAACAGAAAGGGCCCAATTCTCCATGACAACGCCCGATCGTTTGTCAAAAAGTTGAACGAATTGGGCTACGAAGTTTTGCCTGATCCGCCATATTCACCTGACTTCTCGGCAACCCACTACCACTTCTTCAAGCATCTTGACAACTTTTTGCAGGGAAAACACTTCCACAACCAGCAGGATGCAGAAAATGCTTTCTAAGAGTTCGTCGATTTCCCGAAGCATGGATTTTTACACTACAAGAATAAACAAACATTTCTTGTTGGCAAAAATGTGTTGATTGTAATGGTTCCTATTTTGATTAATAAAGATGTGTTTGAGTCTAGCTATAATGATTTAAAATTCACGGTCCTGAAACCGCAATTACTTTTGCACCATCCTATACTTTTTTGAAATAACAAGAAGTCTGAAGGTAGGTGGCTGCTAGCATTCAGTAGTTTAGACATGTGAAGGCAAGTGTCTGATTCCTGTGAACTTTTCTTCCTGGTAGTGAGCAGCAATTGTAGCTCAGTCAAGTCTATGCTCAAGGTAGAAAGAAGGGGGAATGGATGACAGAAGCTTTCCCAGGACCTGCATGTGGATATGTCTTGTTGGCCAGAATGTGTTATATTGGCAAGCCTTAGCTGAGATGGAAACCAGGAAAGTGAAGATTTAGTTTTCCTGCCTGTATTGTAGACGGTGAAAAAAGGAGATTGGAAAGGGTGTAGAATTAGCAAACCAAGAGTTCCTGTGTAATGCCAATGTGTAAGTACGATTAATAACTATTAAGTAGAAGCAAAAAATTTCAGTAGAACATACTAAGAAGAATTTACTGATAGTCATGGCTACCCAGAGCTTAATTGGGATTCCCAGGAAAGTATGCATGCATTCCTTATCATTGCATGTATTTAGACATCGGGTAAAAGAACATTTGACCAATCTACTCTGGAGAAGATTTAAACAATAGATAGATAAGTGGCTGAACTTTATATCTTTTGAAGTTGTCTTCAAATCCTCAAGATTCGATGGTACTCTGTAAGCATTCCAATTTCTTGTAATTTGAAAATTGTTTTCTCTTTGTGGCTCACTTCCTGTCCTGTCCACAGGCACAAATCTGCTTTCATCTTAACATTAATATCCAACAGTGAGATATCTAGATAGCCTCCATAAAGTACATGTATTTATCCCCGACTGTGTTCAAATCTTTAAAAAAAACCCTTTTTTCTTCTTCCCAGAAACATTGACAGATTGATGCCAGAAGAATTTCTTTAATGGACATGTTTTTTAATTTGATGCATTTTAAATCTTCAAAGGCTTCACTAATGCTCTCATACATTGTCTTTAAGATGCACAGTAGAAATGTCAATTTCTGTGGCAATCTCAAAGCCCTTCTCTTATTTTTGCATAAACTTATGAAAGAATCTCTCTTTGGATTTGAGTCTGTGTTCATGAAAGACAGAAATTTTTTGAAGAGAAAATCATATAAGTAGTGTGTTGAAATTTTGAATTGGGTAATATTGAAAGTTTTGATTTTCTGCTGAATACAGACCAAATTAAAATATTCCCTACTCCTAGTACTTTGTATGGAATAAGACTGATTTCTGCTTTGTTTGATGAAAAGTTAAACCAAAGATGTTAGAAATAATACTGGGGTGTACTTGTAGTGTACTCAGCACTGAATTATATTTGCCAGCACCTGGAATCAAATAAATATTTTAAATATACCTTTTAAGTCTCAAGACAGAGAACTTTGAATATTACTTTCCTTTTCACAGATAGCATCAGGAAAGACCAATTAAACAAAAGTGTGGAGAATAAAAGATAAACTTAATGTGAAAAAAAACCTCTCAACTTTAATTTGCCCAAAACAAAAAAAATGTAAATGTAGTAAAAATTGAGACACGTTCTTCATTTCCTGTCAAGCATTATTAAAATAATCGATAACACTCAGTGTTGGTGATGGGATGAGAAAACAGGCCCTTTCGTTTATTTCTGGTGAAAATGTAAATTGGCTCAAGTGATTTGGAGGGTAATTTTTACAATATCTGTCAAAAACCCTAAAAATGTGATAATCTTTGATTAGAAATTCCACCTCTAGGAATTTATCCTGTGAAACTATGATATGAGTTGCAAAATATAAACCAAAGAATTGAACCGTAGTATTGTTTGTAATAGTGAGAAATTGCATATAACCTAAATAATTAGTTATTGATGTGGTGGTTGAGAAAACTGTGGGACGTTTGTAGACTGGCAAACTATGTGGCTTAAAAAAATAATGAGATATTGAAAAGGAAAATGTCTATAATATATTGCAAAAAGAAAACTTTGGAATATTTTGTATTGCTCAATATCATTTTTATTTTAAAAAGTATATGATTGTATCTATTTTATAATAATTTTATAGGATATATCACAAACTGTTTAATAGTAGTCACATTTTGGGGCAGGAGTTCAGCATGATTTTGCAGAACAATGTCTTAAAAGTTGAACTTGATTCAAGGACCGTCTATCCAATAACGGCTCTATGAAGAGTATTTCTTTCATGTTAGATTTCTTAAAAGCCATTCACGTGGTCCTAAGCATAGCAAGTCTTATGATCAGGACATATAGGGAAGGAATTGCCTGAGAAATGAGTTAAAAAGCCAATTGGAAATTAATTTACTTCTAGTTCTAGTCTTTTCACAGGCTTTTTATAATTTTGGCAAAGTCTACTATATTCAATGCTGCAGTTTGTCTACCTGGAAAATGGGAAGCTTAAAGGTGAACTGAAAAAGAATAATACCAAGTGCTTCTGTATATAAATGTCAAGCAGTCTTTTGTTGCCTCTTCATTTCCTTCTTTGTGATGTTTTCTAAACATGGTTATCATTAAGTTATTCTAAGTATACTATCTTTGCATTATTAAAGCCACTGAATGATTTTTTTCTCATTAAATTTCTTATTAGAAGCTTGTCTTGTAAAAAATAATTTTCTCCCTTTTTGAATATCCTGTCATAGCTAAAAATGCACTTCCTCAGAGAAGGGTAGAAAAATTATGCAGAACAATTTTCCGAATGCAGCTATTCTTATTTTGAGTCTTTATCAGCTCCCTGTCTTGCATGTTCTTTGTCTTTTTGCAGGCTTCTATTTCTTTTGCACGAATGGGTTCATCTTAGGCTTATACTTCCTTTGAACTCAGTGATGTTTAATAAGGGCCTCCTGTATATTTCAGATCAGAATCACATTGTTATTTTCTCATGGGTAGGCTGTTTTCTTATGATTCTTGCTTTTCAGGGCAATGGATGAAACCAGTGGCATGGAGGGGTGGTTGGTGAACTTTTATTATTTTTTTTTACACTAACCCTTCTTTCGTCTTTCATTATTTCTCTTAGTTTCCTCGAGAGAATTTTCTTTTCTTTTTGTAGGCCCCGAATATAGTGATTACCCATTTTTTTAATACCTCTGATGTATGAATAGGTGGTCATACATCATAAAAACATTACATTGCCTACATAATGAAAGCTGAGTTTGAGAATAAATCACAAATACTAGGAACAAATCTACTTTTCTAATTTCTTGTATTCTATTGCATGATGCTGTTTTGGAAAAAAGTGCTATGACATTTTCCCAACACATACATTGATGCATGGACTATGATGTGTCACTCACTGTTCATTATGCTCCGTGGAGCTCCAGGCTGAGGAGGTCACCTCTAGGCAAGAACAGCATTAAGGCATTTCTGGTTCGGTACTCAGTATCACTTGGCATGACACAAAGCCGTTAATGCAGGTGTCTACAGGGCTTCCAAAGCACTTGGCAGGTCTGTACCATTTAAACATAATTAATGGTCATTAATTGGTTTTATTTAATTTACCTTTTATATTCTTGTCAACTCCAGAAGTAAGATAATAAACAAATTTTAAACAAGCCCGTAAGAAAGGGTAAATTAGAATTAAATTAGCAAGACTAATCAGAGTCAAGAATAAAAATCTCTAGAAAGACTCTGAACATCTAAATCAAAGTTGTCCAGTAGAAATATAGTTTAAGCCATTTTCTAAATGGTTAAATTTTAAATTTTCTAGTGCCCACATTAGGAATAAAGTGAAACAGTTGGCATTAATTTTAAGATTATATTTTGTCTCAATATACAATCAATTTTTAAAAACTATTGAGATATTCTATATATTTTTTTCATACTAAGTCTTTGAACTCTGGTATATGTTTTATACTTCTAGCACATCTCAATTCGGATTTGTCACATTTCAAGTGCTCAACAGCCATATGTAAAGGGTATCATGTTGGACAGTACATGTTTAGATTTTTAAAGTTGTAACTAGGGCACTAATTTGATTTTATTTTATCTTGATGAGAGATATAGAATGGCTAGCATGTTATTATTATTAGAGTAATTAATAAATGTTTAGAATGACAACCAAATCTAAGGACATACAGCCAGCCACCATTTAATCTTAATAAAGGAAATGCGATGGATACATTACTGATTCAATACCAAGGTGTAAAGAAAAAAATGCAAGCTGCTAGTGACTTCTATTATGCAACAAATAAAATTGTAATCCACAAATCCAAAGGGAAAAGTAAAACTAATGAGTTTTGGTTGGAATGAGACCAATGGCAGAACCAGGTTGACCACACAAGCATTTCCTGCAGTCTCTTGGGGAGATGGATTTAAGGGCCACACTCTAGGCCTGAGGGCAGAGAGCCAAAGGGCAAAACCAAGATCTCCCAAATGTGAGCTTTTATATGTTGCCCATCTGTTAGTCTCTTAATGAAGCCTGGTGAACTTGCTGATGGATGTACAGTAGGGATGTTGTAGTATTGTAGTGCAGTGAGTAGTACAAATATCTTGCATTTGTGCAGCATTCAGTTTTTCAAAGGGCGTGTCATTTATTCTTCCACAACTTTTTGAAGCAGGTTTTACTAATTATGACCCACTAAGCAAACTAAGGCCAAAAAATTTCATTTCAATGCATGATATAGAACAATTAATAAGCAAGAAATTATGCCTGCCTTCAAGAGATAATGGTAATTACTTGAGAACTTAAATATAGAAGACCTAATATATCTAAATCCTGAAAATAACATTTGAATCATTTGGTTTCAGGGTAATATGTTCAGGCCTGCTTCAGGCATGTGTCGAAATCTTGCTACTTAGCCAAGTCCATCTGCTTCGTTAGCCTGGTGAACTAGATTTACTATGCGAGAGCCTCGAGGTATCCTTCCCTCAGACTAAGGTAGAACCACCTAAGCTCTTTGTTCTTCTTTTTATGGGTTCTTTTTAGCTTTCGCACCTTGCTTTACAAAGGGGAGAGAAAAAATAAGTGAGAGCTATTTTATTCTCTTCATTCTCCAGTCAAAGCTCTGCTTGATCCTTAAGACTCTTTGACCTGTGTCAGAGCTCTACTTGTAGGAAGTGAAATAGTCTATGTGGGCGATGGTGACAATCATGATGGAAAGACAGGTATAACCTTGAATTCTCCCTAGAGGTCAGCATGAGGTAGAGCAGAGTGTGTGACTAAAGCATTCCCAATCTTTTATCTTTCTTAAGTCAATTCATTTGACATTCAAGTTTAGTCAACCAGAGATGTTGCTATCTCTCTTAAGAGAGATAAGGGAAGTTTTTGTTTTTTGTTAGTTTTTGTATCTTCTCCAGTCCTTGGCATTGCTCCTTGAACAAATATGAAGGGCATTTTTACCCATATGGTTGTTTATAAGTATGCTATTTTTATAGCCCCCAGAAATTACTGAAATATATCAGGTAATTACTTAAATTAGCAGCAAATTCATTTCAAAGTCATATTACAAAATGACCAAGAATTTGACCTTATTCTCTCAATTTGTGCCCAGCTATTGTGAACCAAATTTACGCACTTGATCTATACAGTCATGTGTCACCTAACAATGGCAATATGTTCTGAGAAATGTGCCGTTATGCGATTTCATCGTGGGAGCATCATAGAGTATACTTACACAACCCTAGATGGTGTAGCCTACTCATACCTAGGCTGTGTGGTATAGCCTATTGCTCCTAGGCTGCAAACCTGTACAGCATGTTACTGTACTGAATGCTGTAGGCAACTGTAGCACAATGGTCTTTGTGTATCTAAACACAGAAAAGGTACAGTAAAAATACGGTATAAAAAATAAAATAGGGTACATCTGTGTGGGACACACCATGAATGGAGCTTACAGGACTGGAAGTTGCTCTGGTGAGTCAATCAGAGAGAGGTGAGTGAATGTGAAGGCCTAGGACATTACTGTACACTGCTGTAGATTTTATAAACAGTGTACACTTAGGCTACACTAAATTTGTTAAAAATATTTTTCTTTCTTCCATAATAAATTAACTTTAGCTTACTATACCTCTTTTTACTTAATATGTTATTAATTCTTTACAACTTTTTGACTCTTTGGTAATAACACTTAGCTTAAAGTTCAAATGTATTGCATAGCTGGACAAAAATATTTTCTTTATATCCTTAATCTGTAAGATCATTTCTGTTTTAAACTTTTTTATTTTTTAATTTTTTAAACTTTTTTGTTAAAAACTAAGACACATACACATGAGCCTAGGTCTACACAGGGCCAGGATCATCAACATCATTGTCTTCCACCTCCACATCTTGGCCCACTGGAAGGTCTTTCGAGGTAATAACACACATGGAACTGTCATCTCCTATGATAACAACGTTTTCTTCTGGAACACTTCCTGGAGGACCGACCTGCCTGAGGCTGTCTTACTTTTAACTTTTTTTTATAAGCAGAAAAAATATTCTCTAAAATAATGATGAAAAGTATAGTAAATATGTAAACCAGTAACATAGTAGTTTATTATCATTATCAAGTATTATGCACTGTACATAATTGTATGTGCTATGCTTTTATATGACTGGCAGAGCAGTAGGTTTGTTTACATCAGCATCACCACAAACACGTAAGTAATGCATTGTGCATTATGATGGCCAAGATGCATTAGGCAATAGGTATTTTTCAGCTCCTTTATAATTTTATGGGACCGTTGTCATATACACAGTCCATCCTTGACTGAAGTTTTGTACCAGATTTATTGCAACAGGTTTGACCAAATAATACAATCTTAGTCACGTAAAAGTGCCTGAAATTTATTCTTTCATCTTTTATATGTATTTGATAAGAATTTATCTTCTTTTCAGATCAATTATTTGTCCTTATATAATACATGAAAGTTCCTCCTTTTGTTAACAAACTCTGGATTTTCCTCTCTGACTCTGCTTGGTACAAGACCCTTCCTCTGGTGCTGACTAGAGTTTCTGGAACAGGTTACTTCCCTTCAGCTTTTTCTACTTCCCTGAGTTATCAGAGACCATCAGAAATCACTACACCAATCATCTTCCTAAGGAGACCTTATTATCCGAAGTTTGTCTTTGAAGGGAAAGAAATGGATGGAGAGACACCTCAAGGGTTAACAAGGTTTTTGGAAAGTCATTTTGTTTGTCTTTGGTTTTTGTTTTTAAAGTGAGAGAGACTTCGCATGGTTGTGATCAGAAGGAAAAGTCCATTGGAGAAAGGGAGATGGTTTTATCATCTTTATGATCAGTTACCTGGTTGAGAAGGGTTGTGAGATTATGATGATAGACATGTTTCTTGATCAAAAATCAAAGTGATGGAAAAGAAGAAGAAAAAGAGGAAAGACAATAGAGCTTATATCAGACTCCCATAGTCAAAGTTAGGTAAAAGATAAGGTTATATGTAAGAGTGGGTTTGAGGGAACCCGCAGGGAAGAATATATAGAACTTCTCTCTTTTGGAGGATTGGCGGTAGTTTTGAACTCTGGCTTCACATTACACCCACCTGCCACCTTTTAGAAACACCTGATGTCAGGGCCCCACCCCAGACTAACTGAATTTCTGAGCGATAGGGCCAAGGCATAGCATGTTTTAGAAGCCCCAGAGGTTTCTAATGTGCAGCTGGGGTTGAGAATGTACTAGCACAACAGAGCAGTCCCCCTTCTCCCACAGACATGGAAGGGAATATTGAGAGTGGGGAATGTATAACAGAGGGAATGGCCTGAAAAAAACGGTAAAATATTTTCTGCCTCTTTAAAACATCCTCCACTCCTTTTTGAGAACTAAAACCTGCATTCCTGCCTCAGGCCAGTGGTTGGGAGGAGCAGGGTAAGTCTTTTGTTCTTTGTGCTACAGGAAATGGCTCAGCTGGACCTGGGAAGGAGGTCCTGGGTGGAGGTCATGGGATTATCTTCAGCAGAATGATCAGGATCATCTACTGTAGGTGAACAGCAATTGCCTGAAGCCGAGAACCCACCCTTTAAGAGCTCTGCATTTCTGCTTACTATTAGGGCAATGGCATTTCAGACAGGAGTCTGCATGCTCCTCCTTTGCTGGCAAAGTAATGAACTCTTTCTTTCCTTCTCCTGTCGTTGTCCTTCTGATGTGACTTCAAGGTCAAGTACCGAGCTTTCAGTAACACCGGCATGGTAGTGTCCTAGGGTGCTAGTTCCCCACTGCAGGCCAATTAGAAGTTTTGAGAATGCAGTCAAGATGGAGATTTTTAAAAAGCTCTCCAGGTGGTTCCAAAGGGTAGTTCTGAGAGTCGTTGCACTGGAGAACCAGGGTTAGCGATTGCAAAAGCAGGCATGGTGGGAGAAGGAGGGATTTGTCTCTAAAACTCAGGATGTTCTTTTCCAATCTCTTCTCTCATTTGATCTCTAATTCCTTGGTGTTTATGCTTAACCCCTGCCCTGGTTCCCATCATACCCACCCACGTCTGGACCCAGAAGCAAACACATTCAGTGTTGTTACACATCTGTAGATCTAGGCTGGTGTCACGTGGTCCCATACCCAAGTGTGCCTTAAAACCTCAGACTGAACCAGCTTTTGTTCCCTCTGGTCTCCCATGAACCTGGAAGGAAGGGAGATTAAACCATTACTGTTTGTGATATTAGGCTTTTAAGAGTTTATTCTTGTGAACTCCTCCTGAAGAAAGGAGCCTCAATTTACTTTGACTAGGACTTGACCCATAAGTAATTCAGTTTATCACCGTATCCCTGTCAGAATGGCTATTACTAAAAAGTACAATAACAACAGACGCTGGTGTGGATGCAGAGAGAAACTTATACACTGTTGATGGGACTGCAAATTAGCACAACCTCTATGGAAACCAGTAGGGAGATTTTTTTTTTTTTTTTTGAGACAGAGTCTTGCTTTGTTGCCCAGGCTAGAGTGAGTGCCGTGGCATCAGCCTAGCTCACAGCAACCTCAAACGCCTGGGCTTAAGCGATCCTACTGCCTCAGCCTCCCGAGTAGCTGGGACTACAGGCATGTGCCACCATGCCTGGCTAATTTTTTCTATGTATATTTTAGTTGGCCAGATAATTTCTTTCTATTTTTAGTAGAGACGGGGTCTTGCTCTTGCTCAGGCTGGTCTCAAACTCCTGACCTTGAGCGATCCACCCGCCTCGGCCTCCCAGAGTGCTAGGATTACAGGCGTGAGCCACCGCGCCCCGGCCCAGATTTCTTAAAGAACTAAAAGTAGACCTACCCTTTGATCTAGCAATCCCACTACTGGTTATCTACCCAAAGGAAAAGAAATCATTGTATCAAAAAGATACCTGCACTGGGATGTTTATTGCAGCATAATTCACAATTGCAAAAATGTGCAATCAACCCAGGTGCCCAGTGAATTAACAAAATGTGATATATGTATGTATACCATGGAGTACTACTCTGCCATAAAAAGAAATAAATTAATGTCTTTTGCAGCAGTTTGAATGGAACTGGAGACCATTATCCTAAGTGAGGTATCTCAAGAATGGAAAAACAAACATCACATATACTTTTTAATAATTTGGAACTAACTGATGGTCATATATGGGCACAGAGAGAAGTAAAAGTCATTGGGAATCAAGAATGGGGGAAAGGGAGGAGGAGGGGTAAAAACCTATCTAGCCGGTACAATGAACACTATTCGGGTGATGGGCACATTTATAGCCCTGACTTAAGCATTATAAAAGCTATCCATGTAACAAAACATTTGTACCCCCTTAGTATTTTGAAATAAAAAAGAGGGGAGACCAGACATTATTAGGTGAACCACAGGCACTTCAATATCAACATCCTTAACCAAACTGGTTTCTTCCTATACTCAGTCTGCTTGCTATCCTGTATTTCTTATCTCACTGAATGGCATTGCTATCCAATGTTATGCCAAAGTTTAAACCTGCCAGTTTCATCCTAAAATTACAAAAGTTGTTTATTACAAGACAGAACACACTTACTTAAACTGAAAATGAATTCACTAGCATTGTGCAATTTTTAACTTTTTGGAGGTTCTCTTGGTGGTTGGAAAACCGTTAAATCCAATCAATCTTTCAATTATACTAATTCCAACTCTTAATTTGTTCATCCCCTTTTCTCCATCCTGACCATCAGTGACACAATTCAAGCCACCATCTCATCTAGTGCATCAATTCCCATACTTACCTGCCAATCTCTAGTCTCCTTCCAGTTGCCCCTCCCTCCCTCTCCTTAATCCACCCTTCTCATTGCTGCCAAATTGGCCTATCTCAAATGCAAATGTGATCATTTTACTTCCCTACTCAAGTTCTTACAATGACATAGCCTCAAAAGTAAAATCTTTGTGTGGCATTCAAAGCCATCATGATGTAGTCCCTGCTACCTCTTCTGTTTTATTCTTGCTGCTGTCCCTCTTTGTATTCCAGTGTGTTCTGTCTTTGCCCATGTGGTGCCCTACCCCCATTAGTCCACCTGACACACTACTCACCCCTGAGGTCAGAGCTCCCTATCTTCCCTCGGAAGCCTACCCTTCCTTTCCCAGGCAGCCTGAGGCAGCTCTTTTGTTAATTCTACCACCATTCTTTAGAACATCCTCCCATTAAGACATTTTCTGCATTCTAACTGCTGATTACGTGTCTCTCACCCCTCTAGACTATATACTTCTTGAGGGTGTGGAAGAATGAGGCTTTGGCCTATATTTGGATTTGAATCATTAGATAAACTTACTGCATAATTTGAGTCTGCTAAGAGAAAACTTGTAACTAATAAGAGAATTTCCGCAGTGTGTATAGTATTGAATTAAAATAACGCAAGGCTGGTGAGGTCATTATAAGTCATACATCCAATTTTCTACGACAAATACATTTTGTAACTGAAGTTTCACCATTTTATTTCAATTTTATTTCTTTAACCATGAAAAGATTTTGTAACTAAATGAGTGTGCACATTTTAATCAGAAAGTGCTTCCTTGTTTCAGCATTCTTTGTCTACAGACATAATCCGTGGTCCTATGGTCATCCGTTTCAAAATGTACTTGCTAACATCCTAAAACCCCTTGACTCATGTATCAATTCACTTAACACGTATTTATTAAGTATGCACTCTGTGTGGAATGCTATGCTAAGGGTGAAGGATATAAAGATTAAAAAAACATGGTTTTCCCTTGTGGGATTAAAAAGTGTATAGGCTTTACATATGCTTATGTCAATTAATCCTTGTAACAGCCCTGATGGGCAAGTATGATCATCTCTGTCTTATAGATGAGGGTATTTCAGAGCAGTATTTATCATCTCAGAAGTGTCTTGGAACCCTGGTGTTTGTCTAAACATAAAATGTATAAGCCTCATTGTTTTGGAGATTTTCTTATAGTTTACAACTGTGTTCTTAAAACTTTAATGTATACATAAATAACCCAGGATCTTGTTGAAGTATTGATTCTGAGCCAGTAGTTCTGGGGTGGGGTCTGAGTTTCTGCATATCTAACAAACTCAGAAATGCCGCGTAACTGGTCTATGAACCACGCTTTGAATAGCAAAGGTTTAGAAGTTGTCATGTGTAGAATTCCATCCTGTCAAACATTGTTCCCTTATTCACTGAGTCTTTTGTTTTGAAGATGGAGTCATCCTTACCTCTGAAAGTGTGTTTACAAATGAGATCTGGATATTGAGTTCTCACATCCTTGATCTTTCTCAGCCTTCTGAGTCCCGTCAACATGTTTCCACCATGGATTCTCTTCAGTTGTTCTGCCTCACAACAGTCTGTTTCTCTCTTCAAATACTACTGTGCTTGTTAATAGCTATGTTTTTATATCTGTTATCTTTGTTTCACAATATAGATTATAAGCTCCTAAGGCCAGGGCCCAGGTCTTATTTATTTATTAACTCCCCACACTGCTAACATAACCCTGCCCATCTAACGCCAGAGAATAATAGGGCTTCTATCACAGAGGAAGCAAGTACATCCCCAAGACTTACTCCATCTTTTATATACATTTCCTCACTTAGTCTTTCATAAAACCTGTGAAGTTCTTTCCATTTTACAGATACACAAACTGAGACTCAGATAGATTGCTAATTAAATAAGTCAATTTACCCAGTAGTGGTGCCAGGATTTGAACACAGGTTTAACTCCACAGTCCATGCTCTTTCTTTCTGACATGCCACACTGTTCTCCATAACAGCGGACACTTAATTAGATGCTAGCTGATGCGCTAATCCTGTGAGCTAACTATCATTTGAAGCAGAATTGAACCAGAGACTTGATTTGACTCTGTTTTATTCTTTTTTATGGTGGGAACCTCTGTATGAGCAATCAACAAAGGGAATTTCAGAAAAGGATTCTGATCTAATTGCTGCTACGTTTTAGTCAGGCTGGATTCCTAGACTTTGGCAGCTTTTAGGCTGGGAGTGCCCTGAGCTTTATGAAGCCTTATCAAAGGCTGACAGCTCTGACAAGGCCATTTTCAACGCTTCCACCCGAATTAGTGGCTACATGGTTGTCTAATGCTCACCATCACTTCTTTGCTTCATTTACTTCACTTGTGGCTTTCTGTCCTCTCAATCTGGAGAAGGCTGATGTGGTGGTTACATATTTATTCTACTGAGGTACTGGTTGATAGGGAAGTAGTTGTTTTATAATTCAACATGCTTTTATGACTTATGGCCTGTCTTATGTCAGTTTCACCTATAAGAGGAAGTGTACTTATGTCTAGATAAACTGCAATGCAAGCTGTGGTTACTGATGCTTAGTAGTCCATTATCTTCAAGTAAAATATAGAAATGGGTAACTTAAGTAAAGTTGTAGGAGGAAAAATACCCACTTTCTCCTTTTCATTATTCTGTTCTATGGGTTCAGGAATAATATATTGAATGTGTGAGGAGTGACTCAGGCTTCCCAAAGCCCTTTTCCTAGCATCTCCCACTCCTGTGGGCTCTTATTAAGGGCAATTTCAGGGAAGACAAACAATAAGAATTTTGCATACCCAGTGGGAGTTTATCTGAGCAAAAGTGTTCAAACATCATTAGGGTTTTTCTGATGAATCTTATAATCCAACAACTGATACTGAATGTTTGATACTTGTCCCCCAGGCCGAATGAAGAATGATAACAAGTGGTTTGAGGAAAAGGAAAGAGAAATTTATTAATTTTCCAGCAAATGAGGAGGATGGCAGACTCTTGTCTTAAAGTAACATCATCCCCATTTTAAGCAGAAATACGGGGCTTTTAAAGGGGGTTTTTAGTTTCAGGCTATTGCCGTTTAACTATAACATCTCCAGTGAAGATGATCTTATGACCTCTATCTGGATAATTCTGTTGAGCCATCCCCTGTGGTTTAAGATACTAGAAAACAAAGAACAAAGAACACTCTCTGCCCCTCTGATTACTGGTGTTGGGCAGGAATGCAGGTTTTAATTCCTTAACAAAGGTAAGGGGTTTCAAAGAGAAAACTTGTAAAACATTTTTCCCTTTTTCAGATTCTTACTTCCGTTACACAATCAGAATGTTTCTTAAAGTAGCTGTTGCCCGGAAAGAATACTATAGAATGAAGTTGCTTCCTAGGGTGGCAGTCAGGAAGAGTGGTTCTGAGTGTGGGCATCGAAGAAGAGAGACTGGGTCCATCATTTGCTATATGAGTGGCCTTGGACAATTCACTTAAACTGTCCCAAGACTTTTTCCCCATCACCTGCAAAATGGATATAATAATAGCTCTTATGAGGATGAAATTTGATAACGAGGGTAAAGCACTTGACATTTAGCAAGAACTCAGTAAATATTAGCTTTAATTATTTTACTTTTTTTCTTGACCACTCCTGCCAGAAATAAAATTCTCGAAGAGTGTGGGCAGTGAAGTGCTAATTAATTTGCTTAATTGTTAGAGTTCTGTTAAAAGAAGTTATTTGGGAAAAAAGGTTAACATTTTGGAGCTAGGATCCAATTTATGAATATATCTGGGGTTTTTTTTTTCAATCTTGACTTCTGTTATTCATATAAGTCATTGTGGTTTGGCCTTATTTTTCCCCCATGAGCAATTATTTAATTATGGCTGCACAACTAACTTTATTGTATACTGACTTTTGGAATTTTTAAGGATTTGATGTTCATACAGGGGAGAGAATTTTGAATTATTTAATCACTTTCTCTTTGAGCTTCTCATCCACAGGTGGGTCCAGTCACAGAAGGCTAGGAATACATCATCGTGAAAGCAGCTCACTAAAATGATGACACTATGCATGAGAAACTAGCAATAATAATTGGTAGTTTTTTTTTTACTTCCACATAGATTTGGAGTATCTTAAGCTACACTATAGTTGCTTGGAAGCTTAATAAATAACTACCACAGTAAATTTATATCTTTTCAGCATACATATTTTTTCTTAAATACAAGATTACCTACATAGCACTTAAGCTAACCTCTATTCTCTTTATGTGCATACTTAGACATTGAAGCATAGACTATTTATTCTTATGGGTCAAGACCCTGTAAAAATTAATGAGTTGTGTCAGAATAGTGCCTTTGGGGATGACAAAACTGGTGGTACAATTACAGATGGAAGACAGGGCAGGTTCTGCCGTTGGGGGGCATTACTGACCTAGTTCAGTAGCAAAAGCTTTTCAGCTCTGGAGATCCCACATTATGGACTATCATAAAAACAAACCCAGCATATTCTTAACTATAAGCTGGGATGGCTAAAGGTACAAGATTATGTTAAAAATATTTTTAGACCTTTCTACATTGTTCCAAACCCCTTCCAAAGATGGGCTCTGCTTTGAGGAATATCACCTACAAAATTTTGATATAAAGAATAAGTGATTTGCTTTACCAGAGGCATTTTTGTTCACTGAGATATTTTATATAGGATTCTTTTAAATCAAGACTCACAAACCCAAGTGCTTACAGGGGTCAGGCAGGATATATAAATGAGTGAAGTAGTCTGGATGGCAAACTAGAGAGTTCAATCCACTAGTTAAAACTAGTCTCTTAAATTCATTCACCCATCTCTCAATGGTGTGATAAAAATAACAATGAAATCAGAGTCTACAAATTTGAGTGTTAGTCTGGGTTCTTCCACTTATTCGTTCTATAACCTTGAACATCAGTATCTTCATCAACAAAACAGGGGTTGAAATAAATGATCTCTAAGGTGAGTTCCAGCTCTGAGTGATGAAAGTTTGTGTATACCTGTCACTTTGCCCCTCTGTCCTTTGGAGTTCTAAATTGTAGAGAAGAATCACAAGGAGACAAATGGAAACAAAATTTCAGCTTTATCCAGAAGCCTCTGATAATGGCTAGATGGAGAGCACTGCCTGGCTTTCTAGTTCTCTCTCCTAATGCAGACTGTAAGAACCTTAGACTTACTCCCTACTCCTGTCACCCCCCTCCCCCACAAAAAACCATAAACAGGCTAAAAGTGAAAAGATGAGGAGACCGCGTATGGAAACTGTAAGTACTGTGGGGATGGGGGGAAATTCTGCTTTCCCCTGAAAGTTCACTGAAAGATCAACTCACAATTAAGGCAGATTAATAAGAGAAAGAGATTGATTTACTGTGCACACAGAAGAATCACAGAGTGATTACCCAATATCCCAATGGGGTCCAGAAATTTATATATATTCCTTTTAGAGAGAAGGAGGAGATGAGGAATATAGGTAATTCTGTTTAGGAGCAATAAAATGATTACTAGGGAGGATGAATTGATACTTGGGAGAATGAACGGATGGGGGGAAACAGATTGACTTGTAGATTAACCCAAGAGACAGGTATTGTGTTTAAAATGATTTGGGCCAGGTCTGGTTGCATTCTTCATCTTCTTCCCTGCAATATAGTGAGAAAGCAGGGAAGGGAAGTCTATTGTTCTTTAGATGGGTCTGTTTGGTTTATGCAGATAGAGGGAATGCCCCTTGCAAGGCCTGTTGATCTCTAAGGGTCTTTAACTCAAAATACTATTTATACCAAGGAGTCATATCTTGGGGTGCTATTTCCTGAGCTCCTTCTGTACAAAGTCTGTAAAACTTGAATACGGGCAGGTAGAAGAAAAAACCAGAACAAATAAATTGTAATGTGCTTGAAGAATGATCTTTTAATCTCACCCAGAAGAGGAACGTCAATCACTCAGTGCGTGTTGGGCTTATACTAGTCTCACAAATTAGACATGATGGAGCAGTAATTTTCCAAATTAAAGTATTTGACATCAGCCCCCCATTCTGTATTTAAAGGCTCACACTAGTTGGGATTCTTAGCTGCAGAAAATAGAATTCAGTCTACCTTAGGGTTGGGCCTGGTTAGTATTTGGATGGGAGAATTCAGTCTACCTAGTTTAAGCACAAAGGATTTATTAAGTGTGAAGATAACTTATAGAATTTTTGGGAAGGGTGAAGCAGCTCTTAGGAACGATTTCAAAAGTCCCTGGGCTGCCCAGGAAGCTGCTTCTCCTGCTTGATTAGGAAGTTTCCAGGAGCCCAGCTGCCAGCTCCTGAAACTTACTGTTACCAAAAGCTCGACACTTATCCTTGAGGCCACATCAGAAGAATGAGAACAAATGGTTTGAGGAGAAGGGAAAAGAAGTTAATTACTTTGCTGGCAAAGGAGGAAAATGGTAGACTATTGTCTCAAAATCCAAATTCCTCTATATAAGCAGAAATATGGAGCTTTTAAAGGGAGGGCCCTCAGTTCTAGGCTATTGTCATTAATGATTTTAATTGTCCTATCTCTGCTGAAGACAAAGCCATGACCTCCACCCACCTGGGAGGCCCACCCAGACCTCCACCTGCCAGGCACTGGGCCTCGGATGGAGCCCACGATTTAGCTGAGCTATCTCCTGTAACACAAAGAACAAAGGACATTCTCCTTCCCCTCCCCACCACCTGGCCCTGAGGCAGGGATGCAGGCCTCAGTTCCCAAAAGGAGTGAAGGAAATTTTAAAGAGACAGAAAACATCTTTTGCCATTTTTTTTCCAGGCCATTCCCTCTGTTACATATTCCCCAGTCTTAATTTTACACTTCCAGATCTATGGGAGGAGGGGCAACTACTCTGTTACATTACCACTTCTGGTAATTTATCATTAAGAAGTTACCAAATCAGAGAGCTACATCTATAACTGTCAGCTCCAGAACAGGATTCCTTTGCCATGGTCCTCCCAGCAAGATGGATGCCTCGCACTCTCTCTCTCCCCATGCAGTTCAGTGTGAACCCAAGTCATGTGCCCGTGCAACCGATGGGCAGAAGTGAGATCTCATCCAGAACCCTAGATGCAAAGGAGTCTGGGAGATGTAGATTTTAGTTTCCCAAAACCTAATGTTGTTAGAAGGCAGTTGGAATGAGGGTTGAATGACTCAATCCATCATCTAGTAAACCATGTTTCCTATCATTCTTCTACCTCAGAAGGATACAGGTAGCTTAATACCACAAGCAGGGCAAGAGGGAGGTGGCAGTACCTGATGTGTTTAGCAAAGCAATAGGCTTAAAGCCTGGCTTAGAAATTATTTAAAATTTTAGCATCAGCTGGGCTTGGTGTCATGCACCAGTATTCCCAGCTACTTGGGTGGCTGAGGCAGGAGAGTGGCTTGAGGCCAGGGGTTCAGGACTGTAGAGTGCTATGATCAAACCTGTGAATAGCCACTGCACTCCTGCTTGGACCTGACCAACATAGCAAGACCCCATCTCAAAAAAAATTTAATAGATTGAAAACCAAGACAAGAAGACAGATGATACAGTTTCATTCAAAGCCTGGAGAAGAATAAGCATATTAAACCTTGGCCAAAATGCTTGCTGAGCAATATAGAAGGCAGTTATAGTGGAAAGACAGGGAGAAAGGAGTGAGAGGTAGAGGAAGGTAGATGTCAGAATTAGTTTTTTCCTCTACCATTATAACCATCTAGATAAATAGGAGGAATCCTGGGATTCTATTCCCCGGCAGGTTCCTCTATCACCCAGTCAACTGCATGGAGGATTGTGGGTAAGCAGAGGGACTGCAGTAGGGGAGTTTTTCTAAGACACTGGATTTCTGTGTAGTGTGTATGTGAGAACCAGAGATGACCCTGTGTGACCTTGAGTGGAGCAGATATGGAAGGCAGGTGAGTTGAATATCAGCAGACATGCCGTGTTGCCCAGAGTCATGAGGAATGAGTGACCCTTCGGCAGAGCTGAGGACCGACAATCCTGGCCATGAGACTGGGTGGAAAATGTGGAGAAATTCAGACGAGTGTGTAGGAAGCTGAGATGAGGTGACTGGGCAGAGAAAGACCCAGCTGCTCCTTTTAGCTGGGAATTCCAGCAGATGAGTAGCAATCGAGTAGACAAGCAACATTGCTGGAGACCAGGGGACACAGGGGAAACTGCATGCATGAGGACTCCTTTATCCCAAGGCTCTGAAGGTCCTTAATCTGATACAATCTTGATGAGAAACTTCATCAAGGAAGGTTAGGGATGGAGGGTTAGGAATCTAATAGACAATGTTTTTTTTAACTAAAGAGACTACACTTTATTTAAAGAAAGTGCTTAAAATATTGCATTCAGAGTTCACTGGATTGAACTAAATGTTAACATTTTCCTGTTACTAAAGAGCTTTGGTAAGAATATTTGGGCAGTTGTGACCCAAATAATGATGTATATTTACTTTGCACATCTGGGTTTTAGTTTGCATAAATTTGTGACCCTGATTCACAGATATCTTTTCTCCTCTGGCAGAAACATCTTGCATATCACTTCCTTAGGAAGTGGAAGTATTGCTTCTCTGTTCTATGGCAGGGATGTTGCAAGAGTAGGAGATGGGTCTACACCCCCACACGTAGATTCTGTGTATTTACTGAGATAATACTCTGTGCACTGCAATGAGAAGAGAGGAAACAAAACAAAACATTAAGAAGAACTTTTATACTCATAGAGCAGGGGTTAGCAAATTATAGCTCTTGGGTCAAATCTGTCTTGCCACCTAAAGTTTTACTGGAATACAGCCAGGCTCATTCATTGACATATTGTCTATGGGTGCTTTGTCAGACTCGAATTGTTGCAACAGAGACTGCATGTCCCACAAAGCCTAAAATGTTTATTATCTGGCCCTTTACAACAAGAAGAAAAAGCTTGCCAGTCCCTGCCGTACAGAGTAAAAAATAAGGACATGCTGGTGAAATGTATTTTATACAGAAAGAACTAAAAAAACCCAGCATAGGAGGGGAATCATCATGGGATAGTGTTCTCCAAAAACTGATTTTCCAGAAGAGCAGGATATACCTGGCTGGGCTTGTTAGAGGAAGCAGGATGGCATTCCAAGCAACAGGAGCTGAATGAAAAGTGTCCCAAAGGCAGAACCCTAAGAGGTCATTGGGGCTTAGCTACTTTATAGTTGAGTGATGTGTGTATAAAGTGACTAGAAAGTCCTTAATAGTAGTTAATAGTAGGATTGAATAATGTGGTTAACAGTTATACAGTGTAGCAGACACAGCTAGCTGTCTACCAATGTTGTTCCCACTCACAGAACATTCATAACCACGCCCCCTTTGGCCATCTGAAGATGAGCATGATGACTTTGGAGCAAATGTGACTACGGAGCCACAGGATGGAGGGAGCCTGCCATCCTGAATCACTGCTAAGGAGAGAGGCACCTGCTGATAAGGAACACTTATTTTGGATTTTTTTTTTCAGAAGAAAATGAACTTTTACCATGTTTAAGCCATTAAATACTTTTAGGTTTGTTTGTCACATCAGTTGCTATTACTCTAATACCTGAAATTAGTATTAGAAGTGGAGCGCTGCTGAAAGAACCAAACCAAATCAAACCAAAATGTGTCTTAGCAGTGACGATGGTGAGGAAACTGATGGCAAGCCTGGAGAGTGAGGATCCATGTGATATAGCTTCAGAGTGTTTGAAAAATCTGTTCCTTGCCTTAACTTGGAAGTCAGACCTTGTCAAACCTGCTGAGCCTATAGCTTGAAGCTGAGAAATAGCCAGAATGATAGCGTGTATTGAGTTTTAATTTCTACATTTAGTATTCTATTGCAATATAGAGATGAATTCAAGGGAAAGTGGACTGATCTCCAGTACAAATAAAGGGAAGAAAGAATGTCTAGAAATTTGAGCTCTTGAAAAATTGGAAAAACCAACTATTAATACCAGAAGTTAGCACCGGGTTCCTCTATCTAATTCAGGTGTTTACCAGGTGTCAGGCAATGGCTGGTGGCTGGCTGTCAGGATTCTAATCCTAGCGCTCTCTCTCATTGTTTGTATGAAATTAGATGTGTTATTTAACTTTCTCAATGAAGAGAGACCATGAGAATAGTGAGTGCCAGGAAGGTTCAGGCAGGTCTTCAGGAAGCCGAGACCACGAGGAAGCGAAACCATCAGTAAGCCAGAACTACGAGGCAGAGAGAAAACCCACAGCACATGTGGTGAGGAAGCCATTGTGCAGGGACAGGAGAATGAAGCAGAGAGACACATGGGCAACAGGGCAATCCCTTCAATGGTGGAGAGGCACTTTGTGGACATCTACTAAGGACTTGAGAAATGCTTCTAGAAATTGTTCTAGAAGCCCAATCTCTATGAGGCCTCACCCTAGTAAAGTTTCTCTTCTTGTATTCTATGAGACTTACCATCTCTCATATTTCTTTTTCTTCTAAAATAACTCCACCTCTTACTTGAGATAATTTGAGTGAACCTAACTAAAACACTTACAATTAAACAAGTATTTAACTCCTAGGTGTATATATACGTATATATGTGTGTGTGTGTATATATATATATATATATATGTATATAGCCAGAGAATTCTTCTCTAGCAATGGAATAAGTTGTCAGGCAAACATATCAGCTTACTCTCCAGAGTTTTTTTTTTGTAAAAATGAGATGCTTGTGGCCGGATGAGGTGGCTCCTAGCACTCTGGGAGGCCGAGGTGGGCAGATTGTTTGAGCTCAGGAGTTTGAGACCCCAGCCTGAGCAAGAGCCAGACCCTGTCTCTACTAAAAATAGAAAGAAATTATCTGGACAACTAAAAATATATATAGAAAAAATTAGCTGGGCATGGTGGCGCATGCCTGTAGTCCCAGCTACTCGGGAGGCTGAGGCAGAAGGATCACTTAAGCCCAGGAGTTTGAGGTTGCTGTGAGCTAGGCTGACGCCACGGCACTCCAGCCTGGGCAACAGGGTGAGACTCTGTCTCAAAAAAAAAAAAGAGAGATGCTTGTATGCAGGTATAAATGATAAGATGCTTCTTTCATGCCTCACAAATTTCTAAATTCTAAATTATGTCTTTGCCTGTTAAATTTCTGATTAAGTTTTAGCAAAAAAGTGAATAGTAAAAATTAAAACACATACTAAAAATTAAAAGGGAATTTTTGTAGTCATATGGGGAATTTTCATTTTTTTGAGTGAAGGCATGTCAAAGTTTCACCTTGTTCCACAAAAAATTAATCTAATAATTCTATTAAATCCACCATTTTTTCTCATCATTTTTCTTCTGACACTTGATCCCTTTAATCCATGTGGGGGTAGTGTATAGTGTGGGAAGGTAGAAAAGGACAATGGGGTTTGTAGAAAAAAGAAATTCTGTTGGGAGGAAGTTGCTGGTGTCCTGCCAACTCCCCCTGTTCTCGGCCAGCACCAGCTCTGTGTTGCAACTGCAGAGAGGTCTCTCTGGAATGTTGTGTTCATGGACTTTTTCCACCTTCCCCCTCTTCTGCCCCAGCAAAATTGACTTTTTGTGAGTAGAGGTGTGTTAGCTGCAGTTTGATATGTTAGCTGAATCACCCACAGCCTGAAAGGAAGAACATTTATTACATACTCACTCAGTTCCAGATGCTCTCAAATACACTCCCTCAGCTACTGCACACCGGCAGTCGTTACCATCTCTGTCTTCCACACGAGGTAAAGGACGTTTAGAAAGACGCAGTGACTTGTCCAAGATCACCAGCTATTTAAGTAACTTGATTTTCTGATTCCAAGGCTCATTTTCTTCTCTATCATGTTACTTCTTGAGCAAGTTCTTTAGGAGGCAGGGACGCCATTCAGAAAGTTCCAAGAGGCAGTTCTTTCTGTGGCTTCATGTTAGGCAGAATATAGCAACTGTTATTCCACTCTGACCAGAGTGCATCTTATCTAAAACACATAGGCATTACAAATGTAGCTATACATCTTCAGGGCGGATGGAAAGTTCAGCTCAGAAGAGGAAATAGGAGGAGGGTGTACAATTTCTTTGTTCTGCTCTTCTGTACATTTTGGCTTTGATTCATCCCTTTTCTTGCTCCTTTGCATGCTTTGCCCAAAAGAAGCCCCCAACCACAATTGCCAGTAGTATGCCTCATGCAGTTAGGGCCCCAGCAAACCTATAGTACTCAGAGTTGAGACCAAGGTGCTGATGACAATGTTCATTTTGTAAACCAGCCACCAGAGCCTTCATCAGCCACGCTTCATCAGGTCTACGTTTGCCCTGGCTTCATACCAACTTAGCTGTACCCGTTCCTCCTTGCCCTCCCTCCACTCTAATAGCTTACAAAAATAAAAATATTGATCTGCTTTAAAACTTCCTTTTTAATCATGGCAAGAAGACAAGAAAGGTAACAGGGATTTTTCCATCCAGAGTAACTGGGCACCAGACTGGACCACAAGTGAGGATTCTAACTTGAACTTTTCTGGTAGAACTCTTCTTCCTTGCTCTATAAAATGAAGTTGTTGAATAGACTATTTCTCGGTTCCTTAGCTGATTTGATAATTCTATGACTGTGGGCTCGTGAGAGTTCCCAGCTATCTCAGTCATGGGCTGACTTACCATCATGCAGAGTAGCACCACACACGCACCATGGCCTATGTTCTTTGACTCATTCATTAATTCATTCACCAAATACTTCTTGAGTGCGAGTTGCATGCTAGGTACTGTTCTAGGCACTTGAATTACAGCAGAAAGCAAGACAGCCGACATCCCTTCCCTCGCTGAGCTTCTCTCTATTGCGGGAGAGAGAAAATAGACAAGTAGACAAATATAGCAAATGATATATGATACTAATGGCTGCTTCAAAATTTAACACTAGTCATGTGATAGAGATGGGAAATAGATAAGGTGACAAGGGAGTAGAGAATGACAAGAAGGGCTGGGGAGCCCAAATCTAAGGAGTGATATTTGGCCTAAGACCTGATTGACGTGAAGAGGTCTTCTCATGGCCGGCATCATCTCACACCTCAATTGCTGTGACACCGAGGTACTGCCAGCCCGCCTCCACTCTCCCCCACTCTGATCCAACTCACTCACTGCTGTCAGATCTAAAATTCCATGTGACTGTGCCACGGCCCGGCCCGACCTAAACCTATCCAGCATTCTCCTGTACCTGGGGAATATGTGAAAATGTTATGGCAGAATTTATGTGAGCCTTTATGATCTGTCCTCTAGGTATTTTTTCAGCCTGTTTTTTAATTATTGGCGATAGAGCAGACATTTGCCATACCCCATATCCAGTTGTCCTGGCTTGGTTGTGCTGATTACCCCTGTCTTGGCTGCCTGACTGCATTGGGTGCCTGACGCGCTCATACCTGCTCCCAATCTTGTGAAGTTCAGGTCAGATAGGTCTAATCACCTCTTCCCCCCAGCATCACCTCGCACTCCAGGTAGAAATAATTTCTCTGTCTGTCAAGTTCCTGTAGCCTATTGTGCATACCTCTGTTATGCCACATTATGTGATATTGTAGTGATTTGTTTACATATGTTTTTTTTTCACTAGATTATGAACTGTCAAACAGGTAGGGCTTTTAGTATCAATATCCTAGTGCTCTACCCACTTCTTTGCATATAATAGGGGCATAAATAACATTTGTTTAATGTATTAACATGTATTCTTCATCCTATGTGCAGCTAAACCTGGCCAACTGTGCCACGCTTCAGACTGGAGAATATTTTCAGGGGAGGATATGAGATATGATCACGGAGACTTGTAATATTGGTATGGAATCTTATAGGTACAGATTCAGAAAATGGAAGAAGTAGAAAGAACAGGAATTTGAAGGGGCAGGAGAAAAAAATGAACTATATTTCTGGAGAAAGTGTAACTTTTTTTTTCCTGTTCTAACTAGCTCAAATATTTTTAAAAGTAAGAAATAAAATTATCTTTCTTGTTTTTATTTTAAATTAGTAAATTATACAATTAATATATAAATGCATTCTAATTGTGCAATTCAAGTACTATACAAAAAAGCTGGAGTCTTTCTTAGCCTCTGTGGTGGCTGAATAGTGGCCTCCTTACAGATGTCCACATCCTAATCCCTGAGTGCTGTGGATATGTTTCCTTCCACGGTAAACTGAAGTGGTTAAAGATCTTGAGATGGGGAGATAATCTTGGATTATCCAGGTAGGCCCAAGATAATGACAAGGGTCCTTAAGAGAGGAGGCAGGAGGATCAGAGTCAGCAGGAGATGTGACAATGGAAGTAGGAGGTTGGAGTGAGCCAAGGAAGGGACCAGGAGCTGAGGAGTGCAGGTGGCCCCTAGAAGCTGGGAAAGGCAAGGAAATAGATTCTCCCTTAGAGTCTCCAGAAGGAACCACTTCTGCCAACACCTTGACTTTAGCTCAGTGAGACTGATTTTGGACTTCTGTCCTCTACAACTGTAAGACAATAAATTCATTTTTTTTTTAAACCACTAAGTTTATGGCAAATTGTTACAGTGGCAACCGGAAACTGACATAGTTTCTTAATTTCCCTCCCTCCACCAGAGGTGACCAATGTCATCAATGTGGTGTGTATCCTTCCAGACTTCATTTTACATATGCATCTATACACATAACTGTGCATGTGTAAATAGCTTAGTTTTGAGTGTTTTTAAAAATTCTACTGCATATATTATTCTATAATTTGCTTTTTTCACTTATCACTGTTTCTTGGGGTTTTTAAAAATCAGTATATATAAATGGACTTCATTCCTTTCAACTACTCTCTGATTTTTTCATTTTATGGATCTTCCATAATTTATATTACATTCCAGTAATGATTTTATATATTAAAATGTTGATACTTACCTTTCTGGTTGAAAAGCATAGTCAAATTCATGCTTCAAGATATTAAATAAAAACCCAAATTTAACCATACATGATCATCATTGGAAATACCATATTTCTCTCTGATGAATGGCTATAGCTAAATGTGCCTTGGAGAGAGCAATACTAAAAAATCCTTCCTGATCCACGGTTCTCACTTGTGATTTTTTTTTTTTTTTTTGAGTCTTGAAGTTTTGTGAACTGTGTGTTTTATTCTCAAACAGATTATAGCTTTAACAAATTAAAAAATAATAGTAAAAAAACCTTACCCTACAAAGCAGTCTTTTTTGATGTAGACTTATCAGAGCAGGTTATAACACATAATGAGATGTCATAGCCTGGTGAGATATGTAAAGCAGGTTTTAAAAAACTGTCAATACTGCATAGTGACTTTAATACTGAGGATGGTAAATCTGTGAAAGAATAAATCCATTTGCTGCCATTCTATTTAAATGACTAGAAATATGTAGTTATCAGAGCTCCAATAAATGTTCCCTGTAGGTCAAGTTCTTTATAAAAAAAAGGACTATAGTTTTATAGAATCTCTTTGGGGAATGAATGCACTTTGCTACCCAAGCCCTGCTCAAAACACTTGCTGTCAATCAGTAGAAAAGATTTGGCTACCACCTCAGTGTTAAATATAAATGTAGTCTAAAGGTTTAAAATGGATTAAAACTGTGCTATTTAATTTGAAATGGAATTTCCCACCATTCCAGCTTAGGTAGTTAGGATTCTGTGAGTTTGCTTTTCATTCTAGCCTGGTTTATAGGCATAATAAAGAAAAAGCAAGCTATGGGTTTAGAATGCAAGTGTGTCAAATTGAGGAGACAAGGCTCATTTTGGTAGAAGGAGAGGGGGGAAAAACATCCCATTAACTCCAACTTGTTAAAATTTACCAAGTCTCTGTGGTTCATTAGCTTTCCCCCCACCCTGTTCACACCAAAAGAGTAGATAAAAGGTAAGCAGCAACAAGGGGAGACATTATATGCAGAGGTGAACACTGATATGACGTCTTCTTTTAATAACAAACAGTGTTAGCTCTCTAGGAGGTAGACAGTATGAAGTGCAACAAAAACTGTAATTATGCTCTCAGCTGGAAACCTATATTTAGAGTGACAGCAAGAGTGTCTCTAAAAACCTGTTAGGTTGAGGCTGCTAGTCTTAATTATATGTATTAGGAGTTTGTGTCTTCACTTTTTTCCTTTTAAAATTCAAAGAAGAAACCTAATTATAACTTGGACCCTCGTAAATTGGGCCATATTTAAACAATGAACATTTGGCAATCTCATTGTGCACCATGATGCATCTGACTGGTACAGCTGCTGTGGAAGCCAAACTGGCTCCCCCAAATAATTTGTTTTTGCTGCCTCCATGACAGAGGAAAACAAACAAAAGCTAAACAAGGGAAATAATGAAATTATGCTTTTTATTCAGTCGGTGACACCCAAGCCTTCTAGAGGGGGAGACCATTTCTTCGGCAGAGTCTTACATATAGAATTACAGGTTGTTTGTATGTCGTTAACATGTATTTTAGCCGGACGATGGCTGGATAAATCTTCTTGATTTGATTTTGGCCTCTATTTTGGTCCTAGATATAATAGTAGCTTACAACTGATTCTAGTTGACTTTAATGGAAGTGTGTGAGGCTCAAAATTTTAGGTTTTGCCTGGAGTGCAGCGGAGTGTGTTATAGCTGAACAACACACTCAGAGTTGCAGGGATTGGCCCTGCTGCATTATAACATGGACCCCGAACATGGGGCTGCCTGCATGTGACTTTTTCATATATGGCTTATATTCCTTGGTATATTCCTTCACTTGGTATATTCCTTACCAGTTTCTTACGCTTTTGCATTGTATTTACTAAACTCAAAATAGAAGAGCTTAATCATTCTGTTAGGTTTAGATTGTAATCATATGAATAAGTGTATGAATCTGGGGATTATGACCTCCTCTTAGTGGGATCACTTATCATTAAGATGACACTTTATAATTCTGCTAAGCACTCAATAAATATGTTCATTGCTAATTTCTTATTGCACATATGTACATGAAAAAATCTGAGCATTACAAAGTTACGGGATGACCTGAACAAAATTAATTTGTTGAGTTTAATGGGGAAAAAGTCATGCTGATATGACTGAGCTAATGAATCAAGCTGTATAAAAGTGAATTTAATTTATTTTGATACTGCTGTTCTCTACGGCTCTATTCCTGGAAGCTCTCATGGGTTCCATGGCCCAAGCGATTTTAAGATGATGACTAATACATTTTCTTCTCTTTGGAATTTATATCTAACTAAATTGAATTTCTATCATCTGCTTTCAAATAACCATCAAAGTAAAATAAGAATGGATCTGAAAAGATTTAAATAAATGCTGAAAATTTTAGAAACCATTTGCATATTTATTGGTACCCCTATTGAAGTTTTATCTTGGGCAGCTCAACTTTCAATTTTACTAAAATACTAATTTAGTCTTCATTATTGTTGGTTTGAGGAAAGCAATCACTGGTTTTAAAGTTAATAATAGTTTTATAGTAGAGTCTCATGGATTTTTACAGTGATAGGGATCTGTAGTCTGAATAATGGCATTTTTCTAATTAAGCAGCAATTGAATAAACAATAAAAATCAAGGATGAACTATTCATTTATTTTGATGTGTTTAGTTGAATTTAGATTATACTTCATAGAGTATTTGTTATTTCTCTGTTGAATAATTTATAAATGTAATGAGTAACATGAATCATTGGGACAGTTTTCTATATTTTATCAAAATAAGTTATTTGATGAAAAATAGAGCAAGGTTTACAGAGGCAGCATGAAACATTATTGGATGTTACTAAGAATAAGCATTAGGTAGTGAGAAACAATCTTTCATATAAGCCATCCCTAAAGTGTGATCAGTTCAAGCAAGAACTTAGTGAGTAGTATTAAAAGATGACCAGTTGCCATAATAGTAGAAAAAATACAAAACAACAGGTTTCCATTAAATTAAGCATAACTTTTAAAAATGTCACTGAAAGGAGTTAGAATTTTTGAGCATGTATTAGCCACACAAAGTAGTAATTATCTTAATGTTCCAGAATTGAGCCATGTAATGTTGAAAGTAAATCCGCAGATCTGTATGGCACCTTTTCTCCTTTTTATAGAAATAAAACGATAGAAAAGATCATCTCTAGAAAACCCAAATAATTTTCATAGTAGTATCAAGGAGATCTTAGACCTGAAATTCAATGCGTTTGTTTCCCACTTCCTAAGTATATCCATTATTGAAGGTTCTGAATGACCAGCCTTTCAGTGGAATCTCAGAAAATATATTACCAGATACTTTCAAAGTTAAAAGGAAACCTAAAAGATCATCTCATCAGTTTCACATCTTGCAAGCAGTATCACATATGTTAGTTCATACCAGTGAGATATTACCCAGTTTTGAATTTTCCCTAGGAAATCTCTTCCTTCTTCACCTCACTGCAAGTGGGTTTAGCAAATCTCAGTCAGGAAAACCTTCGTAAATAACTACCATTTCAGTCAGACCCATTTTTTTTTGGTTCTGTCCTTCACAGAAATGAATGACAACTTGTCTCAGTATGTTCATCTGAGATTCTTGGTTTTCTTTTGACCACTGTGACATTTATATTCATATAGGAGATTTTGTTTTTTACTCTCCTTTTTACTGTCTTTCTATCAAAAGCATTAAATGTCATTCTGGCTTTTTATTTTTCTTTGAGTTAACCTCGGGTGAGATTAGAGAATATTAGGACAGTCTTTGAAATAAGTTGAGACCTTCTAAGATGTTTAACATTTGAGCTTGGAAACCATTGTTTTATCTGTAGTAATATTTTGAGTTCTTGAAAATTATCAGATATATCTTACAATCTACCCTTTTCTTGGTCAGAGTGATTTGCTTTTTCCCATTATTTTCCATAACTACATAATACAATTGACCCTTGAACAACTTGGGGGTTAGAGGCATCAACTCCCATACAATGGAAAATAGATGTATAACTTTTGACTCCCTGAGATCATAACTACTAATAGCCTATTGTTGACCAGAACCTTTACTGATAACATAAGCAGTTTATTAACACATATTTTGTATGGTATATGTATTGTATACTATATTCTTACAGTGAAGTAAGCCAAAGAAAATAAAATGTTATTAAGAAAATCATGAAGAGAAAATATATTTACTATTCATTAAGTGGAAGTGGATCATCATAAACATCTTCATCCTGGTCATCTTCGAGTTGAGTAGGCTTAGGAGGAAGAGGAAGAGGAGGAGTTGGCCTTGCTGTCTCAGGAGTGGCAGAGCAGAAGGAAGTCTGCGTGTAAGTATACCCACGCAGCTCTAACCTATGTTGTTCAAAGGTCAACTGTACTTATACAAATTACAGTGGAAGTGGAATACATATTATCAGTATGAGTAAAAATAGACTGATATTTATCTCTAAAGAACTGTCAGACTACACTTGTAAATTCATACGCTCAAGTGATTAAATGTAAGAACATTTATTTTTAATATGTAAATAGATTTTATTGGATAGCAGTTGATAAATACGCAGCATATTTTTATTTCATTTATTTATTTTTTTATTCAGTTCTAGAATGTAAATGATGCTAAGGAATTTGATCTTAAAATATTGTAATTTATCTAGTTGAGGGTAAATGTATTTTTTCATGTCATATAGGGGAATCAAACATTTTTAAAAGATTGTTGTTATACTGTGTTTCACAATTAGTAGGTTTTTGTGTATTCATTTTTTGTTATAAGAGAAGTTTGGGTAACATTTTGGCATAAAATGGAATTGTTTAGACTAGTACTTTGGTTTAGAGCGGTAAGTAATATAGTACATTTCTCACTTTACTATATAAGAAGGTCCATGTCCAAGGTTTTATCTGTGACCCCTGATATCATTGCTTTAAAAAAGATTCATTCCATTTAATTCATTAATTTTTTAAAGACCACATCACAGCAGCCCATTAATTTGAGTCTTACCTGTAGCTTAAGCAATCAATTCAGTTTGCATGCAAAGGACAAAGGGCAGAGAAATGTCGTGGAAATTCTCATGGAACAAAGAATCATCATTTGTCCTGACTCATCTCTGTGAGTCAGAATCATTGTTTGTCCTGACTCATCTCAGCCTTTTTCAATATGGGAATATTAATACTCCTTTTCTCTGTTTACCCCCAAATTGTGTTTTCAGCATAAGGCCAAATCTAGATTTAAGATGATTTCTAGTTTTAAAGAGTAGGTCTGTGTTTTACATCTCAGACATCACGTTTATAAGAAATCTGGGGCAGTGCCACTTGAAAATAGGAATTTCTTAACTCCAAAATTTATGAGACTTCTGTCTATTAGAAGAAAAATATGGAATTTTCTTTCCTTAAGACATGTTTTTATTCGGACAGACTGTTTGCCATTGCTGCTTAAAACTGATCCCTAAAGAGAAAAACCTCATGAATCATTGGATTGCTTTCCCTGGAGCTAGGCCAGGAGCAGTAAGTTTTCAAGATAAACAGTGCTCAGGCTGAAAGAATGGCACAGAAGATTTCTCAGGTGGGGTGTTCCCACTTCCCTTCTGGCATGTACTGTATTTCACCATGTCTTACAGATAAGGCTTGAGGGAAATCCAGTGTGAAATAACTTCATTTCATGATACTTATTTCCTGGCAGTTTTATCAAAAAGTGTCTTGAATAGCCCAAAGAACATGATTCTGAATTTATTGGCACTCATGGATTGACACCTATTTTCATGTTCATCTCTACATTTTAAATGGGAGCCTTGTTTTGTTCACTGCTGTACCCTGACTCCTAGTATAGAGCCTTGCCCAGATTACGTGCTCAATGAATAGTGACTGAATGCATATTGAATGAATGAATTCAGGTTCATGTCAATTGAAATGTGCTTATAAACCTAAGTCTAGGATGCTGTAAACATAGCTAAGTTATATCAGACTGGAACATTTGGTCTTTTAAATTGGCCATGTTTATGTTTTCTGAATAACCATACAATGCAGTCTGCTCATTCTTGTTCATTCATTCATTCACTCATTCAAAAGATATTTATTGACTATTTTGCCCACAATTGGCATTTTGCTAGGAGTTAAGATACAGCAGAGAGATACATCAGGCCTCTGAGATATATTAGGATGTATGAGGCACTTGCCCTGTCCTCTTTGATCTGGCCATTCTGTGTTTGGTTTGAGGCAAGCACAAAAATATTTACAAAATAAGGTCAATAATGTGCAGACTGAAATGGTCAAAGTGGGGAGAAATTATGCATCTGGGAAGGATAAAAGAGGCTTTGCAGGTAGCTTGGACTCAAAGATAGGTAGGCTTTTAGAAGGTTAATTTGGTGACAGCTTCCTAGTACTACATGAATAGTGCGTGTGTGTACCTTTGCACACTTGTCCAGAGAGAAGAGGAAATGGAGCAGAAAAAGAAAAACTTGGTCCAAGAGAAATAAAAAAAATATTTTTACTGTGTCTACACTCTATTACTCCATTCTTCTATCTACTGAGATTGGAGACCCCTGGGGTGAGTGATTTCATCTTCGCATTCTACATTGCCTTTTGTCAGTATGTGCTCACGGTCAGGTTTCTGGAACTTAATGGCAAACTTGTTCTGACTGAGAGTGTAGCTAACTGGTATAATAGCACATTGTCTGGGAAATCCAGGTTAAAGACATTCGATTGTTTCTGCTTTCTCATATCACCAAAATCAACCATTAATCAGAGCTTGTTCAGTTTCTCTAAGTAAGAATGTTACTCCTGGAGATTATTTATGGACTTTATTTTCTTAGAGCACAAAAGTCTCATTTAAAGCAAAGAGCAGAAATTTACAGAAGGTAATGTTTATAATTTTAAAGAGTTAATGCAGTACCAAGAAAACATCATGCATTCCCTGAATTTTCCTATAAGTGTAAAATTTTTTGTCCATTTAATTTTTTTCAGATAAATTTTACTAATATGAACCTATTAGTCATTTGTTTTAGGAATGTTGTTGACGTTTTCTTTATTATTAAAAACTATGGCTTATTTAAAGTGTTCTCCCTGTATTCAGGGACCTATCTAAAAGTGAGTTATCTAGATCAGGGATGGCGGGTGCACTTGGTGCAGTCCATATATTCTCTGGAATTATATGCAACCTTATGTACATAGAGTTAATCCTCAATATTCACAAATTATGTATATGCAAATTTGCCTACATGTCAAAATTTATGTGTAAGCCCCAAATAAATGCTCTAGCACTTTCACAATCCTTTGCAGACATGTATGGAGCAACAAAAATTTGAGTTGCTGGACACATATGTTCCCAGCGGAGGTGAAACAAGGTGACACTCTGCCTTCTGGTTTCAGCTCACATACTGTACACAAGTGTCCTTTTCACAGTTTGTTTCATGCCACATTTTTCACATTTTTGTGCTTTTTATTGGTGATACCACTGTTTGAAATGGACCCCAGGTGTAGTGCTAAAGAGCTGTCTCATGTCCCTAAGCACAAGAAAGCTTCTCTATGTCATATAGAGAAAATATATGTGTTAGATAAGTTTTGTTCAGGAAAGAGTAACAGTACTGTTGGCCATGAGTTCCATGTTAATGAATCAACAATGTATATTATTAATAAATAAGATGTTTTTAAACAGAAACACACATCAATCAAGGTTATGTATTGATCAGTTGATGAAAATGTTGTGATCAGAGGATCACAGGAACCTAACCCTGTATTTTCCCTAGGAGCAATGTTCAGTATTATCTGCCCCAATGTTTACACTGACTTTAAAGAACACAGCAACCATGAATAACCAGAATTAAATGTGAACATATTTTTCTGGGGCAAGAGGCCATTGATACTCATCAGATTCTCAGTGGAGATTGCAATCCCCTCAAGGGTTAAGAAATCTTGTTTCTTTCTAAGAGTCCTTTCCATTCTAATGTTCTTGGACTTCTAGGACTGCCACATAGAAATTGGAGCTAATGTGCAGGCCCTGAAGTTTTAAAGAAAGAGAGCAACACAGAGACTTGAAAAACAGAGATTTACATCTTTCACTGCTATTTACAGAGCCATCTTTCCCTTATGCTTTTGCAGCCAAACAGAGCCAGTTTGAATCCTGAATTTTTAGTTTACTAGCTATATGATCTTGGGAAAAATACTTTAACCTAAGTTTCAATTTTCTTATATATACAAGGGGATACAACAATACCTACCTAAGAGAGTTATTCTCAGAGTTAAATTAGATGATGCACTTAAAGCTCCATGTAAAGTATATGGGAACATTTATATAAATGTTATTATAGTAGACACTTGACAGATAACTGTTAATTTCCTTCTTTTTCCCTTTTTCACTTGGGGATAGCATGAGATCTATTATCCATGGATGAATTAGTAAATTCACTTTGGCGTTGCCTCTTTCTTGCAATAACTAGTGGAGAGAACAGAACGCTTCCAGGGTCTCTGGTTTTCTTTCTCCTGAACCCTCTGGTCTGGGCTCTGTGGCAGGGAAGAAGGATGTTCAGAGCCCTTTGGCAGTCTGCTGTGTCTTGGTTACAAGGGGAATCACTTGTCTGCAGCTCTGGACCAAGGATGAAGTGTTCATGCATCAGCACGCTCCCAGGTGCTTGTCTCCCAAAGGGAAGATCGGGTTGACTCCAGCAATTCAGAGGCCTGTGAATGACACCCAAATGTCCGGTTTACTCACTGCAAAGGGACTCTTAGGATTTCATTTTCCTAATTTGAAAACCTGAAACCCCACTTTTCCTCAAGAATTTTAGACTAATCATTTTCCTTAGGCTCTCAGAATTCCCCTGACTTATCTTAAATATGTAAAATAATGTAAGTACGATGACACATCATGGAAGAATGAGGTGTTCTACATTAATGGAATTTCCAGGTGAAATTGGCCTCTTGCTCTGTTTTGTTTTAATAATTTCATAGGAATGGTCATAAGTTGTATGAACTCTTTTGAGTCCTTAGATATGTTTATATAAGGTGGATAATTTAAACTTTTCTTGATAGCTTATGAATCAACTGCTATACTATGTTACAGAACATAGCAACTTCTTCAGAGCTTGCTATTAATAACACAGTAGATGAATTGTCTCCATCTATTAATAATCCTGGTTTTCTTGCTTTATGATTTTTGTTGTTCTTGTCATTGGATTTTTGACACAAGTAGGCAAGAAATGCCACTGTGCCTCACATTCTATAAGTGAAAATATAAACAGAACTAACTTCTCGTTATTTGATACCAATATAAACCCAACCATTTGTGTACATATTTGTTTAAAAAATATATTGGCATTAATATACTAGTTATGAATATAAATTGTGGCATTCTAGTAGTATATTT
>CM052439.1:65580998-65616951 GCA_028533085.1 Varecia variegata | reverse complement strand
TTCCCTCTTTCTCTTTTCTCTCCATCCGCCTTTGCTTCTCTCTGCCTTTCTACTTTCTTCAATCTCTTTGGAGAGTGTTTTTAAAGAGTTCATAACAATGAGATACCAAATAATGTGGAATGAAACAATATTTTCATGCCAGTAAATTAAAATAAATATGATGACATCATTATATTTCTGAATGCCATGAATTTCCATAGAATATATCCCATTCTTTATTTTGTACAAAAATGGGCACTCTTGTAAGCTGATATCTGTCTCAAAAAAAAAAAAACAAAAAAATAAAAAATGTGCACTCAAGTAATACATATTAATTGTAGACATTAGGAAATATAAATAAACATAAATTTCCTAAATACCTAATATTCAAAGACAATCACAGGTAACCATTTTGATGTACATACTTCAATTCATACCTATTCATATAAAACTTTTTCCCTCTTATAATGATATCATATTATAATTAGATGTAGAATATGCTTTCATCAATTAACAATCATTCACAAATATCTTTCCAAGTTGGTAAATGTGCATCTATGTAATAATTTTTATCAGCTACCTTCCATTCCATTGTATGAAATTACCTGATTAACTCATTATTAGATACTTAGGTTGTTTTAAATTTTATAAACTATAGACTTTTGCATATATATCTTTGTGCCCTTGACTAATTATCTCCTTGGGATAATTCCATAGAAGTGGAACTTATGGGTTTGTGTTTACACACGTCTCTTGCTTTTAATATATATTGTCAAATTCCTTCCCTTAAAGAAAGGACCAATTTACACTCCCTCTATTAATGTATGAGAATTCCCATTTCCACACTCCTACTCTAGTGATTATCATTCCTTTTAATCTTTGAGAACGCCATCAGACAAAAAATAAAGTGACTTTATTGCTTTTCTTTGCATTCCTGTGTCTATTCTATAAAATAATCATGTTTCTAAGACTACTATCTAAACAAATGTAAATTTCCTTAGGTCAAAGACAAAGTCTCCAAATGCTTAAATATTTATATCCTCTATCCTTCTAAAATAAAATAACCCCCCAAAGAGGCATTTGAGAAACTACTTGGAGGAAAACCATGGATTAACAGTATATAACCTTATTAAGAACATCCTTGAATTTTATTTTTAAACCTCAAGCTCATTGTTCTCAGAACTCATCTGCTAAGATAACCTTGTCCTAACTGTTTGAAAGTGACAAACATTCCTGTAGACAAAATTTTAAAATAGAGGAGAGGAGAAATTTATAACACCTAAGCCTGGTATCACCTGACTTTTGTGTTTTAGCCTGGACTAATGGAATTCAGGTGGAATTAAGAAGATAATACCTTTCGTGTCTGCTAATTCCTTAAACAATTATCCTCAATTTGGAAACCGAGCAAGTGCAAACTATGTCTGGCTTCACATGATTTCCTACTTAATGTAACCCTGCCTCTGTATTATTTAAATCAACATAAAATTTCAAATTTCATATCAAGAATTAATTTACACTTGAATCAACAGCACTTTATTTATTAAGAGGCACGTACTGTTTAAGGAGACTTCCTTAAAGTAGGAAGTTTCTTTTAACTAAATGTAAGGAAGCAAAGATAGTCACTCAAATCTGTGCTTATAGCCTGGGCTCTCACATTATCCAAGAGCGTTCCTTGGCTAAACCAGACACATTTTAATGATTGGTCAAACCTAGTTCAAGAGAAAGGTGCTGCTCAGTTATTAAAAGGTAACTTTAATGATTGAGTTGCCATTGGGAACGTCACAAAATCCATAATAAAGCTCACTTTATGTACTGATCACAAGGTACTGTGATTTTGGCATTTAGTGGTGTTTTGCATAATTTAAAAGTTGAAGGCAAAGTGAACTTCATTCAACAACCTTTATCACCATGTCCTGGAAATGAGATAGGTTAACTCTTTGTGTACCATCCAAAAAAAGACAGAATATGAGTGAGACTATAGATGTTGGTGGTTTTATTTTTAATATATATATATATAAAGGCACCTTTTCCAATTGCTCTCTATGTAGATATTCAAAATGAACTGGAAGAACTCTACAATATGATATGTACCCTGTAAGAGAGTAAAGAATTATAAAACACTTAGAATTTATGAAGGAACAAAAGTACCATAATACAGAGCTATGCCCCAGATTCATTGAAGAATGTCAGAAAAGAATGGAAGTAATAATATGAACCACCCCTCATATAGTGCTTATTATGTGCCAGACACTGTTTTAAGTGCTTTTTATGTATTCATTCTTCCATCCCTGCCCAAACAGCCTCATGAGGTATTTTATTTTACAGAAGAGAACATTAAGGCACAGAGAAGTTAAATAACTTGCTAAAGGTCACACAGCCGATAAGCTGCAGAGCTATAATTTGAATTTTCTTCTGATTCAAGACAGTACATCTAGATGCCCAGGTTAAAACAGCACTTCCAAGTAAGCCCCAGGGAAATATACAACATCTCCAAGGAGTTTTATTATTGGCTTCTGAGGAAGTGGCACTTTTGCAAATATCATCATAGAATTAGATGCATTCTTAAGAACTGATGTGACAGCTTAGCATTTGGGGTAGAAACTACACTAGTTTCAGAAAACTGATTTCTAAGATCTGAGTCTGCCATTAAATATTTGTGGAATCTGCATCAAAATATGTCATTTTCTGGGGCCAGTTTTCCCTTTTGTAAAACAAAAGAGATGGATGACATGCTCAAAAAGAAATTCTACAATTCTTTTACAAGACAAATGCATACATTATGGTCTGGCAAGAAAATCTTTCTGTCAAGAAAGACCTCATAGAGGGCACAATGGTAGTGTTGTCTGCCATGAAATGGATTCAGCAAAAAAGGACTTGATCATATTCTGAGATACTTCCACATCTCTGCCTTCTCTAAATTCCTTGTCTGCGAGACAGGCTAAAACAGAAGGCAGAGTGGCATTTTTAAGTTCAGGATACAATGGAGCAAACCTCTCTTGTTTCTCTTGGGGATAAGCCTCAATGATGGGAAATTGGCATTAATGCTGGCAACAGACAACACGTTCCTAACTGGGATTCAGAACAAATGATTCTACCCTTTAGAGCATTCTCCAACAGTGGCCTTTCCAGCAGCAGGAATCTGCAAACAGACCCCAGCGGTTAATTTCAGTCTCCCAGCTTTGCCCATATTGCTGCTCCAATCTTAAATTTGCAGTCATTTTTGATGAAGACAATAAAAGCCTCATTTCCTTCCTGTGTTGTCTTGTGCTCTGACACTTTATCAACACACACAGACAGGGGGTTGTTCTTTAACATATGTAAAACGGAGCAGCCTCACAAATCAAGCTTTACTATTGCACTATGGAAACGCCAAGGTTAAAAGGTAAATCTGTGGCATCACCATATTGATTAATTGATGTAAGAAAGGTCAGGCTAATCTTTATCTTGCTTGAAAGACTCTAGTTGTACATGGCAGGTGTGTGGAAATGGTTCCTGTGTAAAAAGACAAAAAAGAAAATAAGGAGCTCTAATGCAAAGAAAGTGGGGGGAAATCTCATTAAACAATCACTCAGAAAAAAGGTTAGTGAAAGGAGCTTCTGTGCAAAGAAAATGGAGAAATCTTGTCAATCTCTCAGAAAGATAAAGCACTAAAATGGGGCCTGGAAGGTAGAAGTTAATTAGATTTTCTTTTATTGTTAGCAGGCTTCCTTGGAAACACCTTCTGGTGAAACAATCATGGAAGTACCATGGAAAAGGCAATGACTTTAGATAATAGCCCCACCTGACCCTCAAGAAGACCAGAAAAAATCAGCTCCATTCCCCTCTTCCCAATAAGACTGTAATCTGTTGAAGTGGAAAAACTAATCTCTCTGACCCTCAAGTCCTGCCCAGGTTAAAAACAGATACAACACTGCCCCTCCTGAGATGGCTTCTGTGTCACCAAGGAACAGGGGGAAGAGGGAATGATCCCCAACGCACATGGAGATGCACACACGTTGAAGAACAGCTTGCTTCTGGCCCAGCTCTACTTCTTCTTGCCCAAAAGAGAGAATGAGGTTTGAGAACTAAAATTCAGAATCCTGAGAAAACAGAAAGATAAAAGGACAAATGAGGAAGGACTAAGGGCTAACTATGTGTAAGTGCACAGGGAGAAAAACAATCTGGGAACCACAAGGACAGAATGCTAATCCTGAATGACAGTGCTGTTGAATGAATGGAAGGGACTAGGCTGGGTATGGTTGTGGAAGGGGGTGGAAGTGGGAGTGAATATTGGAAATTTTTTCTCATTATGCTTGTATTATTCATGGCTCTCCAGAGAGAGAGAACCAATAGCGTGTGTGTATATAGCATATATGTAGCACATATGTATGTGTTTACATGTATACATGAGAGGGGATTTATGAAGAGAATTTGCTCATGTGATTATGGAGGCTGAGAAGTCCCACCACAGGCTGTCTGCAAGCTGGAGACCCAGGGATGCCAGTCACGTGGCTCAGTTCAAGTCCAAAGTCTTCAGACCCATTAAGCTGATGGTGGAACTCTTAGTTCAAGGTGGAAAGCCTGACAACCTGGGGGTCCGTGGGTGCAAGTCCCAGAATCCAGAGGTCCCAGAGCCTGGAGTTCTCATGTTCAAGGGCAGGAGAAGGTTGTCCCAGCCTCAGGAGAAAATGAGGGAATATGTCTTTTCTCTGCCTTTTTTTTTTTTTTGTCTCTGGGGCCCTAGCTATTGGATGATGGCCACCAACATTGAGATTGGATCTTCCCCACTGAGTTCACCGACTCACACACCAATCTTCTCTGGAAACACCCTCACAGACACACCCAGAAATAACGCTTTACCAGGCTCTTTAGGTAGCCCTTAATCCAGTCAAGCTGACACCTAAAATTAACCATCGCAATGCTCATACCTGAAAAAGGTCTGTAGTAAGTGTCTGAACCTGAATAGCCTAGATTACGATACAGTCACAAGCAAACCTCAGAAACTTACTGCAGTAAGTTTGTCTTTGGCTCGTGCAAAGTCCAATGCAGTTAGGTGACACTTCTCCATCTTACAGCTCTGGCACTTGGAACATGTGGCCTTACCACAGCTGTGGAGATGCCTGGAAGATTGCATGAGATGTTTTGAAGGACAGAGCTGGAAGTGGATTGCATCATCTTTCTTACATCTTACTGGCCTGAGTACAGTCACATGGCCCTCAGAAAACTGCAAGTGAGGCTGGGCAATATCCCATAAAAGGTGATTTGCCTAGGTTTACCTGAAATCACTAAGGATTTAGGTTTTCATAAAGAAGAATTTCCAAAAGACTGAATTGTTAAATATTGGAAAGAGTTGCCGGGGGATGTTTAGAGAATTTCATTGCTGTTCATTTGGACACTTGAGATAGAAGATCGGACTCATTTTGCTGTAAGTACTACTGTTTATATAATTTTATGCTTTCATAACTGTATAGGCTTTTTATTTGTAGGGAAAGTATAAAAAGTAAGCTAGCTATTTGAAATTATTTTCTTATTAAACTGAATTTAATTATCCTTTTATTCAATGACCATGGCTACTACCTACAAGTAGGTAGGGAAAATTTTTATGTTAAGGAAACAAAATACAAAAAACAAACAGCAAAAAACAAAAAACAAACAACAAAAAAAAAAAGAAAGGAAAAGAATTGGAATAGGAAATCAAGTGTATTTTATTCACAAATATAACCATTTATGGCCTAAGGCCAACATTATTAATAATAAACACTTGAAAACATAAATCATAACTTAATACTAATCCATATGTAAAATATAAAATCTAACCTTACATCACAGTCACTGGAATTCCAATAGGTTGCATGAGACATACTTTGAATTTCTGTGTTATTTGCTTCAATATATGTTAATAGATGATAATTATATGCTTTTCATTTGGACAACCCTTATCCAAAAACGATTTAATATTCGCATGTCTAATGGATCGCTTGTGGCTATTGATCATTTGGATCAGAGTTCACTTTGAACTGCTGCTGGTTAGATTAGGAATTGTAATCATGGTAAAAGATAAATTACAAGGTCTCTGCAGATCAGTTCGGTTTTCAGATTAGATGTGCTTTTAGACACGAAGCACCAAATAAGAAGATAAGAAAAGATCTGTTAGTGGTGGTGTCCTTACATGGGCTTTCTAAGAAATACATCCGGAGATCCTCTGTGACCCCTCTACCATTGCACCAGTAATGTAAAATTTATTACAATAAATATGGGGACAAACGTCCATAAATTCTTTGTGAATTATAACAGCAAGGACTAAAGTCAAAAGAGGGAGGTGTAATTTGTAAATATAAATTCTGATATAATAAACAAAATGCCATGCTAGTAAAATTATATGATTTTTAATATACAGATATTTGATTTGGATTAGAGGACATCCAAATGGAGATTACTTTAGATGAAGCAGACTTCTGGAGGCTTCAATATTAAAAGGATTTAATCTTTGCTTAAAATTTTTTTAAAATCTAATTTCAAAAGAAGTATCTTCTCATTGTATAAAACTTGGAAAATTCAGAATACTCTATTCAAGAAAACAAAGGACACTCACCATCTAACAGCCCAGATATATTATTATTACCATCTTGAAATATCTCCTTTCAGTCCTTTCCTTTGAATTTTTTTTTTTTGTGGAACATGTCAAATAAATAGAAACACAGAAAATGGTACAGCAAAACCACACACATGTACCACCTAGATTTAAATATGTTAACTTTTTGCTATATTTACTTCTGATCTCTCTTATTCACAAATAAGTATATTACAGAATAGATATAGATACTCCACTTCTTTCTTCTCGTTCTTTTTTACAGAATTAACTATTATTGTGAAATTTCCATTTTGCTATTTTACTGTATATTATCTATAAACAATATATATTATTTTCATGTTTTAAAAAGTATATAAATGTTATCATCATCATCGTTATCATTATCATCCTAACAGTGAACACATATTAAGCACTTGTTGTCTTTCAGGCACTGTTCTAAAGCATATTGTATGTATTAAGTTCAGAAGATGAGTGCCATTATTATGCTCATGTTACAGACAAGGAAACTGATCACAGAAATGTTATTTAACTTGACCAGGGTCATACCACTTACTCTTTTCTAACTTGTCTTATTTATCCATGATGATATTATATATGGCTCTTAGTCATTTAATTTGACTGCTGTATAGTATTCCACTATCTGAGTGTCATAGTTTACCTGTTTCTCTATTAATAGACAGAACTTTGAATATCCTTTATGTATCTTCTTATGCCTATTGGTGCAAGTTTCCTTAGGGTGGTTACATAGAAGCTGAATTACTGGGTTACAAACAATGTACATTTTAATTCCATCTGCTATGGAAAAGCTTATACATTGATCTTATAGCCATCTCATTGCTTTGCTAAACTTGCTTAATAATTCTAATAATCTGTATTTTTTCTATGCTCATAATTATAATTTCTGTGACAGTTTAGTGACGGTTTTTTTTTCATTCATTTCAGTCTTTCCATTTTTCATTTCTTTTTTGCTCTTACTCATTGGAAAGGACACCCAGTTCGATGTGGAAGAGGGATAGTGACAGGCAAAATACTTGTCTGTTTCCTGATTATGAAGAAAATGCTTTATTAAGTGTGCTAAGTGAGTCAGTGAGTGTTGCAGGTTTGCAGTGAGTATACCTTATCAGATTGAGAAAATCTCCTCTAGTCCTAATTTGCCAAAAAAATTGTTAAATTTTACTGAATGCTTTTCTTCATCTTTTGAGAGGATTGTATGGTTTTTTTTTCTCTTTTAACCAGCTAATGTGAAAAATTATATTAGCACAATTTCTAAAGTTTAAAAATCTATGTATTTTTAGTCATTATGTATTGCTTTTTATGACATTGTTGGTATTGTTTTCTAATATTCCATTCAGGATTTTTTACATCTATATTCAGAACAGCCCATGCTGTGGGATGGAGAGTTATTTAGGACTGCAGAGTGGGAGTATTGACGTCCATTCTGAGGGAGCAGACTAAAGACATAGTTTCTTTTATAAGTAGTCAAAAAAACAAAGCAATGGTGAGATACCAGGCGATATTGAATGTGTGACCACACTTTTATCACTGCCGTGAACAAAGAAGGGAATGTTTCCCTTTTCTTTCAGAGTTTTAAAAAGCTTTATAGTTGTAGTGAAATAAACTCTTGGCTCTCCATCCCTGACATTAAAACAGTAAAGAAAAATACGCTCTGGTGCTAATCTTTGGGTTGATCTTTTAAATGTCTCTGTAATTGAAGTAAGAAGGATATGAACCCTGAGGAAAATGTTATGGACAACAAAACGTTCTTGGCTTTGCAGCTCACAGGATGAGTTGGTACTAATTATAGCCTTTTTTTTTCCCCCAATAGAGTTGAATGTAACGGATGCCAAAGGAACCTACAAACTCAGTGTGGTTTTTCAACACATTAACTGAGCCAATAGAATTCATTTCAAGTTCATTTCTGCATGGATCATTTACAGTGTTAATTGGTGAATTTGGATGATGACTGCTTTTTTTTTTTTCCTTTCTTTTTTTGCATCACAGTTATTGGTCACAAAATGAGTTAATTAATTTTGTCACTTAATTGTTGCTATACTTTTTTTTCCCTTTCATTTCTCAAGCAATGACTGTTTTTTGTCATTGCTTGCTGGACTACATCAGGTCCCCCTCTTTGATTTTGTAAAGACCTCTGTGCACACAGCTGCTTCGGCAAGTCAGGAATCAAACTGACAGCCCACTGGAAAGGCATACGCCATCACAAGTCTAAAGAGACATGGAGTGACAGTTCACAGGCTCAAGTGCAAGGCCTGCCTCTCAATCTTCTTTGGCTGGCTAGGATCTTGGCTGATGCAGGGCGCCGATGCCAGACAGCTGAGAGCCTGAAGTAACAAAAACAGGCTGAACGAGGTAATTAGGACTGACAGAATGTTTGCCTATCCCACAGACTTCTTTGCAACAGGCAGCCAACCTTAATATATCCTGTGAGCGTCTGAGCACACACATGTTTTGCTCTGTCCCTGTTGAGATTCTTAAACTTGCCTTATTATTCTTATTTTTATTTTTTGGCATAGATTTCTCAATCTACTCTGTTTTTGGCACAACAATCATCTTGTTTTCTTTTCTCGTGTGTTAAAGCTCATCGTGAACCATCCGGGCAGGAAACACAGGCAGAAACCCAGGCCCAATTAGGGCTGAAGAGGTGAAAGTGCTATTGGGTGTCTTTGAGGGGTCACTCACAATCAGCGTTTTTAGCTGCGATTATTGCTGTCCCTGCTGCCAAACGAGAAGGGCAGACTGCAAACTTTGGTTCAGGTTCTTCACGCAGGAGTTAGCTGAGTACATTTAATCTATTCAAAGGTGAGGCCATCAGATCTCAAAAATAAAGGGTACATGTGACTCTTCAGGAGGAAGAGTCTGGGTAAAAAGCAATGCCATTTCTACCAGTAGCAGGAGGCAGGCCATAGAGAGTGACCCTTTATCCTTCCCCCAAACCCCACTCTGAGGAGGTAGCTTAGAATTCAATCGATTTCCAGAAATAACAGGTTTCCTGGGCTGCCCAGTATTTTCTTTTTGTAACTTAAGGCTTACTTTTACCCATCAAAATATATGAAGGGTTAGAATTTAGGACCTGATCTTAAATGGCCAGGAATAGGAAGGCCCAGGCAGAATTGGAATCTGATTGTTTTTTAAAGAGAGGGACTATAGTAGTGGAAATCATGGTTTCCTAGTTCTTTTGATGACAAGATTTATGCCAGAAAAAGAAGGTTTCTGCCACACACATGGCTGCTGTACTTCAGAATGGTGAGAGAAGGTTTGGGCATCCAGTGGGCAATTAGTGGATATCTATGCAGAAACATGGCCATACAGACTTGTCCTTGCTTTAATCTGAAACTCTTTATAGTGAGTTATTCAACAGACTTTTTTTTTTGTACTTCCTCCTTTCACAGTAAGTTAATTCAGTTCAGCAGTCAGATGGTCATGTCACCAGGAGAGTCTGAGATCCTTCCACATCCCCAGCGAGAGAGTCTTGATAGACCTAATCCTGTCATGGTAAGCCCATTCACCTTGCCAATGATTAGTTTAGGAACGGAGCATGTGATATTCTGTGCTGAGTGTATATCTGTTGAGGGGGCTTGGGAGAAAGAATTTTTTGATCTTTAAAATAGACTCCGGAGAAAGTTCAGTTGCTTATCTATCTCTAGTTAAAGCTGGGTGAAGAGATGATGCTGGATCTTCTCAATCTATCCTGTGATTATGACAGGAGCTAGGACCAAGGCAGCATGTTGAATATGGCAGAATTAACAAGCAAAATGAAGCTGATAACTTGAGGATGTCACTGAAGAGGCAACCAGCCCCATAACCTCTCTACTTCCCAGCTTCTTGTTACATCAGATAATAAATTTCCTGATTTTTTAAACTGACTTTTACTTAGGTTTTCTTCATCTTTTAGCCAAAACTGATACAGTATCCTTGGAGATAAATTATAGGTTCCATTGTTAGAATCAGATCAGAAATCTACAAATATAATCACTGCTCTGTATTTTTTTTTTTTTTTTGAGACAGTCTCACTCTGTCACCCTGGCTACAGTGCAGTGGCATCATCATAGCTCACTGCAACCTCTAACTCCTGGGCTCAAGCAATCCTCCTGTCTTGGCCTCCCAGAGTGCTAGGATTATAAGCATGAGCCACCATACCCAGTCATTTTCTTAGAACTAATTAATTTTCTTAGAGCTATTGACATGGGTCTGGAGGTATCCACTCATTCATGGATTCATTCAGCGAACAGTAATTGAGCCTTAAGTATGAGCCAAGGACTGAGGATGGAGACATGAAATAAACCAATATGGTTCTTACATTCATGAAATTTATAATCTAGCAAGAAGTAGAGATGTTGAGCAAGTGCAGTTAGCGCAAAATACCTTGTGGATTCAATGATGACTTGACCTGCAGCATCAGCATCTACCTTTTCAGCACGCACCCTCGGCCGAGGGACTTACTGCCACAGCTGGAGGCCAAGGAGAATCTGGCCTCCCTGTAATCAGACTGCAGTGGTTGCTGGGCTTCACATATGGAGCTGCGGGGTGATAAGAGGAGGCTGGTCTGTAGGTGCCCAGATGTGCACTTTCTCCTGGTCGGTTTACTAATTTACACCACTTCATTTCATGTCCCATTTTTGCCCTTTGGATTGGCTCATCCATAGTAATACAATAAAAATTAGAATATATTAATATAAATATATAAATGCAGTTCCCAGGAAACAGTATGTCAAGTACAGAAACATTTACCTCTAATGATTCCTAATTAGTACTGGGGAGAGAACATGAGCCAGATTTTAAGCAGGTGATGTTCTTCCTTAGTCAGACTTTTTTTTTTTCTGAAAGTTTCCCATTCTTTTCTTTCACTCTTCCACTCTGCAAATATTTATTGAATCTTTTCTACGCCTCGGGGATGCAATGAATAAACCGGAGAGCAAACATAGGAGTCTCCATTTTATCCTTGTATTTTACATGACGAGTACAAGCTTGGGAGACAGACAGCAGGATTTGAATATTTGCTCTGCCACTTATTAATTGTGCAGTTTGGGGTAAGTTGAGAGATCTGTTTGACCTCAGAGTCTTTGTATGCAAAATTGTCAGTAATTAAGTACCAATCACATAGGTGTTTGTGGGGATTGCATGAGATAATGCAGGCAAAGCCTTTAGCTGAGTGTCTGGCACATGTAAAATTTTCAGTAAATGGTAACCACACTCAGAGATTAGGTATATGTATAAGCAACTATAACACAAGCTAGCAGGCAGCAAGGGCCATAAGAACTAGAGGCAAAGTGCTGCGTGTATTTAGAGGAAGGAGGAGGAGGTACCATATGACCTGGGTTATCTCAGCGCTGTCTTAAAATGTGGCTTCCCTCTCTGCCATGGCTAGACCCCTGGGGGAGCCTGCCCTCTAGCTTTTCAGGGGGCTGACTCCATCTTGATGAGGACCAGGCAGCTTTTCCTTGTTCCCTGATAGTTAGTACTACATACTCTAAGCAGTCGCTCTCTGAAAGCCAGCCCTTGGCCCTCAGCAGAGATGGAATATGACAGGGCAATCCATCCCCACTACTAGAAAAATCTCACTTGTTTGTCTCAGAGAATGCACCACTGATAGCACTAGATCAAAACTCCGTGATTTCAAAGAGCTGTGTGATATTAAACAGATAATTTTGTTTCTCTTACCTTAAATCACTCATATTTAAGAGGTGATGGTCGGACAACACCATCTAGAGAGGAGACACTATGGCAAAGCTAAATGGGATACAGTACATAACGTGCTTAGCACAGTGCTTTGAACAGGGGAGGCACTCAGAAGGCATCATATAAGTATTTATAATCACAGATTCTATGATACTATCATATTAGTTTGCTATTGCTGCTGTAACAAATTGCCATAAATTTTGTGGACTTGAACAACACAAATTTATGTTCTTATATTTCTGTAGATAAGAGTATGGGTCTTACTGGGCTAAAATCATGACATTAACAGAGCTGCTGCATTTCTTTATGCAGATTCTGTTTTCTGCTCATGTGGGTTGTTGGTAGAATTCACTGTGGTGGTAGGAATGAAATCCTCCTTGCCTTGCCTGCTGCCAGCTGAGGGCCCTTCCCAGCTACTAGGAGCCACCCACCTCCCATGGCTCCTGGATCCCTTTCTCCACCTTCAAAGCCAGTAATGTGGGCTGAATCCTTCTCTTTCTTCAATCCTCTCTGCCTTCTCTTGTCTCTCTAACTCAGCATAGAAAAGTTCTCTGCTTTTGAGGATTGATGGGGTTGGATTGGACACGCTCAGATAACGTGGGATACTCTCCCCATCTCAAGGTCTGTACTCTTAATCACCCCTATAAAGTCCCTTTACCATGGAAGGGGGTAATTAGGGCATGAACATCTTTGGGGAGGGGCCATTACTCTGCCTCTCACACTTATCTTTTCACATTTAGGGAAGCATGTTATGATGAGGTCTTTTAATTTTTTATCTTAGAGTTCCATTCTGTTTTTACGTTTTATCCCCAGCACACACAACATTTTGACAGATCGTTGTTTCTATGCAACAGTCTTCATGGCTTCTCCTCTTTTCATGCATGAGTAACTTTTCTTCTCTATTTCAATTTTTTTCTTTCCTTTACTTTCAAACCAATGATTTTCATACTTACCCAGTCTGTTATTACAGATGTAATTTCCATATCTGTTATATTTAGTTTGGTTACTACCTTTTTATCAATTGGTTTTGTTACCATCCAGATTTCTCCTTTTTTATCAGCTTCTGTATCTTAGATTCTTATCATTGCTTTAAAGATGTATGAAATGGATTAAGAGAAAGAGGAAAAATTCAATAATTTGAAAATTTTTCTGCTTTCCAGAATATATTTTATTATTTAAATATTATCTAAATATTTTATTATTTATTTTAAATTATTATTATAATTTAAAGTTTTTAGTTACAAAGTTAATAGATATTCATTGTAAGAATTGATGCAATATCAAATAAATAATCAAATATGTAATATCTACCCCTCAACACCAGCTAATCCTATACTGGATTAATGAAAATTAACAGTTTGTGTACTCTACCCATTTCTCTGTGCACATGTAACTGTATACAAATCCATAGAGCCTTTTCTTTTTCATTTGCTATAATAGATCAAATTATATCCCTCTAAAATTCAGATATTGAAGTTCTAATCCTCAATACTTCAGAATGTGACATTTTTTGGAAGTAGAGTTGTTGTAGATGTAATTAGTTAAGACAAAGTCATTAGGATGGGCCCCCAAAAGGGAAAATTTGGACATGCACACAGGGAGAATGCTACGTGAATGTGAAGGCACAGATTAGGGTGATGCTTCCATAAACCAAGGAATGCCAAATATTGCCAGCAAACAACCAGAAGCTAGGTGAGAGGTGTGGAACAGATTCTCTCTAATAGTCCTCAGAAGGAACCAACCCTGCCAATGCCTTGATCTTGGACTTCTAGCCTCCAGAGCTGTGAGACAATAAATTTCTGTTGTTTAAGCCACTCCGTTTGTGGTACTTTGTTAAGGTAGTCATAGCAAACTAATACATCAGCTTTACAAATATAGGATCATATTGTACAAATTATCCTGTGTTGTGCTTTGTTCGTTTAACGTATCATTGACATCTCTTTAGGTAGCATATTTTAAACAAGGGTATTGTCACGCTATGGGCAGCAATGTGGAATGTGGACTGTAGGGCTGGAGCTACTCAAAGCCCCTTTCCTCAGGTCAGGCTGGGTCTGAGAAGCCGTAGAAGTCATGAAGTAGCCCTAGCTCTGGGAAGTGACCCCACATGGGTGCTGGCATAGCAAACGCCGACTCAGAGTGGCCCTTTGCAGTTTTATGTCTGCAGGCCCCTCCTGCACCAGCACACACAGAGTTTGAGTCAAGGAGAAAAACATATTCTCCCTTACACTCCATGTGCATACAGGTACAACATAAGCATGGACTGAAGAGGTGGGTTCCTGTTAAGTTTTTAGAAACTCTAGGAATTCCTCTGACTTTCTGCTATTAATACTTCACATAAAACCATCTTACCATGTTGAGAATGCAGCCCTCTCTTTAGCTGAGGGATTCTTGATCTGGGGAAACTAAAATCTGATCTGAGTGGCTAAGGAATTTATCCCTATGAATGTTTCAAGATGGGTGTAGGTGTGCAGGGATTGGGTGGGGGATGGTTTGTACTTTCAGGGAAAAAGGCAAGGTCTATGTACAATTTCTACTAACCATAATCTCCATGGTGGCTAAATAAGGGTCCAATTTTGAATGGATTCTAGGTAACAGCAAATAGAATGCTGCTCTCAGTGTATTTCATATGCCTTCTAGGTCCAGCCTTCCAAAAAGTTTAAAAAGTTCATATGGTAAGTTGCATGCCAGGAATTTTCTACATATTCAAGCCATTCTTGGAGTGATTTATTCATGAAATGAAGCAGCAGTGGAAAACTAGGCAGACATTGCTTCCTTTTAAGGTCACTCATCCAAAGCAGAGTGACACTGTGTATGGAGATTGAAATAGGAAGGTTTATTTAGGGAGAAAACATATTTTGCTAGTCTATCAGGTAATATTTTATATTCTCCAAAAATGGTAGGAATTTGGTCCTATTGAATTATCAGCAAAATATAAGAATATCTAAGATATTCTGACATTGAGTTATATTTCTCAAATTAACTATTTTGACATTTGTGCCAACTCTATTTACTTTTCAGCTTAAAATATATTTTATCTTTCAGTTTTTTAAATATCCCAGGTATAACTTTAGGCAATAATAATCCCTTCATTAACAGAATGACCCATTACTGGTTAATCTTTTAAGATTTAAGGATGTCTTCCAAATAGTGCCATAACACTCCTGTGATAACACATATTTGGCCTCATGACTAGAATAGAATTTTAGATGATTATACTTAAATCCAGCTAAACTAAAAGAACCATATTTCTCCTTTTTTATTCTCTCAAAATTGGGAGACAATTTATTACATGGGGCCTTTGGACTGATGCTTGTAGTTTCTGAACTATGGACCTAGTTTTCCATAGGGAAAGAGAAAAGTACGATTATCTTATAAGGAGAATAGTGCCGAGGGGCTAGGGGAACATTGGGTGTGTCAATGCCTGGGCCAAATTAAATCTTTTGTGTTTTGCAAAGTTTGCAAGCCCAGTTTGCAAAATCTGGGCTTATGTTAATTTTCTTTCTTATATAATCTACCTATGATGATGGGAAAACAGAAGACAGGTAATAATTTATACAATGTTAAAGTACTTCTTATTTTGTCTCTAAAATTATTTAAATATAATTTTTATTTCTTTGCTCACTTGGTCTGTAGAGATGTTATTTCATGGACAATTCTAAGGAAATTTAAGGAAAGTATTGGAGTAAGCACTATTTCAAGGAATCAATTTAATCATTTTGCTTGATGCCTAACATTTGAGAGTGGCACATCAGCCTCAAATTCAACTTTGGGCTGATTAAATATTTGCTATTATGGGACAAACTCTTAAGGAAATAAAAAAATTCTTTTCATAGCTAAATATAGATGTGAAGGCAGGTGTATGAGTGGAGTGGTATGAAAGAAACCTTCAGGCAAAGGAATCCTATTTTGCCTTAGAAGACTGTTAGAGAACCCAGTGGTATAAAATCCATCATGAGAAAATTGAGGCTGCCACATAATCCAGCCTTCCATTTTCCTAGAATGTTTCATTCCCTCTACTTGATCTGTAAAAGTGAATTGAGGTTGGAGTAGAGGAAAGTGCCAAGGAGGAGAGATACTTGGGTTTCATCATTTCTAAGATTAGTAATATTCTCTGTTTTTCTATTTAACATTTAAATATATTAAGTTTTTTTTCTATAATATTTGAGGGAATGTAACATCTTAGTTTAGATTCTTCTTCCCAAACCATGTGTATTAGTTAATATAGGCTAATGGCTGTAGCAAACAGCCCCCATGTTTAAATGGCTTAACATAATAGAAGTTTACTTTTCTTTTGTTTCATACTCCTATGCAGATCAGTGTACAGCTCTGCTCCATGTTGTCACTCAGGGACCCAGGCTCATTCCCTTGTGTGGCCCCGCCATCTTCTAGGGGCTTGTCCTCCTCTGCATTCAGCTGCACATATGGGGATAGAGAGGGAATGTGGAGAAGGCACATCCACTCTTAACTACCTTGCCCCAGAGGTGATGCACTTTACTTTTACTTACATTGCATGGTCTGAAACTCAGTCCAGTGATTTCACCTAATTTCAAAGGAGGCTGGGAAGTGTAGTCTGGCAGTGGGACCAGAAGAAGAGAACCCTTTGCCACAATATGCAACAACTTTCAAATAAATATAAAGAAATAAAATGGGTTTGATGTTAGGAACAATGTAAAACATATTTAATATTTATATTCTTACAGTGCTAATAGTTATGAATACCAAGTCTCTGCATCACAGATTCATTCATTTATTTATTCATTAAATATTCATGGAGTGCTCCCTCTGTGCCACTGTGCTGGGCACTGCTGCCAGTGTGAGTCAGGTAGCCACAGTCCCTGAAATCTCAAGTGAACAGTTTAGTGGTAGAGACATATACTAATTAACGTGTAATTTCAAATTATCCAGATGTATTCTTGTAGTAGTTCTGGGTAGTATAATGACACAGAAAGAATGTTTGCTCAATTTCCCTTCAAGTCTGTCTTTGTCATGTCTCATTATAATTTCTTAGTTATTTTATTAATGTTATATTTCTCTATTTCTATTTTTTTATATTTCTCCTTCTCTGGGCCCAATCATTTTCAGAGCATGTAGTGGATGATTGGCATTCCCTAGGGATGGTTGGTAGAAATAGAGGGTTGTCTTTATTCAGAGTTGGGTTTGAGCCAACTCTTGTCATTTTTTACTCTTTGATAAGTGTTTTTAAATGAAAATCCTTCTATTCCATTCCCTTCTTAACTCCTACCATGAACATATGAAAAATGTTCCTTTTCTGTAATTTGGGCCTCTCCTCCCACCAAACTATCTCAGGAGGTGAATAACTCAAGCTGCTGGGACAGCCTAACAGAGGCTCTGGCAGACGAAGCCTGTCTGGGAGTGGGCCGATGGGCCTCTCGCCCCAGGACAGGCTCTAGGACATCTCACGCGGCTGAATCTGCCCTGGCCACAACTGGCCACAGTGGCTTTAGGTGAGGTCTTCTCAAGGAGCGCTCCAGCATGAGAAGGGATTCAGGCCATTTTTCCACAGCCTGTGCCTCTACTATACGATTTCACTGGTAGAACAGGGAAGGCTATATTAGGCCAGTTAGATACACAAGTTTGGGAATGTGCTAGTGGTTCAAATATCTGGTGCCTTTTATTTTTAGAGGCACAGAGACTTGAGAAGGCATCCTTATGTAATCATGTAATAAGAGAAAGATTGCCTTTTCTCACAGCCTCTTCCTGAGTGTGTCCAGCCTCCCCAGGGCTGGGGGGCTTGGGATGGGGGTGACAGCAGCTGTAATGCTGAGTTCAAACTAACAGAGGCCCCAGCAGCTCGGAGGCAAAACAGGAATCTATGGAGATTGCTAGAGGATCTTCTTTGCAGGACCAAATGAGAAACTGAACTTACAGTAATCCTTTTAGAAGAAAAATAATCCCCAGGGCCTTTGATCCCTGACCGTGTACAACTAGAATCACCATGAAATGAAAAAATCTTAAATATTAAGAATTCAGTGACCTCAAACTGTGCTGATGTTCGCTGTTGACACTGAGTTCATGCAAAACGAGCAAACCTTAGAAAAAAAGAAGGCCTCTGCACAAATGACCTCAGGATGGTGCTGACTCCCCTTTTTCCAGAAAAGAAGCCAGAAATGATTGAAACTATAGCTTAACTATTAACATTTCATCGTGAGCTTTGCCTCTTTGACATATGGGAAATATCATTCATGAAAAGATGCCCATCTGTAAGGAATGAGATAGTCTATCTGTGGAATATAAAAGATGATACAGCAATGTCTGGTATTAATTGAAATATTTTTGAGCTACATCTCATCTCCAGAGAAATAATTTCTTTCTGTAGCTTCTAGAGTTGCAGCTCACTTTTATGACATTTATGGATGTGTGTACACACACACACATACACAGACACACTATATTTAAGTGATGGAAAGGGAAAATCCATGTTTGAAAGATGTTTCCAATGAAACATTTAAATTCCTCAGATATTTCTTAGGTATTTTGGGGAAGATCAATCACATGATAAATTGTTTCATACTGGAATAATATAATGGTTGGCAGCTTGCAACTACTTCTGTCAGAAATTCAATGATAAAACTTTTCCAATGGAATTTTTTTGTTGCCACAAGGGATTTTTCCATTTTCTATTTGTGAAGAATAGCTCTTTCTAAAATCTAAAGTAAAATTCAGAATAAAATCCCTCTGAGAGTGAAGAGAGTAAATTTTATTTGGAAATATAGTTGCTGTTTTTGTTCAAACATATACTAGAATATTATAACGTACATTTGTCCAGTATTTCTGGGCCCCTAAAGTTGCAACTTCTGCTCAGACTACAGATTATCATCATCATCATCATCATCTTCATCATCAATGAAGACATAAAGGAGTAAAAATAGAGCAGGCAAATTGGGGGCTTATTTTTTGTTTTCTTAAGTTTTTTTTTTTTTTAGCATAATTGACTCCTCTTTGGCTTCTTGAATAATTTCTCTTTCTCTTTCTCTCTTTTCCTTTTCCTTTTTATTTTTGGAGGCACCCATTACATGATTTTTAAGCTTGCTTACAACCTTTTGTTACTTAGATGACTTTGAAAATTTGTTTGCTATCACTATTCTTTACTAGATGTTTTGTTTGTGGCTTTGTAGAAGATACTTTGTAAGAAAAAAAAATTCTGTGTTCTATGCGGGTGTGTGTGTGTGTGATTTCTGTAGGCTAAAACCCAATAGTGGAAAATTTAATTTTTATTTACTGTTGTCTAATGGCTGCCAGTTGGATGGTCAAGTCTTTTGAATTATAAATTTTTATATATAAGTTAAAAGCATTTATCAAACACTAAAGAGCTTTTTCTCAAATTTCTAAATATTTAGCTTTTCTGTTTGCTGGTTGGTCAGCTGAAAATTTAGTTAAAAATGTCACAGAGGCTGCTGGGGCCACCAAAGGACCTCTGCCCTAAACCCTGCTGGGGGGCCTGAATGTGGAACCTTCCCTCCAGCTGGCACTTTTTTTGGCCTTCAGATTCTGGTAGGATTGTCCATTTTCAACCAGTGCCTTGAAGGGTGCAGTGCAGTGGAGCCTGGCTTTATAGCTGAAGACTTGGTTTTGAGAATGGCATCAACATTTTTCTTATTTGTATATTTTATAAAATGTACTTATTATCTTTATTTTTTGTCAATGTCTTTAAATCTTTTCATAAACCATGGATAATGATAACCTACTGTACAGAACTTTATCAGGAATGAATGAAAAAAAAAGATGGTAAAAGTACTTTATTATAAAGTTCTCTAGGGATGCTAGGTATTTTTTCTTTCTTTCTTTCTTTTTGAAATTGAAAATTATCTCTTCCATTTGCCTTGTTCTTTGGTTCCTGTTTATTTATGCCACACAGGTATACTGAATCTCCACTGCGAGTTAGACCTTGGGCAGGTGCTGGGCTGTGGTGGCCACTCCCTACCCAGAGCTAGTGGTCCAGTGGGAATTCTGACCTTAAACAAAGAGGTTAGCAAATATGTAATCACACCTGCTAATAAAAGCTGAGGTGGAAACCTGATCGTTTCTAGGAGAGAGTGTGATGGGAATTTAATTTGGATTGTGGGCCAGGGAGGGCCTATTTGAGAGCTGACATCCCATTTGATGTTGGATTATAAGGAAGAGCTGAGCAGGTGAAGGGTGGGCACAATGGCTTCCCAGCAGAGAAAACACCATGTTCTGTTACTCTGGGGTGGAGAGCAAGTGCCGAAGGAATCGAGTGACAGCCAGACCAGTGTGACTGAAGATACCGGACTAGAGGGGGCCTGGGAGGTGAATGACAGAGGATAAGGCTGGGAAGGCAGTCATAGACTAGACCATAGGAAAGATGTGGGTTTTATTGCAAACTCAGTTGGAGGCCATTAGCATGTCTGGAGCAGGTGAGTGGCATGAGCTGATTTATGTTTTAAAGAGCATACATCCCAGATGTAGGCCATATCATCAGCCATGCTGTAATATAGATTTCTTAGTAGTTTAAAGACTCTTATAGAAATAGATACTCATCATAAACATTCAAACAATTTACAAAAGTCCTCAAAGGAAGGCAACATTCATAGTGAATCCCATCATTCGGAGAAAATAGCTCTTAACATTTGGGTGAACTTTCACACAGTATGCACACATGCTTATAATTCTATATTCAGATGATCAAACTATATTGTTTTTTCCTCCACTGGCCTGAATAAAAACTCAGCATGTGTGGTCATTTTTCCATGACAACAGTGATGCACATCAATATGCTTGATGGATGCTTAGTTGGGAATTATGCTAATTGGGAATTACGCTTAGTTGGGAATTATGCTTAATCAATTCCCTATTGATGATTTCTAGCTGTTTCCCTTTTTTTTTTTCTAATATACTGATGTGGTGGGGCATCCTTGTGCATCTGTTGTGAATAGATATATTTCTTGTGTGTGATTATCATATTAAAGCAAATATCTAAAAGGGAAAACACTGGATTAAGACATTTATACATTTTAGGTTTTCATGCATATTGCCAGTCCTCTGAAATTTACTTTAGGGAATCATATGAAGAAGATTCAGAATGTTTTTTTCCCCCTAAGTGAAGAGCCAGTTGTCTTATTCACTGAAAAGATAGGCTAGAATTTTAAAGAAACACTAATATCGCTGTTACTCTTTGCAAATTTAAGGCTTGTTTCTCTCATTCCATTTTGTCTGTGTTCTTGTCCATTTCTGCACTGGACTGTAAACTCTTCTTAGTAATGTCTGCTTTGGGTCAATCCCGAACTCCAGTCTCAGCGTGGCTACTTAGTGGTCGTAGGACCAAAGGCAATTGACTGTCATAGAGGCTTTAGTTAATCTTTAAAATATGTCAGTATATACAATACCATGGATATTATATGTAAATGAGCAATAAATTAGTTTTAATATGTGCCTAGTTAACATTTGAAATATCCTAATCTAGAGTACACACCAAAGGGGTGCTTAGTTAGTTTCTGAAAAACTTTAATCAGGATTTCACTTTCTGAAGGCCTTGGTGTAAGGGAAAATTCATTTGTATAGGCAATAGGTTTCTTAGGCCAAACCAAGATGACTGCCTGGGTGCTTCCGGTCTTGGCCTTCCGGCAAGCCGTGAGTCAGCACACTTATGTAACCATGGTGTTATTTCCTGTGTAATACCCATGTGATCACACTTTCGCTTGACATGTTGCTGCTATTGTTCCAAGTCGTACATAAGCGCTTGCCATGTTCTCACTGCAAGCAGCGACCTCCTGACAATGAAGAGTGTCTTATCTACCTGCCGCTGCTCACCTCTTCCTTCAATTCCTGACCCACTCTGGCACCCTCGCTGGGCGCAGAGCTCCCTGTCCACACTTGGCTACAAGCCTTCAACTACTGCTGTCTTAATTTGCATTAGAGGGCTTCCAATTAACATTATAACTGGTAGAAATTATATTTCACTGGGGAAATGGATACTATACCAGATATGTGGATAGGTTAGAAATCTATTGTACAGGCCCCTGGTACCTTCACTCCTGATGCAGAATTAGAGGCACTCTGGCTCCTCCAATTCTTCTTTATGCCTTCCACTGTTTGGAATCCCTGATCCAAACCTGATGCACCTAATCCAAACAGAAGTGCAGCTGAATCCTGCTTTTGTGGTATTGCCTTACCTGTCTGGAGTGGCTCTTTCATGCAAGGTCCTCTTTGGAGAGTCTCAGGGACACAGAGCTGGGACAGGACCAAGCATCCCCAAATAGATTTTACAATGATGTCTGTAGCCAGTTGGTAATATTGATAACTATTTGCAAGTACAGCTGAATTTGGTCTGAGATTTGCTTTGTTTGTACCCTATAGTAACCTGGAATAAAATTCCACCAGAAAGAATCTGCTAGCTGTGCATGCCAGTTCACAATGCTGGGAATACCTTGGAAGTCATTTTTTTCCCGTCTTTTTATGAAAACTCTCAGCCAGGCAACTCATAACTGCTCAGCCTCCTTGCAGCCTTGGGCAGCCTCTGGGCTGAATTGAGGTTGTTCACAGAACTCTAGCCATGCCCCTACTCTTCTCAAAATAAAAAGCCCAGGCAAAAAATCATGGCAGGTATGCAAATATTCCTCCAGTTTCCATGGAGAGATGAGATTGTCAAATCACAGGCAAAGCTTAAGCAAGCTTCCCTTTCCACTTTGTTCTCTCTTGCCAGTCTTTCCTCTTCTCCCTTGCCCTCCCTCCCTTCTCTTTCTCTCTCTGTCTCCATTTACTGTTTCTTTTCTTTCCATTTTCCTACTTTTATAAGGCCTCAAAAATCCCATTTATTTATGGTCCACACCCTTGCAGCAAAACGAAATTGTTGCTCACATATGCCCCTAGGCACCATAGAACTATTCTTGTTATGTAGGAGGAGGGCTGGAGCCATGCCATTTCTCTCACCTCAGGCAAGAGGTTTGAGAAGGACAGAGCATTCCTCCCTCTTGGCATGTTTTCCCCAGAATTCTGCTTCCTTGCTGCTCAGCCCTCTGCAATGGACTGTGTGGATAGTATGTGGATAGCATGTACTGCGGAGAGGCACCCTCATGTCTCCCCACATCTTAGGGCAACTGAAGCCTCTTAGCAGTGTTGAAAACAGGGCAAGGCAAGTATGTACCTCAAGGGTGTGTTCCAGGGGGAGGAGGTGTTTTCCAGAGCTTATTTGAGGCGACATTCCATTTCCTTCAGAGTGGTGTCGGCCAACAACACCGAGTGTGAAAAAGACATTTTCTGATGGTGTTTACAGGGCCCTTGGGTGTACTTAGTTTTTTATGTATGAGGTATGAGCTTAACTATTGTTAAGATCTTTTGATTAGCATGTGGAGGCCACTTTAGATCTGCCCTAGTGCAGGTCTATAAAGAACCGACTGAGGTATGAATGTTCCCTCCTCAACTCCTGTGGGATGCTTTAACATTTAATTCCCATTCTTCATGTGTGCACTGTTCACGAGAAGTTCTTAGGCTCCTCATGAAGTGTTTTATGGTTTGCACTTTTAGTAGCTACCTTTCTTGACCACTTGCGTTATTTTTGATTCTCCTAACCTTGCAAAGTGGATACTATGTGCTGTGGAGAGGCAGCATGTCTAGTGGTTAAGAACACAGTGAAGGATCTTGATTTTTCCACCCACCAACTCTGTGTCTTGTGATAATTACAAACTCCTCTAGATCTTAGCTGCCTCATCTGTAAAATGGGTGTAATAACAATACATTGTAGGATGGTTGTGAAATACAAATGAGATAATATACATAAAGTGTCTGGCAAGTAATTCAATAAATGTTTGTTATCATCCTCTTTTATCATTTAAGAGTACAGAGTTTGAAGTGTGAGTGCTGGGACTCAAACCCAGCCCTAACTTCCAAGTTCATGTGTGATTGTGCTTTATGACAAAGAGCTGATCAGAGCTAACGTTTTATATTGAGCTCTGAAAATACTTGCTGGGGACTATTCTGAGCACTTGTACATATTAACCTCTGTTACAGTCATGCATGGCAACACTGTGAGACTGGTGTGATTATTATCATTATCCACATTTGGGGATGGAGAAACTGAGGCCCAGAGAGGTTAAATAACTTGTTCAAGATTCCTGCTGGTAAGTGGCAGTAGTGAGCTGTCCTCTGCCCGGAGAGTGTAGGCTCTGAGCCACTCACAGTGCCCTGACACCTGTGTGCATCCCACGCTCGGACTCGACACTTTATGGTCCCAAGTCTTTTCTAAAGTCGTTACGGCTTCCGTCCAGCGTGGTGAGGGTTCCAGCATAAGAGCTGAAGCCAGGTGAGTATGCCTGCAAAGCTGGCCAGGAGGGCGTGCCAGGGTTCTCTTAGCAAACGGAAGGAGTTTATCCTCCCATGGAAAGAAGGAAAGATGGGGAATTCATGGAACACAAGTTGGGTCCAAAGCTGATGATGGTCAGGGAAGGAAAATTTTGAGTAGAGTTATTGTGTCAAGTAACTGAATTTCTCCCTCACTGAGCTCTGTGACTAATGGCTCCATGTGAATTATCTTATTTAATTATTATGACAATCATTTCAAGTAGGTATTATGTTTATATCTATGTATCAGATGGGGGGAGTCTGAGGCACAGAAAAATTGAAAATTGTGCCTGTGGTCACTATGCTGGTAATGCCAGGATGAGGGTGTAGACCTCGGCAGGTGGATGCCTGGCCCGATCCTGTGATTGTGACACACAGACCATGAAACGTCAGAGCAGCCACACCACAAGGGACACTGCTTTTCCAAGCAGGCAGCCCAGGGAATTTTCTGAAAGAGCCAGGATTTGACGTGGATGGGAAAGTTTTGCACATTCTGAGGTCTTATTAGTAGGAGCAATAACTAAACGAGCTGAATAAAGTTTTCCCTTTGTTCCTCTTCTGTTCCAAGACAGTGTGGCTTAAGAAAATAGAGAAGTAATGATCTAGAGAAGTAAAAGTAGCGAAGAAATGATTTACTTAGAGGTTATACCTGGAGGATCAAACTTTTATTTTCCTCAAGAAGGCCATGCTGTCAGTAAATGAAGCATTTTAAAGAGGGCACATTTGTACTTTGAGGGAAAAAATTTTTTCTGAGAGTAGAAAAATCGTAATGGAGATTCTGCTATCCTTTGTAAGAGGAAAATGATAATAATTCAGTAATGTGGCTGGAAGGATCATGTATCTTTTCTCTGGGACATCATTCTGACTTAAGTGATGGCACTTCTTAATTAAAATAACGCCACACAACCAATCAGCTAGCCCTAGTGTGGCATTAATAATTCTATCAGAAAACCTTGAACTCATTTGCTTCTTGTGATTTGATGTCAAATAAAACTTTACCCATCATGTGTTTTAAATAACATAGTTTAACCCTAAGGCCTACATACAATGTTTTCTTTATGCTAAATTAGTTTGCTTAAGAAAGGTCTCCAAGATAGGTAAAGTGAAAAGCATTGCTCCCAAGAATCAAACCAACACAACCACTTAAAAACTAATAAAACTGTATTTGGCTAAGAGAGAGAATAGGACCTTATTATTCTAGTGAAAGTTTAGTTTGTGTTTTATTTCACTTAGCTTCATCTTTCTATGAATCATAAATAAGAAATGCCAAGTAATAAATACACTGTACAAAATGCATTTTAATAATCCTAAAGGGCTTCATTACTGTGGCTATAACCTGGAAATGTAAATTATGGCTGATACTCTAGCCTTCATTTATCAACCTCAGAGGTTCTGGTTTTGCTGCTGTAAATGCTACAGGATTATGCTAACTATTTACAGAATAAATTAGCTTGATGTAGCTAAATGGAATTTCCTTGCTTTTGAATACCTAAAAGGTAATATCAAAATCTTCAAGGAATATATCATGATATATAATGTTGTGTGGTTTTGGATATTTTAAAACTGAAAACAATCTGTACTCCAAGGTAATAAATTGGAAAATTACCCAAGAGAAACCAAACAGCTGTTTTCAATAACGCAGGTAAATTCTAGTCATGGGAAAATCTCTATTACTGCCTGAGCTGTTGGAAAAGTATTGTGCATTAAATAGGTCTTGGGACTAGCAGAGAAATCCCTTATGCAATCTGTACCCAAGCCATTGGTCTTTTTTGTTTTGTTTTGTTTCCTGTTCTCCATTTTTACCTTCCATTCTGGGGAATCTGGAATTTGGGGTAGTTGGAGGTCCAGAAAAAAACTATATGCAAACGTGTATTATTTTTTCAAATAATAATTTTTACAAATTGTTTATTTATTTAATTTTGTTTATAATTGACACATGTTTATGTTTATGGGGTACATGTGCATGTATATGGGGTACAGTGTGAGGTTTTAATACATGTACATGTTGTATAAGGATCAAATCAAGGTGGTTGGCATGTCAATTACCTCAAACCTTTATCATTTCATTGTAGTGATAACATGCAATATCTTCTTTTCATGCTATCTTGAAATATACAGTAGATTCTTATTGGCTGTATTCACCCTAGTATATACTAAGGACCCCAGAACCTATTCTTCCTAACTGTATTGTACCCATTGACTAACCTCTCCCCATATTTACCTCCTTCCTCCCCTCACTGGCCTCTGGCAACCACTATTCTATTCTCTACTTCTATGAGATCAAGTTTTTAAAGATTCCACATATAAGTACACTCATGTAGCACTTGTCTTTCTGTGCCTGGCTTGTTTCACTTACATTATGTCCTCCAGATTTATCTGTGTTGCTGCAAATGATAGGATTTCATTCTTTTTTGTAGCTGAATAGTATTCCATTGTACACGTTTTCTTTATTCCTTTATCTGTTGATGAACGCCACTTAGGTTTACTGTGTCTCTTGGCTATTGTGACTAGCGCTGCAATAAACACAGGAGTGCAGATATCTTTTTGACATACTGGTTTCAATTCTTTTGGATATATACCCAGTAGTGAAATTGCTGGATCATATGGTAGTTCTATTTCAAATTTTTGAGGAACCTCCATACTGTTTTCCATGGCCATGCTAATTTGCATTCCTACCAACAGTGTCTGAGAGTTAGCCTTTCTCTTTACCATGGCCAGCATTTGTATTTTTTTGTCTTTTTGATGATAGCCATTCTAACTGGGGTACAGTGAATATCTCATTGTGGTGTTGATTTGCATTTCTCTGATAGTTAGTGATGTTGAACATTTTGTCATCTTCCTGCTGGCTATTATATATTTTCTTTTGGGAAGTGACTTTTTAGGTTGGTCCTTTGTCCATTTTTAAATCAAATTATTATTTTTTATTTTTTGCTATTCAGTTGAACTCCTTACATATTCTGGATGTTAATTCCTTATCAGATGCATAGTTTGCAAATATTTTCTCCCATTCTATAGGTTATTTCTTTGTTCTGTTGATCGTTTCCTTATCCCTATCAAAATACCAATGATATTCTTCCCAGAAATAGAAAAAAATCCTAAAACTCATATGAAACCACAAAAGACCATAAATAGCCAAAGCAATCTTGAGCAAAAAGAACAAAGCTGAAGGTATCATACTAACTGGCTTCAAAATATACTACAAAGCTATAGTAACCAAAACAGCCTGGTACTGGCAAAAAAACAGACACACACCAATGGACCAGAATAGAGAACCCAGAAATAAAGCCATGCATTTATAGCCAACTGATTTTGACAAAGGTATCAAGAAAGACATGTTGGAGGAAAGACAGGCTCTTCAATAAGTAGTGCTGGGAAAACTGGATATCCACATGCAGAAGAACGAAACTAGGCCCTTATCTCTCACCTTATATAAAAATCAACTCAAAATAGATTCAAGACTTAAATATAAGACCTGAAACCATGAAACTACCTAGAAGAAAACACAGGAGAAACACTTCATATGATTGGTCTTGGCAACAATTTTTTGGGTAGGACTTCAACAAAAACAAAAATAGACAAATGGGATTATATCAAACCCAAAATTTTCACTAATGCCTTGCTATTGCTCTGGAATGCCTCTTTAAAGTCTCATGCAGCCATGCCCTCCTTCAAATGCTGCCCCTTCCATGAAGCTGAGTGTTATTGGACCCTTTTTTGAAGTCCTTTCAAAGTGGTTTATTTAGATTCACACATAACAGACATATAAACTTTTTATTTTTTGTATTTGCACACCATTCTGATATTCCAAACAAGGTGTCATTTCTGTGAGGATAGGGATATTGTCTTACATTTGCATGCATTTCCCAAATGGTTTAGCACAGTGCCGTATATGTATTGGGGATTCAACAAATGTTTGTTAAATGTATAAATGAGTGCGTTTCTAATGAAACATGCCTGAACAGATCAATTGTTCACACCTGAGTAGGTTCTGGTTTTGCTGCTGTCAATGCCCCAGCTACTAACAGATTATGCTAGTTACTCATGGAGTAAATAAACATGTGAAATAAGTTGCTGTGGCTTTGAAAGGATATCCCACAGTATTCTTGGAATTGCCTAGTAATGTCTGTGACTCATATTTTCATTATATGTTTCACTTCTGTCCTAAAAATACTACATATGTATGTGTGTGTCTGTATTTTTTTTCCAAGTGCAGAATAGTGACATTTATTATTTCCTATGCTCATCATACAGTATCCTGCTTCTACACAAGAGTGCTAGAGCTCAGTTTTCCTTTTGTTCATAGGGGAAGAATGGAGATGTTTTATAAATACAGAGCTACATCCTTAGATCATGGCGCTCAATGCTTTTTCCAGTGATACTATTCTCTCCTTGAACATTGGCCATGCTCCACACTGATCCAAGTCCAACATTTTATTTATGAACCACCTCAAAAGATAGATTTGCCTTAAATGCCTTACCTGATCAATTCTACTCCAGCCTATTCACATGTACACCCAAAGTTCAGGATTTATGTAGGTCATGTATAGTATGTTATTTCAACATTCACAAATTTACTTACTCATTCAGCAAATATTTAATATATACATTCAAGCCCTATATTAGCCTAGATGAAGTTACAAAGATGCCTCAGACACATCATATCCTCAAGAAATGTTCAGCTTAGAAGGAAAGATTACTCACACCTGTATGCCCAGGTAGTAGAGATGAGTACCACCAAAGAAGTACAAATAATACAATACAGGAGCTCAGAGGAAAGAGAACTTACTTTAAGCTGCATCTTGCTGGATTGGGTTGTAATTTGAAAGGGGCCTTAATGGACAGACGGAATTTGAATACTTGTTAATTTATTGCTTTGTGATATTTTCGTTATAGACTATATAACAAATCTATGAGTAGCAGAAAATCTTTGCAATTCCCCTAAAGAATATCCACTCCACCAAGCATTTCTGAGAAGTGAAGATTATACCAGCAGTCACACAGGGGAGAAGGAGGTAGGTTTTACATCACACATTCATAGATCTCCTTTCAATTTCAGCAGCCCATCCCTTCTATTTGTCTATTTCCCTGACTCTCTTCTCTTCTCAGCCTGAAGGTGAGAGGTCCCTTCTGAAGCCCTCCTCTCTGATGCTGCGAGTCTTGCTGGTTCTCATTCCCCACCTCCTTCTGCCCGGCTGCTTTTCCCATCTCCCCTTCTCACAAAGCACCATTGATCCTTTTAAATGCTCTCACTCACTACTTAATGCTACATTTGTCAAAAGCCATCGTTATAAGAGCAAAGATTTTACTGCACTCAACTGTTCTCAGTATCTGCCCTCCTTAGAATTCAGTAAGAGATTATAAGTATTTTTGGTCATCCTATAATTATTTCATGTGTTTGTGGTCCATCTCCCAGTTGCATTCTAACTTGCTCATGGACCACATCTTTCAATTCTTTGGATGCCCTGTCTTTCTTTTTCATATCATAATACCTGATGTGGTGCCCCCTACACAGGAGGCTTTGGGGAGGGAGAAGTGAAGTCTCTGACACCATGTAAGGCCACAGTGCTTGGGCACCACTCTGCAATGTAAAGCAGCAGTTGCACCTAAGTGCCACTGACATAATTGGGGCCCCGTCCCCAGGAATAGAATTTTGCTTCTATTGACTTGGGAAACCCTTAGAAGCCGTAACTTCTGGCATCTCAGACTATGGAACAAATCTTGGGTGAGATGTGACACTCTGCATCCCCCTGGGCATTATTGTGAAGGAATGGGAGATTAAGGAAGGAGATAACGACAAATTCATCTCTGTTCCTAAGATGTCACCCACTGTTAGCCACAACTAGTATTTATTATGACAATTTGACTTTCCCAGATCCAAGAATCAAGAAAGCATTGTGACAAATCTTATTCATTAACTCCAGTGGTGCATGCTGACACATGACAGCTGAATATTTCCACCATCAGAATTTATTTCCATATGTTATATTTTATGGATATAATAAATGTACATATGGTTTGCTTCCCTCTTTATGGTCTAATTGCTATAAATAGCCTAGAGCTCTTTCAACTGTATTGAACCATAATGTATTACAACGCTGTTTATTCCTGTCTTCTGAAGAAGCACATGGCATTAAAAAAAATTCCAGAAATGAGATTTTTAGCAATCAGTGAAAACAATACTGTAAATATAGCCTATGCATAACATTAGCAACATATAAAAAACATATATCTTGATCTCTAGCCACACAGGGAAAAGAAAATGTGTACCAGTTGATGTTCATTCTTGGATTAAAACGTATCTGAATGTTAAAGGCAAAATTAAAGCCATTTAAACTAGGTTTACCACCCATGGTCAGAGGAAAGTATAGGAAATACTCGTTAAAAGCTGTTTACTTTCACATTTGTTTAGAATGTAGATATAGGCAGGCCAAAGGCAGCTCTAGGTCTTTAGATCCCAGAAACAAACAAGCAAAACAAAAATAAAAACAAACAGACAAAAAAAAAATAAATTTTTTTTGAAAGGAAGAGTGAGCAAGGGGACAGTGTTTGAGGACAGAATTACTTAGGAGGCTAATGTTTCAACAAACAAAAACATTCCCCTCTTAGCTAAAAGTCTCTGATGGAGTTGTGTGTCAGGCATGTCATAGATGTACAATACAATTCAGAGCTGAAGGGTTCTGTGGTCATCAAGTACCACCAACAACTAGAGATAAGATGTGATGCCTGAAGCTAATTATTGGCAAAGCCCAGTCTAATATTTATGGCCCTGTTAACCCTGTGCTTTGTTGGTCCTTGCCCTCCCACGTCCATTGTACCATTTCTGATGGCAGGAAGCTATTTTTGGAAGGGTCATTTTTAACAATAAAATGTGTAATTTGTAGAAAGTTTTGTCTCACTGTTAGTAAATTTTGCCTGCCTATAACCATCCAAGTATTATGTCTGCTAAATCATCATAGTCTGTTTCCTTCCTCTTTTACACAACCGCCATTCAGGTATTCATGTTGGAAGTACTGCCAGGATTGAGGGGCCCCTCGCTGGACTTTGGCCTTGGAATTTTACGAATACCCAAATCCAGACATGGGCCAGTCAGCCCTCCTCCCTATGGAGTCTCGAGGAGATAAACACATAGAAAAAGAGAATGGAGAACTGCTTTATTATTGGCTTTGCTTCTTGTGAAAACACTATTGAAAAGCCCTGACAATTTGGCCCAAAGGCATAAGAGAACCTCACTCTCTCCCAAGCCCCGAATCCAAATCTTACAACTGGTGAATAAGAGAGATGAGATGGGAGTGGCAGAGCATGAGCAAGGAAGGAGGATTGAGGTGGGCAGTGCTGGAGGGCAGGATGGTACGGGTTATTTTTACCACTCAGAGCAGGGTGGTGCTGAAAGACCATCAGAGAATGCAGACAAAGAAGCCAGAGCCGGCTTTCTTTCATCTGCTCCTGGAACTAACAGCTTTGGTAGCATGGAGGCATGAGGAATGAAGAACCCTATACACGTAGTAAAACTATGGTGTTGCTGCCTTCTAACAAATATAGCTCCATCAGCCATATTTGTATCATATTACTAATCAGTCTAGTCTTTCCTCCTATGAATGATGAGAACAGAGCCACATGTTCCAGAGAAGTTGAGAATAGCCTCTGCCTCCATGGCAAAGGTGGCCATTATTGTCGTCCCTATGTTTTGCATACTCTGGCTTAAATACCCACAGTTACCTGATATGATCTCCACATCTTCCAGCATCCTGGTCACCCTTTTCCGAATGTGCTTCTTGAGTGAACGTTCCCCAGGACAGCATAGGAATCTCCAGTCCAGATATGGTCTGACTTTGAGAGTTTGTAAAAGTACAAATAAATCATAACTATGGATTTTCTTGATTTACTCCTTAGAGCCTTCATCAAAAAAGAAATAAAATTTATTCCAGTCACTTGCTTATTCACTCGCTGTGGGGAGGGGGCTCAGCGGCTAGTGAGTGCACCAGAGCAGGCTTCAGGAATTGAAAAAAGAGACGAGCGGCAGAGGGCAGATGAGACATGTTCTTTTATTGTGGGGGTGGGAGAAGGCAGCCTCGATGAAAACATGGCGGCACTTATATATGACTCAGAACAATAGTGGCAACATGCCAAGCAAAGGCATGATCACATGGGTTTTACATAGGAGGTGACATTATGGTTACATAACCGTGCTGACTCATGCCTCACTGGAAGGCTGGTGGAACACATGCCGGCAATCATTTTAGTTTGGTCTAAGAAACCTATTGCCTATACAAATGGATTTTCTCTTACACCCGTCTGCATATGGAGCCCAAGCTGGCTCTCCTGGCCTACTTATGGGGTCTTCACTGTAGCTGGTGGCTCACCATCAACCACCCAATCCCCAGGTTGAAAGTTGGGGGTTCATCCTCACTTCTTCCCTTTCCATATTCTCTTCCATCCAATCAGTTACCAAACTTGGCCATGCTGCCACCCATCTGTCCACTGTTATGACTGTTGCAATAGTAGCCTCTGTCATTTCTTAATTGAGTGCCACAGTAATTCCCTAAGTGGTCCTCTACTCTACCATACAGTGATCCATCTAAACTGCAAGTGTGGCCATTTCATCCTCCTACAGAAAACTCCTCAGTTGTTCTCCACTGTGGACAGGACACAGTCCAAGTTCCTTTTGCATAGCCCTCTGGGATGCCATCTAGTCTCATGGCAGATTTTACCTGTCTTGGACTTTTCACATTTAGAACACCGAACAGCACCAAACAATACTCTCAGTACTTCTACCTTTCCCCCCCCCACCACCTCCATGTCTTGTTAATGTTGTCCCATGGCTAGGATGTCATCCCCCATTTCCACTGCTGTGAAAATTATAGGAGGTAACACATATGGAGCACGTTGAACAGAAGCTGGCACATCACACATGCTCAATGGCTGGTGGCTCCGAGGGAATTTAACCCAGTGCTTAAAGGGGCAGACCCTGAAGCCAGACTACCTATGTTTGCAATGCAGAACTCACTTAACATTTCTTTGCCTTCGATGCCTCATCTGCAAAAAGAAGATAATAATTGTGCCTTTCTCATATGTTATGAAAATTAAATGAGCTAATACATACAAAATGCTTAGAGCAATGCTTGATAATAGTAAGTTCTCAATTAGTATTAGTGACTATTAATATCAATCTTTGAGATTTAATTCAGGCATCATCACCTTTGCCTACTGCCCTTATTAGCTGAGTTATTGCTAGGTGCCCTTCAGCGCTTACATAGCACTCCATTCATTCACTCAATAAATAAATATTTATAGAACAATTTACAGAAGCCATGCCTTCTGGTAAAAATGGGGACACAAATAAAACTACCTTCAAGGAAATCCCAGTCTAGCAGAGAAGACCAACCCGTTGATGTAATACAAGAAATGTGACAAGTACAGTGATAGAAAGCAAGCCCACAAATGTAAATGACAAGACCTGACAGTTACAAATGAGCACTCAAGTCGCCATCACTACTTTGATTTTCCTGTCTTCCAGATTGATAATGGGAATTAGGAAAATGTCCTTCATGTCCTGTTTGACTGTTCTTTTCCAAGCAGTCCTTTTAGTTTGACTTTCCTTTCAGTTTCACCAATGGTCTTCATTTTTCCTTTCCCTTCAAGCTCAATGCTGTGTACGGAGGGGTCACACACTCAAATATAAACTCAAGTGTAAGGTACAATAAGGTATGGAAATGAGGGAAGCATGGCTGAGCTCATGCCCCGTGTATAGGAAGTTTCCACGTTCAGCCTGTTGTTACCACAAGGGAAGGCAGACAAATCACCCAATATTTCAAAATAACCCCCAAATTGAAACTTTTATGTAAAAACTCCTGGTTTTTAAATATGAAATCAATTCATTTTAAAAGCCAAACATACTATATAGCTCAAACAAAAAAAGTTTGTGAGCTGGAAACTGTTTTTAGGAATTTGAAAAAACTTCAGGTAAGTAATTTCTTTTTTACCTCACTATTGATTTTGAAAAATTTCAAGCCTACAAAAAAAGGTGATAGACTTATATAATGAACATGCATTTATTCTGTATCTAAGTACACCAACTGTTTCCACATTAAATTTTTTTTCCCTCTTCCTCAAAGAACTTTCCTGCATATATATTTTTAAAGAACCATTTGCAGTAAGTTGAACACATTCTGACACTTCATGCCTAAGTAGTTCAGAATGCCTCTTTCAACAATAAGACCTTCTCTTATATAATGATGATATCATTAACATCAAAATTCATTTAGTTATGCATTTAATGTACAATTCCTATGGTGAATGCTTTCTTAACACACACAATGATTTTTCATCTCCTTAACTAGTGTGTTGTCTCAAACAAGGTATACCCTTTTATTTCTACCAAGGTGGAAACCTTATTCCTCTGACTCTATGGGGAAATAATATCTATTTGACTCTTGATATCATGATCTATCTTTATTGAAAGAAAGATTAATTAATATCAATGCAGTGATATATTTTTTCCTTGCATCACCTCACATTCTGTGCACAGATTTATGGACATGGGATGTCATGTGCACGATTCTGCATCCTTGTTCCTATTGTTTCCTCCAGAGAATCACGAGACATCATTTCTTCTGCATAATCAGTTTTTCTTTTAGTGACAACCCTTTTTTTTCCTTTCACAAAAGGCTTGTTTTTATCATTTTATCTGCACTTTTTCTTCCGTTCTCTTGAAGTTTCATTGTAAAGCTTTCTTGAACAGGTCCATTAAAATGTTTTGCTTGTTTACATGCTCACTTTTTCTTCGTTCAATTGTCAACATCTTCAGAAGGAAAAAAATAAAACTTACATGAATGCTTCAAAGGAAGCTTATGAAAAGGCAACTCCAGGTGAATTTTACTGTTCAACACTGATTAGAGTGAGAAGGTTTAAGGTCTAAATATCTGTAAAAATATTCAGTGTGCAAGTGGAAAGGTGCCCATTAATGGAGGCAATTTCGGAAGAGCAGACTTGACCCCTGGCTTGCCACAGCCTGACTTGTGTTGGATAAAGTGCCTGAATAATGTCTTCCCAAGAACTGTTATCTGTTGGTGCTTGAGAAGCAGGCTCTTTTGTTTTACTAAGACTGCCAGAGAAGGCATTTCCCATTGGGGTTCCTCCCTCTTATTGACCACATATTGAGAGCATTAAAAGAAAAAGAATTAGAAGTTGATTTGTGTGAGATAATGCTCAGGGATGTACTGGTGCTATACAGGACACATTGCAAGCAATCCATACATAATGAGTTTCAAGTCTGGATAAAAATCTCTTTACATTGCTTTACCAGGGCAATAATAACTAATATTCATAAAGAAGACTGAGGAACTGCTTGATTCTTCTGAATCATCAAAAAAGATTTAATTATATTTTATTATTATATGT
>CM052439.1:65525390-65580498 GCA_028533085.1 Varecia variegata | reverse complement strand
CTATATTGTAATTTTCAAAAACTAGAAATAATTGTTTAGGGATTTTTCTAATAATATATTGCCTTCAATATTTGATTCATATAAACATGCTTGTCCCCATCCTATATAATCAAAACCACCATCATCACTTTTATGATGTGGTGGTTTGTAGTTTTTGAAGACCTGTCTTATATAAATATCTGCTTTGATTCTCATGTTACCCTTTTGAGGTAAACATGAGAGGTAAATTCTCTAAGACAGTTTTCTTATAAAACAGGGATATTCATACTTACACAGATATTAGGGTAAACTGCACGTGGTACCTGCCAACCCTTTGACGGTCAGTTCTACAGTATCAATTGTATTAATTTCCTGCAGCTGCTGTAACAAATTACCAGGGAAAAGATGGCTTAAAATAACAGACATTTATTCTCTCACAGTTCAAGAAGAGGCCAGGAGTCTGAAATCAAGGGGCTGGTAGCACTCTGCTCCCTCCAGAGGCTCCAGGGGAGATTCTATTCCTTGTTTCTTTCACCTGGTGGCCATCAACATTCCTTGTCTTGTGGGTACATCCCTCCAATCTCTTCCTCTACAGTCATATTGCTTGCTCCTCTTCTCTGTGTGTCTCTCTTTTTTTGTTTTGTTTTGTTTTGTTTTTATTTCAGCTTATTATGGGGGTACAAAAGTTCTGGTTAGATATATTGCCCATGTCCCTCCCATTCCCCCGAGTCTGAGCTTCAAGTGTGTCCATTCCCCAGACAGTGCACATCGCACTCTTCTTGTAGGTATATACCCATCCCCTCCCCCACCCCCATCCCCCCAAGTCAGAACTTCAAGCATGCCCATTCCCCAGACAGTGCGCATTGCATTCTGTGTGTCTCTTATAAGGATCTTTGGATTTATAGACCACCCAGATAATCTGTAATGATCTCCTCATCTTGAGATCCTTAATTATTTTTGCAAAGATCTTTATTCAACATAAGGTCCCATTCACAAGTTCCAGAGATTAGGGCATGGACATATATTTTAGAGGGCATTTTTCACCCTGCCACATAAACCTTAGATGATTTGCATAGAGATTATGTGCATCATCAGATCTCTGATGGTTTACATTCAGCAAATTTGGGGTTCTCCTTAACAGTTTCTCTCCACTCCACAACCATGCCCCTGATTTGTCTGACTTTATGCTTTGTTTAACTTCCTTGGTATGTATAAATGATTTTCCAAGGTCACAAGACAGTAAAACCAGATCTTTGATGTTTTAATATTTGAGTCCAAGGCTCTTTCCAATAACCACATTATTAATACAATTTACTCTAAGAACAAAATAGGACATTTGAAAAGTCTGCATACACTGAGAGTAATATTCCTCCTTGGGATTGTGTGTGGCTATCCATGTTTGCCTTTGGAAACAGTGAACAGCTGAATGGGTACAGGGTAATTGGCTAAGAGCCTGGACTGGACGCTATGGCCAGACTGCTTGGGTTCAAGTCCCACTTCTCCCACTTATTAGGCTGTGGCTTTGGACAACATACCTTACCTCTGTGTGTTTCAACATACTCATCCATAAAAAGGACTTAATAATAATAATAGACTTCTGATCATTAAATGAATTATATGTAGAAGAGCTTGGCCTCAGGAAGCAGAAGTGCCAGTTTCTGTTATCATCATTATCATCATGATCAGCGCCGTTAGTATTGCTATTGTTGTACAGGTATATACAACATAGTGAGACCTCATCTCTAAAAGGATGAAAAAAATTGGTGGTGCACATCTGTCATCCCATCTACTCGGAGGAGGCTGAGGCAGGAGGATTGCTTGAGCCTAGGAGTTTGAGGGTACAGTGAGCTATGTATGATTATGCCGATGCAAAAAAAAAAAAAATTGGTCTTTGAAAGTAAAATTTTCTATGAGTTGCATTCTAGAATTTTAGGGGCTGATCATTCAGTTTAGGAAAACCCAAGAAACTCAAGTAACAAAGCCAGTAGGTCCTACAGAAAAAAAGTCTAGGCATAAAAATGTTACTTACTGTCAAAGAGCTTAGCAACTGAGCTACTTTTTCACTACTTGATAATAAACTATCAAATTTTGCAACTGGCTGCCTGCCCTGATCAAGGATTTGGAAAAGTTGGGGAAAGACAGCTGGTTGTTAACTAAAACTATTTACAAACGATTTCTTTTTCTCTTACATGCACACATATGTGGCTTATTACCTGACAGAAGCTCTGAGCTGATTCCTCTTCTTTTGATTCACTGTAGAAATCAAACCAAAATGTTAGTTGAGCAGAGAGCGGGAGACTGTCTTTACCCCAGTGGTGCCAAAATAGAAGGAGTAATAAGGCTACAGAATTCAAAGAATCTGAAGCATTCAGCCAACGTAGTAGACCTGGCGGGAGGCTAATTCAGGATTTCCTCACAGAGGGACCTTGTATAACAGGAGTTATCTCATTGGCTGGTTTTGTATTCACCGGAAGCCTGTTAATAGGGCAGCCTAGAAACATGTGCAGCCAGGCTGTAAAGGAGCTGCCACGGGTGGAAGGACTCACAGATTGCTCTGTGTGCTTTTGGAAAAGGTGGGTGACTCCAGGCTCTTGGCAGGATTAAGTCACTAATCCGTGGGCCCACACATAGCACAGGCCCACTCTCCATTCTCTTCTGAATGCCACAAAAGCTCTAAAAACATGAAGTTTTTTCATAACTCATTTGGAGGAAAAACCTGATCTCAACTGATGTGTGATTATGTATTGTCTCAGTGTGTGCATTAGTTTGCTAGAATTGCCATAACAAAGTATCACAGACTGTGAGGCTGAAGCAGAAGAGCTTTATTTTCTTACGTATCTGGAGGCTACAAGTCTAAGGTCAAGGTGTTGGAAGGGTTGGTTTCTTCTGAGGCCTCTCCCTTTATGTGTAGGTGGGCATCTTCCCCCTATCTCTTTACTTGGTTTCCCTTGCCTAGCTGCGTCTTAATTTCCTCTTCTTATAAGGATACCAGTCATATTGGATTAGGGCCCATTCTGATAGCTTCATTTTTTCTGAATTACCTCCTTAAAGACCCTATCTACAAATACAGTCACATTCTCAGGTACTAGGGGGTTAGGGTTTCAACATATGAATTTTGAAAGGATACAATTCAGCCTACAACAATGTGAATGGTAATGTGTTTCTTGTAGAGACTAGGGTATGATGTTTTACATATTACATATACTCTATTATCTTTCTAATATGACCCTAATTCTGACTTCAAAACCTATCCTGCCACAAGGGTTTCACAAAAGGGGCTACGGAGCTCTAATAATTAGAGCAGAGATTCTACTGTAGACCAGGGCCTTGCTTTTATCCACAGTCCTACACCATAAAGCCAGAGGATGAAGTAAATGGTCCCCAAGGTCCTCTCAACCTTTAAAATTTCATTGACTCTATGACAATGAAGATAGATGATTTTTTAAATAAATTCTTATCTCCTCAAAATTGCTAGCATACTTCAAGATTGATGCTTCTAATTGAGCATGTCTAGCTGGGTGATTCTCAGGACCAGACTGTATCATATAGCCACAGAAACAGGCTCAAGCTATCTGGGTAGGGAATTCTGGAATCCAGAGTACTTGCAGAAGTACTGCAGAGTATTTGCAGAAGTGTGGAGTTGGTACCTACATGAAGAGGCCTTCATGCTCCCTCACTCTGTAAGGAGGGACAAGGCAGGAGGAAGGCTAGAATGGAGTCTTCTAGAGCACAGGCCAGAGGTAGCATTGCCTGACAGCCAGACAGGGCTTCATTTTAGGGGTTGCATGAGGAAGACAGACCCAAAGAAATCCTATTGGACAAGAAATAGGTTAAATGGTAAATCTTGTGGGGCATGGAGTGTTGTTTTCCCTCTTTTTTTTCTTGCTTATGGAGAACTCCTTGCCCTTGAGAACCAGTCCTCAGGAGAGATGATACAGGCAAAAATCCTTTGCTGTTTCCAAGTCAGCATAGAATTCAAAATAAAACATAAAAAGCTCTTAAGAGTTATTTTAGTAAACTTTGAGGAACTGGTTAATGCCATGTGAGGTCTGAAGTTTTTAGGCTTTTGAGGGAAAATTGCCTTTTAAAATAGTAATTGCTGTGATGAGGTGTTAGACTTTGAAAATATGTTTTGATACCAAATGTTTCATTAAAAATAAAATCTAAAAAGGAATACCTAAGAGGATGGTGCTTACTTGTGTTTGAAGTCTTTTTGCAAACTGAGATAAAAAAATATTTCCTCCAGTTTTGAAAAGATTTCTGTTATACAAGAGTTCTGGTGGTTCCATTCTATTAGGAATTTTTAGAGACTCTCCAAACACATGACCAGATAGCTTACAAGAGGGTCACATGTGAAGGACTTTGGATCCTAAAATTGGGTTCTATTTATACCAATGTCCTATCTTCTCTTGGCTTGAGTTACTCTGGGTCAGTGGGCAGCACCTGGTGATTGGAAACACAACCACCAATTTTCCAGGATCAAGGCTGAAGACCACAGAAGGTCAGAACAAGTGACCTTATGTGGTCTCCAGGGTAGCATGTCATCTTGAGCTGGGTGAAAACCACAAATTCAATTTCAGGGGTTGTTGTAGAGAATGACCTGGACTTGGGTAAGGTTATTTTGCTTCTATTTATTATGGAGCCAGCACACAAACAGTGCCAAAGATGTATGTATGAGTGGGGCCATAAGTGAGTGGACAATCTCCTTAGTCATGAAGACATGCTCGGGATTCAATAGTCAATGCAGAGAAATCTGACATAGGAGAAAATTCTAGAACCAAGCAAGCGTTAGCTATAGTTTATGACACATCAGGAATTTTCACCCTATTTCTAGTAGGCACAATTGTTGTGCCACAATTTTGGATTCTATTTCTCACAGAGGCCTCAGGCCAGCAACAGTCCTGGCCACCATACCTCTGGGAACCAAGGGCAGGAACCTGGGGTGTGGCCAGGCTGATTCTCCACACTTCTTTTTGGTATGGCAGCACCATGATGGTGAGGCTGAAATGGAGCAAACCTTGGGCAAGTGTGAATCTTGTTCAAAGACGACTCCACGTATCCTTAGGCCTCTATTTCTGACCTCACAGAGGCCTCTAGCAGACACCTGGCCTTCCAAGTCCTGCTATACTCAGAGCTGATTTGGATTTGTTCTCCTAGGACAGCCACATTCAAACATTTGCAGGACAGCAGTGGCTACTGTAGCTTCTCTGCTGCTCTTCTGCCATCCTTTTTTCAGCACACGAGGGCAGAGGTTGGATCGAACCATCTTTGTACCCAGGAGGGCACTGATTACACTGTGGGCACTTATAGAAGCCTGGCTCTTAACCCGCAGGACTTTCCCTTCTCTGCTCAGTGACTTCAAAGGGAGTATTCAGCCTGGGTGGGGCCCACCTCTATGATACTGCACAACCACCATGCAATAAACAGTCAAGATCTACATATAAAAACTAACATTGTAGTGCCTTGTGCAATAAATGTGGGACGCATGAGCGGCAAAGAATAGGTGATATGCAGGTTTCAGAGGAAAGACAGGGCTGAGAGCTGGAGTTGGCCCGGGAGGCACTTTGGAAACATTGGCTCTGAGTCGAGCATTGAAAGTGTGTGGGAGGACGGTCTGAGTAGGGGAAGGAGTCCCTTCGTGACGGACAGAGCAGCATGAACAAAGGTGTGAGGCTGGACTGAACAGTGCTTATTGGGGACCAGTGATGGACCAGCCAGACTGGGAAAGTCTTTATCACTGGAACTTTGTTATGTGGTCAGTCTCCCTTCAGGGACAGTGAGATACTATTGGTTTATCTTTTTAATAATTTCAAGCAGTTTACCTTCTCCAAAATTCTTACAATCAGAAGACTGCCATCAGCAGGTTCTGGGCTATGACTACCTCCTCTGGCCACAGGATCAGTCAACATTTATGCCTGCAGAGCAGACTAGATCCCACTGACTCCTGTGTTGCTTGCACAATTTCTCCTGTAGCCTCTCATCCCTGCATGTGCTGAGGGCTGCCTTTGGAAAGCAGCCATCCTCTTGGCCCCAAGAGAGAGTCCTGCCAACAGCCTCTTCCATATGGTAGGGAGAGAGAGAGAGGGATGGAGGGAGGGAGAAAAAAACTTGGGCTAATTTCATCCTTTCATACAGCATTCTTTAAATGCAATGACTTTTTCTAGAAAATAGGTGGTTTGCCCTAAAAAAGCGTATTTCTTTGATTATCTAAGTGGTAATTGGATTTATTTGAAGGCTTTGCCATTCATAGTGGTAAGTGTAGTAACATGTTATCTGATCCCCAATGTCTAATTGTGGGGGCACAGTGAAGTCTGCTTGTGAGGAATAACTTTGCAGTTTCCCTTGGGAAGAAATGCATCCCTAAATGGGTTAATTCAACTCAGCTACATGATCGTTTTAATGTTAGAATTAACCACTTTGGCTTCTGGATCCTAAAAAGCTTCTTTCAAGTATACCATACATATAAATACCCTCCTGGATTTATTGTTTGTTCAGCTGAAAAACAAAATGTTATTGGCAACTGAACAAGCTCAAAACTAATGAAACTAAATATTTCTTTATTGATGGAGGATCTACCTAATTGGAGTATGTATCACAACCCTCATGCCTAAAGGGATATTGTAGAAAATATCTGCTCTTGTCTTCTAAACCCAGAGAAAGGTGCATCTCTCTAATTCTTCACTGGTCTCTTTAGGCTCATTCCCTCCTGCTGAGATCTTGTGCTGCTGGTTATTCTCTTTAAATTTTACTTTAATATGTTCTCCAGAGCTACTGAACTCTTCCCAACATGCTCAAGTTCCCTATTAATTAAAAACAAAAAAGTGAACAGACGACCAAACAAACACCAAAGAAACAAGTCTCCCTGGACCCCTTGCCCCAGACAGCATTTCTTTCCTCTTTTGCTGACAAACATCTTAGTCTGCACCTGCTGTGTTCACCTCCATAGCACTGATATACTCCTTGGAATCTGGCTTCCAACCTCAAAACTCTGCTCGAACTCTTCTCTCTGAATTGCCGATGTCTCATGATCTGTAACTCAAAGACCTCATCCTAGTTCTTACCCCCCTTATCCTCTCTGCAATGTGAAGCACATTGGTCATCCACACCTTAAAATTTCAGGTGAATTTTATAATGCTCCATGCTCCTTTTACTCTTCTAACCCTTCTGGTGACTATTAAGAATTACCCTTTGGTCCCCTTCCTTCTTCCTAAATGAAGAAGCTCCTTCTCTTCTTGGTTTTCCTTGTTTCTCTCCCTAGCTATAGCCTTTCTCTAAGTGATCACATCTACTCACATGAATTAACACACCACTTCTCTGAAAATCTCCAAATTCTATATCACAGAAGTGACCTGCCTTAGACCTGCATTTCCAATATTTTGCTGCATATCTTTACCAAAAGATGACTTATTGACTCAAATTCAAACTCAATGGGATCAGAACTAAACTAACTTTTTCCTCCCTGGTACTACTTTAGTTTAGGCCTTCATCACTGCTAATCAAGAATGCAGCAATACCCTCCTAACTGGTTGCTCTAACTCTCAGATCACCTGCTCCATAATTCACATGTGTGGATAAATTTGCTAATCACAGATTGTTCTTCAAACTTTGGTTCTGTTTAAAAACTGTCAGCAGCATCTATTGCCTACTGAATTGAACCCAGTCAGAGCCTTGCTTTTATGACTTCTCTGCATGTGGACACTGTACACATTCTCTGTGCTACAGATAAAACTGACAACTCATGGTTCCATGAATTGTACTTTCTTGTCTCCATGTCAATAAACTGATATTCAAAAATGGTAAATAATAACTTAGTTTAAAAGATGGATAAGTGAATTCACCCTTATTAGTTGAATTTACGAACACACAGATGATATCTAACTCTCAACATAGGTAAGAAAAAATATTGAGTGGAGAGGTACATCTCTGTTATTGTAAGTTGCTTGTTTTTGATCATAATCAAATTTTTTTCATCAATATATATGCCTTCCATCCTCAAAAGGACTGTAATCTTCTTGGGGACAGCATATGAACTTGCTTGTTTTTATATCTTCCAAAATATAGAGAGCACACAATAACTGCTCTACATATATTTGTTGAAAGGATACATGAATGGTTAAAAAGTGGACTATGCATACAATCCTTTGAGATAAAATGTCTATTATTTATCCATAAGCCTGGTTTCCCATTCCTAAATGAAAGATCGATGGTAAACATCTGAAAGCCTAGACAAATGGAAATTAAGCTGCTCCCAAATATATCTAGAGATTACAAGGCATTTTGTGATGCTTTTCCCTTTTTATCTTCCAGTTTAATTTTCTCCTGGAAAGCAGTATCCCACGAATGGCTCTAGCAAGTTGCAGATGTCAGCTGGGAGAATTTTGCTATTTATAGCATGAGCCATTAAGCTTTTTCACAAATTTTCCAGGTTTTTCTTTTCTTTTGAGGCTGGTCATAACTGCAAGGGTAATGCCTGCTCTCTCCGCCAAAAGATGTGAATTAATGAGGTAAAGGGAACGTTTATCTCTTGCAAATGACCAGAGGAGTCTTGCCAAATCCCTTCAAGTTGTCTCTTCTCTCCTGGCATTTTCCTGGAAAGGGTACATCTGGTAATGAAGATTGCATGTGATTAAAGAGACCCTTGTGAACTAACGCAGTTTTACGTGGCCACAATTAGTGGTCTGGGGGACACTGGAAGTTGACATAGTCTTTGAGACACATCCAGAACGTATGTTAAAATGTGATAAATGAAAAATGTCTAACATCTAAACTAGGCCTGCACATCCAATACAACGTCGTGTGTGTGTGTTTGTGTGTGCATGTGGGTGTGTTTTCCTATATGTGAAATGGCAATTAAAATGCTGAAAATAAGGAAGCATTCTAGAGAAAAGCCTGTTCTGGTGAAAACTGACAGAGGCTGATACCTTTAAAGTAAAATTTTCGGGTGACTGAGGATATAGACAGTCTGGGTATTTATTCTTAGAATAAGAAAGTATAGAATTTCAGGGGTTTGTGTTCTCTACTCGGAATGGTTTCCATCCACATAACTAGATAACAGACTCTTTCTGGGGGCCACATGCTCACTCTGCCTTCGACTATTTTTTTAATATTTACTTATTTATTTTTAGGGATGGGGGATGGGGTCTTGCTATGTCAGTCTGGCTGGCCTCGAACTCCTGGACTCAAGCAATCCTGCCTCCTTGGCCTCTGAAGTAAGTGGGACTGCAGGCGTGAGCCACTATTCCCAACTTTTTCTACTTTTAACACATTCACATGAATGTGAATGCTTTTCATTCTTATGTCCTAGACCAAATAGTCCCTTATCCAGTTAAACAAATTAACCTCTGACCTAAAGGACATGGAGGCAAGTGGAGCTTGGGCAGTTCGTTGTGCAGTCTGTTGGGTACCATCCCTCCCGGGTAGATAGAACACATTATTTTATTTTCTTTGGGACTTGATTTTGATTTTACTTGCTTTTTTTGGCTCTGTGTCAGAATGTCCCTTATCCTACCCTTTACCTTTCTTGTTCTTTCTTCTGCTTCTTTTGTTTTCGATTATATAATTCTAGATGCCAAGAAATTGATGTCACTTTTTAAATATTCTCTGCACAGGGCCTGGAGCCCTTTAATGGAAAAGTGTTATGTAAGTCATGCAAATAATGATAAGAAATCAAATTCTCTTCCATGCTTTTGCCACTCTCTGGTAATAAGTTATGTAATAATGCACTAAGTGATCAATTGGCAGCCTGGTAGGGTGAATGCACTTCTCTAAGTGCCTCGTGAACATGCTGGGAGTGGCTTAGGTAGTGGGAAGAATAAAACCCAATAATACATGTCAGCACTGATCCACTTGAGAATTAATGTCCTGAGAAATTTCAATGGAAAAATCTAATTTCACATCCACAATGGCATTTGATTTGCATTCAAAGAGGGATACTATTCTGGTCTGGTTGCTCAGGGAGGGAGTAGAGAGCTTAGGAAACCTTTTAAGTCCTTAATTTTTGTTCATTTCCCATTACCAGTAAATGCTTCCTAAGTTCATGACACTGCTTGCAAGGACAGCCCAGTTAAGAGCAAGATTGGTCTGGTTGGTGCCTCTGAGATTCTTATGGCCCATAATCATCACCTGCAGCCCCGCTACGGAGTTCCTTAAACAGCTAGTCAGTATCTTGATCTTCCAAACTATGTGTACAAAAAAAAAAAGCCTCTTGCCTGTCATCAGTAATCCTAAATACCAACCCCCGATATAAGCACAATTTCTGCCCTCAAATTGTTTACAAATTAGTTGAAGGAATACATATGCTTATTTTATTTTATATTTTTTTAAAGAAGTGATAATTTTTTTTATTTCAGGAATATTATGAGGGTATAAACATATTAGTTGCATGAATTGCTTTTTGTACAGTTTGAGTCAAAGTTGTAAGTGTGTCCATCACTCAGATAGTGTGCATTGTACCCATTAGGAGTGAATTTAACCATCTCCTCCTCTCCCTCCCACCTGCTTGAATTCCGTTGAATTTTCCTACCGTATGTGCACATGAGTGTGGATCAATTAGTTCCAATGTAATAGTGAGTACATATGGTGTTTGTTTTTCCATTCTTGTGATACTTAGAAAGATGGTCTCCAGTTCCATCCAGGTTGTGTACAAAAGGTTCACCATGTTTTTTTTTATGACTGAGTAATATTCCGTGGTATACATATACCACATTTTATTAATCCATTCATGTATTGATGGGCACTGGGCTGTTTCCACATCTTTGCGATTGTGAATTGCGCTGCTATAAGCATTTAAGTGCAAGTGTCTTTTTTATGTGACCAAAGTGTTTGTACCCCTGTAATATACTGAAATAAAAGAAAAAAAAAAAAAAAAAGAAGAAGGGCCCTGACTACAAGAAGCCAGTGTGGTATCAGGAAAAAACAAGGGACTTTGGGAACAAATTGGCCTAGTTTGAATTTTGCTTGGCTACTTACTGTCTGTGTCAACTTAGACTAGTTGTTAGACCTCTGTGCATCTCAGTTTTCTCCTAAGAAAACTACTGAGATGCATGATCAGTGTGGTGTAAGTGAGCTTTAACAAGGTGGGAGAGTGCGGAGGAGGGCAACTGGAAGAGCTGAGCAAAGGTGCTGGGCACGAGGGAATGAGTCTGGGGGTGCAAGTGTGGCCACTGGTTGGCAAATGGGAAAAGTAATCTAGAGAGAAGTGTAAATTAAGGTCAGATTATGGGAGGAAATAGAAAATGTATAGGTCAGATGTTCTTGAGTTATTTCAGTTAACCAGAAAATTCAGTTCACCGGAGCACTCAGTTCTCTGGTGTGAGGGAATTTATTGTAAAAATAGTCAGGCACTCTCCTCATTCTGCTTCATGTCCCAGTGTTGGTGTCACCTCCTGGAGAACTGTCCCTGATATTTCAAACATAGTCTGTGTATGTGGTCCTATATTATTGCATTGCAATTGCTTTTCCCAGGACTATCTCCTACTCTAGAAGGGTATGTTTCTCGAGAGTGGCTCGTACTGTGCCTATTTTATTCACTGCTGTATTCTCAGTACTTAATAGAGGACTTTGCACAGAGTAGGTGCTTAATAAATATTGATAGATGGGACAAGGAAAGGAAAGAAGAAAAGAAAAAGGGAGAGTGGGAGAAAGGAAGGGAGGGAAGAGACAAGAAATCAGTAAGCTGGAAGGGAGGAAATTCTGGTCTGATGAAGACAAATGCTTTGAGAGCTGGCTGGTGAGCAGGGAGTGAGAGCTGACCTTTTACAAATTTCTGACTTTGGCTTTTGTTCGGAACAGGCAAAGAATTTAACTTTCAGATACCTAATTGATTCAGAGTCATCTGCAGCTACTAGAAGTGCATTTTCCTTAAAAGCCCTGCTCCTCTCTTTCTGCAGCTATTTGCAATTGCTTAACTGCGAAAAGAAGGGAATTAATTTAAATAGTCAGTTTTTGAAAACAGCAAGCATCCAGAGAGGACCACTTTCAGAAATATCTGTTTTACTGAACTCCCACTCCTCCATTATACCAATTATTACTGATTCTAAGATGTACCTCTTTTTCCATATTGTAACATATCTGTAATCACAATGCATTTTATAATCAATGGCATATTGCAATGGCTGTGGGTTTTTTCTTTTCCTGGTGGTAAATAAAACAGTTGTGCAACTTTTAATCAATTCTGTCTGGTAGATGATGAAGAAACTGAGGCCTCAGTTAGTTTAATGATTTGCCAAAGGTTACCCTATAATTTGGCAATGGCGCTCGTCTGGTAATGAGAACTCTGATCTTCCGAGACCCAGGGCATGGCTTTCTGCTCCTGACTAGCTCCCTTCCCTCTCTTAAAAATCCCACACATTAAAATGGCAGATACCTCGTGGTAAAATTGCTTTTCTCTCTTAGCTAAAGTAAGCCATCTCCATTCCAGGATTAAGAAAAAAAATCACTTGGGAAACCTGAAGACTAAGAGTTTATATGACCAGTGTGAGACACAGAAACATGCACTCTCGATCTGAGCTCTGTGAAAGATAAGTGGAAGATGTTTGTCACCAAATTGGTTCAAAGAGACTGAGTTCCACCCCTGTGAAACCAAGGGATGCAGCAGGGACACCATGGCAACACACATTTCCATCATTGTTCTGCCTCTTCTCAGCCCTGAGGGCCTGTATAATGAGACCTTGACTCGCCTGGACTGGATGAACTGTTACACATCATATTGTTCAGTGACTATTTGGATGTTAATGCTATCCTGCCCTCAATGGCTTTGCCTGGCAATCTGGAAGCCTGAGGGCAGTAAGTCTCTCTGTATTATGCATGATTTGAGGGTCCAGCAGTCAGTCAGCCCCTGCTCCAAATAATGAATGGGCAGATACAAGTCTCTGCAGGGAAGGAAGATTTGGTGTCCTGAGGTTTAGGTTGGGCTATTCCCAGTGAGTATCTTGCTGCAGAACAATCATTCAGTTTCATTTGTCTGTTTTCCACATGTGTATTTTCCTGGTCTCACAAAGAATTGTTTATTTCTCATTCTAGAAGTTTCCACACTTAAAGAATATTTGGCTTTTGTGCACTTCTTGTCATTTTCTTTTTGTGCCTTATGGTGGAATTTATTATGCTAATATATGTGAGACAAGGTCAAAGACAAATCCCTAGAATTCACCTGGAGGTTGTTGGGATATTTTCATGGGGCTCTTATAAAACTCTTTGCTCTTGTGTCCTTGAAAATATCACAATGGCTGTGTCTATATGTTACCCCCAATAGCAGTCTGTGAATCTCTCTCTCTCTGGCTGTATCTACACTGCTTAAATTCTCTAATTATCTGGAGAATTTAGTAGTTCTCCCAGGATTATACTTTATCTTTAGGGTTCTACAAGAAAATTAAGTTATCCATTAAGCAACCGACCAGTTCCAAAAGAAAAAAGAAAAGAAAATTGAATTAGAGACAGGATTTACAGACATTTTATCCCCAAATAAAATGTTGGTGGGGGGTGAACATCTCTAAAGATAAGAAAACTTCTGATCATTCATTAAGGCTGTCATCATCTGCATGTATTTACTAAGTAGCTACTTCTCATAAATAATAATAATAATGATAGCTAAAATTTGAGCACTTCTTTGTGCAAGAAATAAATTGTTGGGGCTTTAGTCTTTTGAGTTGGAATTTAAAGAACAGAGTAACTGAGTGTATAGGCATAGATATTCTACTAGATTCCTATTGATTTTTTTTCTGGGAAATTTCTCTTATCAAATCTCTCCTTGTTAGAATGGAAATAACCCAGGGTTTTACATCATCCAGTTTCTCTGGTCACAGTCCAGGGGTTGTCAGAAGACTCAGGCTGGGTCTATCAGGGACCCTTCCTTAGGAAATTTGGAATTGGGATCAAGAAATTCCATCTATTTCTGGGTGATTGCACTTGCAACTGTGATGTAAACTTGTTGGCCACCTTATTTTTCCCTCAGATGGTTTTCTGAAGGAGAGAGAGAAGTATAGAGCTAGAGATGAATAAAGTCTATGTGTAAAAGAGGCAGAGATGGGATGGCATCAGAGCCCTGTCCTGTGGCCTTTTAGGAATTCCCATTTTGTTTTTCCATATTTAATCATGAGTGAGTTTCTGTCCTTGGTAACCAAAAAGTTCAAAGTAACATAAGGATAGATGTTTAATGTGCATGGGTATCACAGACACTGTATGATAAGATAACAAGTCCAAACCTCGTTTCAAATTCTACTCGAATTAGTTTAGAAAAACTTTGTGGACTAGGTGGGCTTACTCAACAAAATGAAGAAAAAAGGACATATAAACATACTTTGTATTTGTTCCACTTTTTGTTTTTTGAATTGTCCATTCAATATCTTTTACTGAGCACCCACTATCTGCAGACCAATGCAAGGAGCAATAAAAGCTAGTGTGTACTCACACACTCCCTGTTGAAGGAGTTCAGGAAATTTCAACCTAAAATATGACTCCTTGGTATAAAGAATATTTTAAATTAAAGGCCCTTTCAGATAAAAAGGCATTGGAAGGGGCTTTCCATCTATCTGCGTAAACTGGACTGACTGATCAAAGATCAGAAAGAACAATGGACTTCCCTTCCTCTCCCTGTTATCTCAGTATATTGCAGAATGCAACCAGACCTGGCCCAAATAATTGAAAACATAATACCTGTCTCTCAGGTCAAGTTACAAGTCTATCTGTTTCCTCTATCCATTTATCCTTACTAGCAACCATTTATTGATCCTAAACAAAATGACCTATACTCCTCATTTCCCCCCCTCCCATCTAAAAGGCATGTATAAAAATATCTGGATCCCATTGTATAACAGAGGGAATGGCTTGAAAAGGGGTAAAATGTTTTATGAGTTGTCTCTTTACCTACCCCCATACTCTTTTTGGGAATTAAAACCTGCATCCCTGCTCAAGGCCAGTAATCAGAGGGGTAGGAGTGTGCCCTTTGTCCTTTGTACCACAGGAGATAGTTCAATGGAATTGTCCAGGCAGAGGTCACCAGACTGTCTTTCCAGGAGATGGGATCAATCAAAACCATCAACTGTAGTTAAACAGCAATAGCCCTAAGGCGAAAACTTCTTTTAAAAGGTCTGTATTTCTGCTTATAGACAGGACAATGGTACTTTAAGACATAAGTCTGCCATTCTCCTCTTTTGCTGGCAAATTAATAAACTTCTCTTTCCTTCTCGTCAAACCACTTGTCCTCATTCTTCTGATGCAGCCTCGGGGACAAGTGCCAAACTTTTGGTAACAGTTGGGGTATTGAGTAATCACTCTGTGATTCTCCCCATTCTCCTGGTAAATAGACCTTTCTCGTATTAATATGCCTTCATTGTGAGTTGATCTTTCAGCAAAGTTTTGGGGGAAATGGCAAGTTTCCCCTCACCCCTACACTGTCCTCAAGGATCATGTAGTCCAGTTGAAAGAAAATACATAGTGGAAAAATTCTTAAGTGCACTACCAAAGCAACAACTGTATGAATACCTATTAAACAGAGCAAAGTATAAATAATTGCATAAATGCTGAAGGGTGACAGGGTAATGAGCAGGTTCAAGGAAATGATCTCTAAGATTTGTTTCAGTTACAAAATGCCAGGAGGTTGCATATGAGTGATAATTGGATAAGGCAGCACTTAGCAGTAACCCTCAGCCTTAGGGAGCTTGAAGAAATCAGGCCAAAAACTAGCAAAGATTTGAATGAAGCTGAAATGTGGGGAGTGCATGCTGTTCTGGGCTACCACAGATGCTTTCACATATGACTGCAGTAAGGGTGACTCCTGATAGGTGTTTGGAATCTGCCTCAAAGACAGGAAAGGCAGCAAGTCCTCTTCCAGGAAGCTTTTAGCCAGGAGAGAAAGGGGGAGGCCACCCTTGCCAGACTGTCTCCTTGACTGCTTCCTACGTTTGCCAAGACAGGGCAGATTGGCTGGCCTTCTAGATTATTTCGATTTGGGTTCCAAGTCAGCATATGTATATATTTTAATTATCATATTTCCTATCATTCATGTAAATGATTTTCTCTGAAGATCCTTGTTTTAAAGAAATTATATATATAGAGAGTCCTTGGCATCATATATTAAGAGATTTTGCTATGAGGTATGACAGTAAAATACCTTTCTGGAATTATCAGACTCATTTATAATGAGATGGTTATTTATTTTTTTCCCTTTTGAAACTGTAAGTTCCTTGACCACACAGAATGTAGCCATTTAAAAAAAATATTGTGTTTTCCCTTATTCTTAACACGCTATCTGACACCTAATGAACACTCAATAGAGGCAGTGTACTGAGTCGTTAGTTTGGGTGCTGAAGTCTTAGATTTGGTTTCAAGTATTGACTCTGTAAAATTGGATGTGGAACCTTGGGCAGGTAAACATCGCTCTTAGTCTTCTTATATGTAAAATGGGGTAATAATACTATGCACTTCATATGGTTATCACGAGGAGTATTATAAACCTTATATGATTATTAAGTGATAAAGCACCTAGCATAGTGCCTGGCACATAGTAAGCTCTCAATAAATGGTAGCTGTTTTTTTATGCATTAATATCTGCTTGTTGAAAAAAACCAATGAATAGATGAATGATTTGATAGCATTCTATAAGAAAGTGGTCTCAATAAATATTCCAGAGTAGAAAAAAATTGAAATAATCAGAAATGCCTAAAAAGTCTCACTATAATTAAAGGTTATAAGATTGGTTTCATTTTCTAACCCAGAGGGTTACATTTTCACCAGTATTATTAGAAAGGATGGGAACAGGGCTCCACATTTTTAACTCACTTAGATTTGTGTGGAGCTGGAAACACTGACATGCCTGCAGGCATCTGGCTTACGATGTGGAGCTGGATCTTACTGCTGCTGGAAGTTTCTCCGAAGCCCAGAGATATCCCTCCCTCTCCTCTGGATGTAGTCAGTGACAAGCAGATCTGCAGACGCAAGATGGTACTGGCAGAGGCTGAGCTGTCAACCAAATAATAAATCTTTTGTCATTTAAACTCTCATTCATCTGGAGGGTGGAGGAGGAAGAATTGCCTTTTGTGTTAAAGCTGTAATGCCAAGGCATTGTATGAGCCAGTGCTTCTGTGGATCTTATCACTAAACTTCCTTAGGTCTTGCATCAGAAAGTGAGGACTTCCTTTAATAGTGGAACTCTTTTCTTACAGCTTAATTTGCAGTGGCAATGAACTAAGATTAAACTCCCTCTTTGAAGCCAAGAAAAGATAATTTTCCAAAAGAGAAAAATCAGAGCAGCCATTCAGCTGCAGCTAGTCAAACTCACAACATAATAATGGGGGAAAAAAGGAAACCTGAAGGTGATTTGGTTAGTTTATTAGTTTGCTAGGGCTGCCATAACCAAGTAGCACTAATTGGGTGTGTAAAACAACAGAAAGTTGTCTCCCAGTTCTGGAAGCTAGAAGGCTGACATTAAGATATTGGCAGGGCCATACTTCCTCTAAATCCTGCAGGGGAATTCTTCCGTGTTCTTCCTAGCTTCTGGGTGTTTGCCAGCAATCTTTGGCATTCCTTGGCTTGTAGATGCATCACTCCAATCCTCTATTTTCACATGCTGTTCTCCCTGTGTGTTTGTCTTTCTGTTTAAATTTTCCCTTTTTATAAAGATATCAGTTATATGGGATTAGTTGCTCCTATAATGACCCTATTTCCAAGTAAGGTCACTTCTGGTGTACTGGGAGTTAGGACTTCAACAATTCAACCCACAACAGTTAATAAGGCAAAGCTTAAGTTTTAAATATGTAGGAGGGGTCATGCTCACTGCATTAAGCACAATAAGCTCAGGAATGTTTCCCTCCAATGACATGTTGAGGAATGGCCAGCTAAAAAGAAGTTAGCTTGAACTCTGGGATAATAGGATATGAAGGAAAGAAAATGCTCTTGAATGGTCCCCAGCAAAGAAACACAAGTGTTTGCTTTCGCAGCAGGGAGGATAAGAGTCATATTTCCAGCATGTGAGTTAGCTTCTCTTCTGAGGCTCAATGCCTAAGCATGAGGACCATCTGGATGCAGTCATAGCTACTGTGACCACACAGCCTGCCTTCCAGAATGATGCTATGGGAGCTGCTGAGCATCTCTGGGGCAGCTGTGCCCTCCTGGGCTCTGCCCCCAGATGTCCCACCACTTTCCATTTCAGTCTTTTTCATGGGAACCTATGGGATAATGAATGTGGACAGTCTTCTGGGGCTGCTCTGAGGATTACCCTGTATGAAAATACACAAATATACTGATCTTGTAGAGTGATCATGTAGAGCCATTAATGTATCATCTGCCAAATAGAAATGCTCAACAAATTTTGGGGGTAAATTTTAAAAATATAATCCACTATGAAAATAATCAAACTAGACTAAATTTATAAAATAAAAAAATTTCAGTCAACATTTAGGAATAATAATCAAAATAATAACATTTAAGAATGGCTATTTAGGGTATGGTAAGGGACCATATGTCCCAAATATATTCTAATTTTTTAAAAACTCTAAATTATTGCATAACTATTACTTGTTACATGTACTATAAATATCAAATCTTACAAAATCGATGTAGGGAGGTACTTTAAGAAAGCAGTTGATCAATAGACATTGAATTTTAAAACTGGAAGTAACCAGAAAGGTAATTTTATTAAACACAGCAAATTTAATGAGGAGGAAAATAGAGCTTCCCATTTAATAGAAAAGTATGGAACTCAAGCAAATCAGCAAGGAAAACACAAACATCCCATTAAAAAGTGGGCAAAAGACAGGAACAGAAGCTTTTCAAAAGAAAGTAGACCAATGGCCAATAAACATATGAAAAAATGCTCAACATCACTAATTATCAGGGAAATGCAAATTAAAACCACAATGAGATATCACCTCACCCCAGTTAGAATGGGTTTTATTAAAAAGTCCAAAAACAATAGATACTGGCCTGGATGTAGAGAGAAAGGAACTCTTTATACACTGTCAATGGGACTGCTAATTAGTATAACCTCTATGGAAAACAGTATGGAAATTCCTCAAAGAACTAAATGTAGACCTACCATTTGATCCAGAAATCCCACTATTAGGTATTTACCCAAAGGAAAAGAAGTCATTTTATCAAAAAGACACCTGCACTTGAATGCTTATTGCAGCACAACTCACAATTGCAAAGATGTGGAATCAACTCAAGAGCCCATCAATTCATGAGTGGATTAACAAAATGTGGCATATGTATACTATGGAATACTACTTAGACATGAAGAAGGATGAACTAAGGCCTCTTGCAACAATTTGGATGGAACTGGAGACCATTATCCTAAGTGAAGTACCCAAAGAATGGAAAAACACCACCACATGTACTTACTATTAAACTGAAAATAACCGATGAGCACACATGTGCACAGAGAAAGTAAAACTCAGTAGAAATCAAGCAGAGGGCAGGAGAAGAGGGGAGGGGTGAAAACCTACCTAACGGGTACAATGAACATTATCTGGGTGATGGGCACACTTATAACCCTGACTCAAGCATTACAAAATCGATACATGTAACCAAAACCATTTGTACCCCCATAATATTTTGAAATAAAATAAATAAATAAATAAGTAAAAAGTGTGAAAAAGTGGAAGTTTTCCAGAAGCAAATTTTAAAATAATAATGCTTTATTCTTAGCCACAACATTAAATTTAGTGTCATAACATGCTCTCTTAAACAGTACTTTAGACTTTACAGATTAACATTTCTTGTTTTTTTTCTGGATGTATTGAAGTGTTGAATCTGTATCACTGTTTAGGGAAAATACAACTTTTTGATATTTAAACTAGTTTTTGTGTATATATATATGTATGAAATTCGGGCTTAACTCCATATAGATTGATTATTTAAAAATGCCAGTAAAATACAGGAAATGAGAATTGAAGAGAGAAAAAGGAGACAGACCAAGATAAATACAGGGAGCAGGCTTGGGGAAATGCCCTCATTTTAAATGCTGTACATTTCCTGGCCCCAGGGAATGTGCTTTTATCTCTGCAGTTCTATGTTTTCTGTAATTTGACTTATCATTTCTTCAGTAGATTATAAAGCATTGTTTCCTTTGGTCTACAGCATTGAGGTTGATGCCCTCCCCCAGCCCCCGAGGAATTATGCCCATAAATCACTGCTTGTAGTCACTTTCTGAGACGGAGTCTAACTTCATGTCTATCTATATTTGCCTGACCTTTCTATCAGAGGATGGAAGCTTTTCAGTAACAGTTTCTCATGCTCTACAAAGAACCAAGTTGAGATAAAATTTTAACTTCTCAGGGCATACCTAAAGAAAAGCTCCTTTTATCTCTCTAAGTAATTTAAATGCTGCTTTTCGACAAATGCATGTCTGGCAGTGGCAGGACAGTGGTTGGGCTATGAGCTGAGGGGTGTTGGAAGGCAATGTTAATGTGGGGATTCATGGTAGTCGAAGTCCATGAAGCTAATAGTAACATCCTTTGTCCTTGCGCCTTCTCCTACAATCCCTTTCCTAATCCCTCTTCCCATATCTCCCTCCTGTTGCACTCTGAATTCCAGTCAACACGGCAGACTCTAATTCCTCTTTTATGCTGTGGCTTATGGCATTGACTGTTAAAACTAAAACCTCTCAGCCTACTCCCGGAGACCCCACACGATGCACCTTTCTAATTTCCTAGTCTCTCACAATGGGTTTAAGCTTAAGCCTATATCCCATAAGCTTTGAATTTAAAGAGTACACCTGTAATTTTGAGGGACATTCTAGGCCCAGTGTCTTAGTGAGAGGAGAGACACCTAAAGGGAGCAGGGACAGAAGCAGAGGGCTATGTTGGGAAGTAACTGAGGTTACCAAACCACTTACATAATTTTATTTCTGCCTTCCACTGACTCTAATTTTTTCTTCCTAAGGCAGCCCTGGCCCTGAGCAAAAACCTAGGCAGAACCTTGATAATAAATGGTCACTCTTGGTAATAAAATGTCTTATGACAAAGATATGAAACACAGCCTTGGATAAGTAAGTACAATGCCCAGTCCCATATAATTATTAAAAATCCCAACTTGTATTACATTAAATGCGAGTGGTGAAAGTGGACATCCTTGTCTTATTCCAGCTCTTAGAGGAAAGGCTTTTAGCTTTTCCCCATTCAGTATAATGTTAGGTGTGGGTTTGTCATATATGGCCTTTATTATGTTGAGGTATGTTCCTTTTATGCTTCCTTTATTGAGAGTTTTTATTATGAAGGGGTATTGAATTTTATCAAATGTTTTTTTCTGTGTCTAATGATGTGATCATATGGTTTTTGTCCTTCTTTCTGTTGATGTACTCTATCATGTTTATTGATTTGCGTATATTGAGCCATCTTTGCATCCCTGGGATAAATCCCACTTGATCATAGTGTACTGGAAGTCCTAACCAGAGCACTCAGTCAAGAGATAGATATAAAAGACATCTACAATGGAAAAGAGAAAATCAAATTGTCCCTCATTGAAGATGGCATGATCTTCAGAAAAACCTAAAGACTCCATGAAAAAACTCTTAGATCTGATAAACAAATTCAGTAAAGTTGCAGGCAGTATACAAAATCAACATATAAAAATCAGTAGTCTAGGCACCAAATAACAAACTAGCTGAAAAAGAAATCAAGGAGGAAATCCTATTTACAATAGCTTTAACAAAAGTAAGATACCGATGAATAAATTTAACCAAGGACATAAAAGACTTCTACAAGGAAAACTATAAAACACTGAAGCAACAAATTAGGACCAAAACAAATGGAAAGTCATCCCATGCTCAGCAATTAGAAGAATTCATTTTGTTAAAATGACCAAACTACCCAAAGTAATCTACAGATTCAATGCAATCTCTAAGCAAATATCAACATCATTTTTCATAGAAATAGAGAAAATAACCCTTAAGTTCATAAAAAATATCTTGAATAGCCAAAGCAATCCTGAGCAAAAAGAACAAAGTTGTAGACATTACGCTATCTGACTTCAAAATATATTACAAGGCTATAGTAACCAGAACAGCATGGCATTGGCATAAAAACAGGTACACAGACCAGTATAACAGAATAGAAACTCAGAAATAAATACACATATTTATAGCCTACTTAATTTCAACAAAGTCCCCAAGAAAACACATTGGGAAAAGTACACCCTCTTCAATAAATGGTGTTGTAAAAACTAGGTATCTTTACGTAGAAGAATGAAACTAAACCCCTATCTCTCACTGTATACAAAAGTCAACTCAAAATGGGCTAAAGACTTAAAGGTAAGATGTGAAACTATAAAACAACTATAAAACAACAGGGGAAACACTCTAGAACATTGGTCTAGGCAAAGATTTTATGGCTAAGACCTCAAAAGCATAGGCAACAAAAACAAAGATAGAGAAATAGGACTATATTAAATGAAAAAGCTTCTGCACAGCAAAGGAAACAACAGAGTTAACAGACAATGTGTTGAATGGGAGAAAATACTTGCAAACTCATCATCTGATGAGGGACTAAGGTCCAGAATACACAAAGAACTCAACTCAACAGCAAGAAAACAAATGATAACATTAAAAAGTGGGCAAAGGATCTGAATAGATAGCTCTCAAAAGAAGACATACAAATGGCTAACAGGTATATGAAAAAATGCTCAACATCACTAATCATCAGGGAAATGCAAATCAAAACCACAATGAGATATCATCTTACCCCAGTTAGAATGGCTATTATTAAAAAAATTGAAAATAATAAATGATGGTGAAGATGTAGAGAAAAGGGAACTCTTATGCACTGTTGATGGTAATGCAAATTAGTACAGCTACTATAGAAAACAGTGTGGAGATTTCTCAAAAAACTCAAAGTAGAACTACTGTAGGTTCCAGTAATCCCATTACTGGGTGTTTATCCAAAAGAAAGGGAATCAGTATATCAAAGGGATAGCTGCATCTTTATGTTTATTGCAGCATTGTTCACAATAGCCAAGATATGGAATCAACCTAAGTGTCCATCAGGGATGAATGGATAAAGAAAATGTGGTACATATACACAATGGAATACTATTTGGCTATAAAAAAGAATTAATTCCTGTCATCTGCAGCAACATGGATAGAACTTGAGGTCATTACTTTAAGTGAAGTAAACTAGGCACACAAAGTCAAATATTGCATGTTTTCACTCATAAGTGGGAACTAAAAAAAGTATATCTCATGGAAGCAAGAGTAGACTGATAATAACCAAAGGCTAGGAAGGGTGTATGTGTGTATGTGAGAGTCGTGGTGAAGAGAGGTTGGTTAATAGGTACAAACATACAGTTAAACAGAAGGAATATGTTCTAATGTTTGAGAGCAGAGTAAGGTTACTAGGGTGACAATGGTTAACAACAATGTTTGTATATTTCAAAATAGCTAGAAGAGGGGTCTTGAAATGTACCCAGCACACAGAAATGATAAGTACTCAAGGTGATAGATATCCTAAATACCCTGACTTGATCATTATACATTCTATGCATGTAACAAAATATTACATGTACCCCATAAATGCATACAGATATTATGTATTAATTAAAAAAAACATCTTAACTTTGTTTTAGTTATGGATCTTTTTTTTCTTCAGCTTGTTGCTGTGGCAGTTGAAAGGTCTATGGTTGCGGAAGTGTGATGTTTTTGGCTACATTTCTAAGCTTGTGGTTCTAATCTTCCCCCTCCACATTCCTATGGAGCTTGGAATTGGGGAAAGGTGAGAAAGAAGAATGAATACTACTTTTACTAGTGCATACTTTTGTGAAGGATTTCAGTGTGCTTTGGACTTGGCAGATGTTTAAAGTAGTCTCTGATTTATATGGGTTCTTCTTAAAGGCACTTTAGAAATCCCCCCTCCCACTTTCTCAGGCATTTGGTGGTAGCTCTGACATTTTTCTGTTATACTCTTAACCCTACATTCTTCAATATCTTTCTTCCTTTTATTTACATTTTATATATATGTGGAATTTAAAAAATTACTCAACATAAACTATAGGTGAATAAGTCAGCTTTGGGCATAGTCCAGAAAGTTGCTCATTTATTTATAAATATTTATACATTTATTTCTCTTGAATTGTGATAAAAACAGATAGTGTCATTGCCTATAGACTGAACTCAAGTATTTAGGTAAAACACAGCATCAAAAGTGACTATCGTAGTGCTTTTGGTGCTATCGCAAGTTAATTTGGATTAAAGCACAATTAGTCCAATGAGTTGTGCCACTTAATGCAGTTGAAAACTTACTATAATTCTTTTTAAAAAGCCAATGTTCACATGAAAATAGTCTTAGTAAGATTAGTGATAAACAGCCTGTGATTTAGGTGTCATCATTCCATTTGATAGATGACAAAATTGAGGCTCAGAGAGGTTAATGACTTGGGCAAGGTCAACAAATAATAATAAGGGTCAGACTCAGAATTCACATCCAGATCCTTCTGACTCCAAATTACGTATTATTTACACTACACTCTGCAGTGTCCTAGAGTAGACCAAAATTATAGGAACTTTTAAGCAAGTTAAACTGGTCAGCAATCTCAAATATTCAGAGAGGCAAAGATGCAGGGAGTAGAAGGCTGAGAAAATGCCTTTGGGTGGAAGGCTGAGGGGCTGGAACCATCTGAAGGCCACCGAGTCAGTCCACCTGGCTGCAGTGAGAATCTAGAGAACAGGTCATCGGATGTGGCATTGTCATTGAGAAACTTCAAGAGAGCAATTACAACAACATGTGGGGTGTAGAAGGAAGAGGTAGCAAGTAAGGACTTCCTTTTAGAGACTTTTCAAAATAAAATAAAAGAGTGGGGAAGTATTCAAAGAGAGGTGAGTCTCAAAATAAATTTTTTTGAACTTTAATTTTAGATTTTGTAAGACCTGGGTATGTTTATAGACAGGGGAGGAAGACACTGAAGGAGAGGGAGAGAAATGGATTTTGAGAGGAAGGAAGGCCATGATATGATATAAATTTGTCATAGTTTAGAAGACATTGTGTATAGATGACAGGGATGGCCGTGAGAACAAAGAGATAAGATTTGGTTTTTTTTTTTTTTTTTTTTTTGAATCAAGGGTAAGAAGGAAAGAAAGAGTGAGCGAAATAGAGTAAGACGGAGAAGTTGAAAAATTTATGATTAAGGTGATCATAAAATTTATCATCCACATCAGATCACTTTGTAGGGAAAGGGGCACCTCCTGGAGGGTGTGCAGGATAACAAGCACACACCATGGCTAACTGTGATGCATGGGCTCCTTCTTCAACCTTCTTATTAAAAGTAAATTAAGGCCATCTCCCATGCTCTTTGTTCTCCAAACATTCCTTATTCTATGAAGTATTCCTCATGCCTATATGGTTATTTATTATTCTATTTATTTGTTTAAAAATATTTATCAAGAACTTTTTATATACTATTCAATATTCACTACATTCTGATATATGGTGCAGCAGCCAGCAATTTTTTTGATAACACAGCCTTATGGACTTTTTGAACATGAATCCTTAATAAAAATAAATTTTTATAAATTTAACACATATACCACTGAATTAATGTATTACTCCATTTTACTCAAAAAGAGAAAAGTTTAAAGGTGAGACAAAGATGAGATATATATTTTAAGGCTTTATATTTATTAATAACCAATTATTTTGTTCTACATAAAGTATTAAACTTAGTAGTAAACTTTATTAGTACTAAACGTATTACAAATATTTCATTGTTTTTAAAATTATTTAAAATTTGAAACACAGTGATTCATGGATTGGCTTCTTAGAATTAATAGGTATACTTGGTTTTAATGGTATTCATAACTGAAGAAAACACCCCCAAAAGCACAGTATATGTGTAAATATGTAACATATTCCAAGACAATGTTTACAATAGTATCAACCCATACCTCAAATAGGCTTGATAATTTTAGAAGTCTTTTTGCCTGACTTTGAGTCCGAGCCTGTTGTGTCATCATGGTTCCTCTGTTTGTAGCTGGCAAAGAGCTCATGCCTCCACATATGCGTACATTGTTAGCATTCTTATCAACCTCCCATTCTCTGGAGGGACATTATGGAGCCATCCGTCTATTCTCTGAGTTATGTTAGTTAAAAACAGATAATAGAAGCGACTTAACTCAGCCCCATGAGTTATGCACGTCATAATACACTGCTAACCCCTGCCACTGTCATTCTGGCATCCATCTCTCTTTCAGGATACTCTGTGAACTGGATGTGATGTGTCACTACCTGGTTTGGATTAAATGATCCTGCTGATAAGGATAGGTCCAAAAGAAATATAAATAGGAACTTTAATGTCCTCTTTCTGCCCCCCGGTAGACTGTCTTGCTCATGCTTGGGGTACAGGGATCAGCTTTGATATGCAGACCTTGATTCAAATCTTAGCTCTCATGCTTAGAAGGTATGTGATTTGGGACAAATCCTTCCTCTCTCTGAAACCTCAGCTATTTGCTGTAAAATGGTGATAGTAATGTTTGATTCAGTTTTTTTTTTCTTTTTTTTTTTAAGAATCAACTACAACAATGGCCGTGGGAAAAAAATCCAACAAAACCTGGTACATAGCACGTGCTTACTGACCCATGCACTGCCTCTCTCTCTCTCTACTTCTCTTCTATATTCCTTTTTTGCCTTGCTCCTATGTTTGAAAGATAAAAGGAAGAGAGTAACTTGGCATATTTTATCAGCTAATCTGAGTTCTCAAATTTATTCTAGAATGGCAGTTTGCAGGCCTCTGTTTTATATTAGAGAATGGTCACGGGGAGCTCTCCCCAGACTCATAGATGCCACTCGTTTCTCCTAGGACTCATCAGCCGGAACAACACAGGAGGTCACAGTAATAGTAACAGCTCAAATTCCACTAGTTTTGCTGGCTTTCCCTATCTGTTGGCAGAGGACTTTCAGGTCCCTTGCCAGCCCACCCACCAGCACTGCTGAAACTCTCTACAGCCTGGCTTTCATGCCCGCAAGCAGTTTTGCCCTGGAAGTGCCCAGAAACACTGCTTAGTTTGGTCCTTCTGTTGCTGGCCAGTGCAGCTGTGCTTCCTGGATGCTGCTCTGCGTCCACTCTCCTGGCCTTGGGTCCACCTTCTCCATGCCCCTCACTGGCCCTTTCTGTTGCTCCTGTTTCTCTGTTCAGCTCAGTTGGCAGCTGGATTGACTCACCATCAAGGAAGACCTGAGGCTGCATCACAGCAAACCCACCTGGGGTCTGTGTTAGGGGACTGGGGAGAGACAGGAGGTGAAGAAGAGGATAGATTCTCTTCCCTTGGCCTAATGTTCTTGAAGATGGAATTGCAGAAGATGGATTACACAATTTAGTAAAACTGATTATTTTAATTAGCAACTACAACTCCATCTCCCTCTCTAGGGCTTATACATGTGTCCAGGAGGCTGGGGCAGGGGCAGTTCTGAGAAGTGTTTACCACGATGTACTCAGGACCCCTACCCCATTCTGATAACAGCCTTTGTAATTAGACCGGCAGGTGAATACAGCCTAAGTCCCAGGTAAGTTTCTACTATGCCAGGTTTTCTTCATTGCCCCAGGCTTTACCAATTCCTGTCATACTGGACCTACAGGGCTTACAGTGAGGAGACAGAGGCATAGACAACAAAAGTATAGACTGGAGAGACCATGACATGGTATAGATTTGAGCCACCAAACGCATTTATGAAAGGAGACTAAAAAATGTACTTTTGACTTTAAATGATGAAGCCTTCAGTTCTACTATAATTTTCACAAGTTTGTTCTACATAATTCATTTAAAGGGCAAAAGCAACATATTTTTGCTGCACTGTGCATTTTAATGAAATGCCCTGGAAACATCAACATCTTATTTTTCCCTCCCTTGGAAAGAGCAATGTATAATGAACATGCTGACATTGAAATGAGTAATTAATATGCAGCTTGTTTAGTCAGTATGAATCAGCATTTTGATGCTGTCTTGTGAGGATAGGATTATAATTGCCAGGATTTCTGCCTTACGGGTGATAATTCTGGATTCTAGAAGGAACAAATGCATTAAATGGTACTGTTCGTTTGTTTTATAAAGCATATGGCCTTACAAGGGACAAGTAAAACTCACAGAGACAAATGAGTAAAAATGAATTAGAAATATGCTAGCTTTGAAATATTCAGGTCATTAATAACTTGTGGCAAATCTTGAATGATTCAGGACAATAATTAAAAAGAAACAATTTAGGAATTCTCGTCTATTATATGTTATCTATAAGATTAGTGGTTTCTTCAAGACTTATCTGCTATCTTCTCATTGACCTCTTAATCATTATAATTCAAAGAGCTTGTTTACCTTTCCAGTAGCCTGATTTGCTAGGACTACTGCAGTATTCTCAGAGAAAGCTCACTGAACCAAGCCTACTTTGGATTCTGTGCTTCTTCCATGAATGTAGATTGTTCTCACCCTGGGCAAACAAGTCCAACTTCCTAGCCATTATATGATCCTTCAGTCTAACATGCCTTCCTCTCACTTCTCCAAGTTGTTTACCTCTCTGTTGCAAAACTCTGCTCTAGCTTCCACAAAGCTCTTTCCTGATTAACGCTGCGTGGCTCTCATCTCTACCAGGAAGGATTTAGCGAGTGTGTTTTTTTTGGAATGCAACTCTTTTGAGATGTTCTGGGTAAAAGGGTTTCATGAACAGAGAACTTAGGGAAATGTTGTTTTTTGATATCCCTCTGGGAGAATCATAGAATGTATTAAAAGTTCTTCTATAAGAAATTTACCATGATTAACTTATTTGATAACACATTTACCCACGGAGGAACTGTTGTTCTGTGCAATGTGCTTTAGGAACCTACCTGTATTACAGCTGTGATAATTTGATATTAGGATTGCATTTGCTTATATCATTTTCAGAGAGTCGTGTCTCCCCCATTTTATGTGAAGTGCTTCAGTTTGGTTGTCCCATCTCCCCAAGCACACACATGTACTTTGCTCAAAGTCGGCTTTGAATTCAAATTGACTAAATGAAAAAATAGAAGGTTATTGTGATAGACCTGAAAGTTGTCATCTTATCTGGATTTGAAAAGATTCTTCATATTTTTATAAATAGGATCTAGCAACTTTTGTCTTATACTGGCCTTGTCTGTCCTTTCTTTTAATTCTGTAGTCACCACCTTATATAAAAATGCTGCTAAACACATTCAACTTCAAAGCTTTATCATGGGCCTTTGATTTTCGTTCCTATTGCTGAAGTTTGGCCTTTCCCGGATGTGCAAGTCACAGCTGGTAATGATGGGGACCAGATGATGCCCTAGCAGCACATTAAAGGTTTATACCAGGATGTGGTTTGATGGTTTTGCTTGGGTATTTTGTTGTTGTTATTCTTTCCTTTGGAATGTGAGTTGTGGCCAAGAATTATTTCCCCGATTGCATTTTTGCTATCCCTCTGCATTTGGAGAGTTGGAAAATATACAGAAACATAAGGAAAGTGCTTGGAAACTATTTCTCCAGCTAACTAATAGGCTCCTGTAGGGTGACTTTTAGCTGTGACCTTTTGCTTATTTACCTTATTCAGTAAATATGCTTGTATTATGACCAAGTGCTATGCTGACATCTTGGTCTTATCACTTTTTACCAAAGTAGCATTATTCTTGATTTTTAGAAAAACATATTTCTAGAAACAATTCTTTGATTATTAGAGGAGAAATGCTCACCTTTGCAGTGTGTGTTCATATCATAATGTGATGGGATGTGCATGGGCTTATGATGGCTACGTGAGATGCACTGTGTGCAAGATAGAGGCCATTGCTATTTAAAATATTTATTGTGTCTTTCTCATTATAAAATTGTCACTGTTTCATTATAGAGAATTGGAACAATATAAAAAAAGGACAAAGAAGAAATTAAAAATCATCCATAATCTCACCATCTTAGGGCAACCGTATATATCTCACTCTTTATTTTGTGTTTAGGGAAAAACAATGGGATTAGTAAAATTGACACTCCAGCCACTAGTTTCAGCATCATAAGTAGACAGTCTTCCTATTAGTAACATTCGCCAGACTCAGAGCCTGTTAATGATTTCATATTGAGCAGTTCTAAATGTTGGAGTTACCCAGTCCTGAGATGCCTTTTTCCTATATTCATTCTCTTTAGGTTATTGTCTTAGTCCATTTCTGCTGCTATAACAAAATACCAAAAACTGAGTAATTTGGGTAATTTACAAAAAACAGAAATTTATTTCTCACTGTTCTGGAGGCTGAGAAATCCAAGGTCAAGGTGCTACTAGGTTTGGTGGCTGGTGAGGACCTGTTTCCTGCTTCCAAGATGGTGCTTTATTGCTGCATCCCCTGGAGGGGATGAATGCCGGGTCCTCACATGTTGGAAAGCAGAGGGTGAAAGGGCCTAAGCTAGTTCTCTCCAGCCCATTTATAAGGCACCAATTCATTCATGAGGGCAGAGCCCTCGTGACTTAATCACTTCCCAAAAGGTCCCACCTCTTAATATCACCCCATGGGGATTAAGTTTTAACATGAATTTTAGAAGGAACACATTTAAATCGTGTAAGTTACCTTTACTAATCCTAGGACTTAGGACTATTTATCTGTCCCAAATGTACATCTTTGACCCTTACCTCTCCCTGGAATCTTAGCTCACATATCCAACTGTCATCTTGACATCTCCATTTAGATGTCTAAGGGGCATCTCAAACTTAACAAAGCCAAAGCCAAACCCTTGATTTTCAGATCTTTCCAGACTTTTTTTCCAGGCCGTTTTTCACATCTTAATAAGGAGTATTGCATCCACTCAGGTGCTCAGGTCAAAATCTTTGCCTCATCCAGCTTATGTGAGTCTGAAGAGAGAAAGATCTGGGGTAATGCCAGATTTCTCTGGGCAAAGCCATTATTAAAGAATGTTATTTATAGAGGTCAGTTCTCCCCCTGCTAGAAGCAAATGGAATCGTGTCAACTCCCATGCTGGGGGTAGGCACGACTTTGGCAGAACAAATGTTTTCCATATTGGAAAAAAGGAAGAACCCTTACGGATGACCCAGCAATATGTAGCAGACTTCAACTGCTGTTTTTGGCAGTAAAAGTCAACCCTAAGGGCTGAAATTTTCAAGCAGTGGACTTCTGAGTAGCTGCCAATAAAGAGTTTAGCAGGTTGAATGAAAAACAGAGTTCCCAGCAAGCCAAGAACTAGGAGAACCTGGATCAGAAGAGGTCAGAACCCAGAACAGTAGGTTGTCTTTTAGGGGTGATGTGTTAATTCATTTCCCCCCTCTTTACACAGGACACCTGATGGAATGAACTGTTGAAGGGAGGAGATATTGAGAAATGAGTGGACAGAGAGGAGGGAGAGAAGGCTCTTGTGCTGTGCTTCCGATGGGGCCTGGTGACATGGGGGGGGAGGGAGGGACAATTTGCATTTGTGCAGATGGCCTCATTCATTGTAGGACAGTTAGCATCTCTGGTCCTGAATGCCAGAAGTAAATGCCAGAATAACCAAAAATGTCTCCAAATATGTCTCTACATATTTCTATGTCTATGAAGCAGTTTCAACCTGGAGTCTCTTGAGAGAATCTATTAGAAAGGAAAGAACTCTTAAGAGAGATTTGAAGGAAAGATGTGTGTGTGTGTGTGTGTGTGTGTGTATGTGTGTGTGTGTAGGAGAGGGAGAGAAAAAGAGAGAGAGAGAGAGAGGGAGGAAGCTCTTTGACCTCCTGGGGTGGTTGGGTGACATGGAGACTCTTGGGGTCAAGAGCAGCCTCTGGTTCAGGATCCTCCAGGATTCCTCAGTCAGGGCAGAGTGTTCACCACCAGGGTCCTATGGGAAAACTGACAAGGAGTTCTGGGACCAAGTCAAGATTAGATTTGTTTTGCCATATGCATCCAAAATCCTGTTGGAGTAGGATTCTGTTACAAACCCTTAAATAACCAGAGTGTGTGACACATAGGAGCATCTGTGATGTCATTTTCTCTGTGATACATTCTACAGGCCTGAGTAATGCTACCTAAAAGACATATGTTCCAGCTCCCTGCAGCCTGTGCTCGGGCCAGGAATAGCTGTGCTCATCACACGCATTTAGAAAGAAGGGTCTAAGGGATAATCTTAGACAGTATAGACTCAAACCTGTCATGGGTATTTAATTTTATAAATACACTAATGCACAGCATGCCCTTGGGCTATTTATTTCACTTCTTTTAATCTCAACTTTCTTATCTGTAAAAGAGGGATAATAATACTTTACAATGTTGTAGGAATGAATGGATAAAATAATTATGTGAAATATCTGATACACATTTCATGGTTCAATGAATATTAATTCCCCAACTGGCCAGACAGCCCAGATAATTAATTACCTGGAGCAAAAAAACTACTTTTGACTAAATGACCTTATATAGTTTTATGAAAGTCTGTCTTTTTCAGGTACTTCCCATCCCTCCTCTTGGCCTCCTCATGACTTTGCACAGAGGCACCAGGCAACTTGGAAGAGTGGGTCTGCTCTCGTCCCAATCAATTGCACACTCCCTTGAAGTTTAAACTGCAACTTCAGACCTAAGGAGAAGTGGGCAGGAGACAGGGTTCTGTAATTTCTAGAGCCAAAGAAAGGGTATAGTATACATTGTAATCTGGATATCAACTGATGGTTTTGTTCTAATAAATTAGTGGAAACAAAGAGGAAGGGAGAAAATTCACCAGGAACTGATTTGTGCCACAGGCAGTGCTCGTATTTGTGCTCCTCATTGTATGACTAAGCATTTGTTTGCTCTCATGGAACATAACCTTGCTGCCAAATACTTTTAAATACCTTCAAAAAAAAAAAACCCTAAGATAAGTGGAGAGATTCCTTAAGAGACATGCAGAAGTTACAGAAGTCAGGGATGTCAGTAACCATATAAGCATTAAGATCATGTAAATGAAGTTGGAATACATGTAGTCAGACATCACAGTGGAACAGGCTGTTAGTGGTGCTTCCTTTTGCTGTTGCTCTTTCTTTAAGACATCCTTTCTCACTCAGACAGATTCATCTCTCTTCCCTGAAGCCCCCTCTTTCCATTTCTTTCTAATTTCTCAGCAGCACAGGCCTAACACTTCCCCTTCTCCCCGAAATGTCGCTGGAGCATCACAAATATTCCAGTTCTCTTTTGTCACAGAATGGATATAAAAAGGTATCTTTTTATGTTTATACAGAACATGGACCTAAACAAAACAATTACAAGAATTGCTAAAGCCAAAAAAAAAAATGTGGTAGAGTCCCAATGTTCTCATTTACTAATTAACTCAGACAAAGGCACACTTTCCAAAACTGCTTGCGTTTCATGTAAGAGTGCCAAAATTAATGAACTATTCAAGCTCGGCTGGAGTCTCAAAAATGTGGTACCTAGTTCTTATGAGAAGTACTTTTGTTTTTCTAATAGAAGCAGAAAAACTGGGAAATGAGCCAGTGGCTTCTGCTTCTCTTCCAATATCTTCTGTCTTGGCCCTGAGGTTAAATATACCCATCACAGACACAGGCACAGACATAGGTGACCTCATAGGGGCTGAAAAAGAAATTAGAAACAGCAAGAGAGGCAAAAAATAAACAATGGGTCATTGCTGAGATTTGTGTCATATTTGAGCCAAGCAAAAATAGCTGAGCATTAATTGGGCGCTTAAAATATATGTGTGAGTCCCATGTTAAGTGCTTTACAAGTGTTATTTACCTATTCCTCACACAATTCCAAAAGGTAGGTAATATGACCACAGCGCACATCCAAGTAGCACTTTTTAGGTGTTAGGTACAGTTCTAAGCACGTCAGCAATGTTAACTCATTTAATTTTTGTAACAATCGTGTGAGAGAAGTACTATCAGTATTCCTGTTTTATATATGAGGAAATTGAAGCACAGAGCATTTCAGTAATTTGCTCAAGGTCACAGTTAATAAGTTACAGGACCTAGGATTTGAACCCAGGAGGAGCTGGTACTAAATAATACAGTAACCTGTAAGCTATAATGTTATAAGCCTAATTTCTCCTGGGTTAAAGGATGATTGACAATTTATACCCATAGTGTTTGCAGACTTTATACCCAAAGCTTTTTTCTTCCAAGTAGTCAAGATCAATATTGCTAAAGAGAGAAGAGAGACCAAGGTGACCCCAACTAGGGAGTGAGTGGGGGTTGGTATGTGGAGATGGGTGAGGATGTGCCCTGTGAAGGCAAAATGTATGGAAAGTGAGAGAAAACCAGTAACCGTGCACCCTGATTGAAGGCCCACTCTGGCTGACTTTAGCTAGAGATGCACTTCATGCCCTTCCAATATGCTCAGCCTTGGACCCCCAGAGATCCACTCTGAGAGGCAGCAACTGTGTCCCAACAGCCATCATCTTTTATCTAGACTACATTCCTATCTACCATCTTTTCCTTCTGTCATCCTGCCTCCTCCTAACAGCCAAGGGGGAGCTTTTAAAAGTGTAAATCAGATTATAAGCCTCCTCCGCCTTGCTGGAAATCATCCAAAGCCTTCCATCCCACGTGGAATAAAATGCTGCCTCTTCACCCTGGTGTTCAGGGCCCTGTATGACTGGCCATTTGCCTGACAAGGTGGAAAATTTTAGTCTTGAAAAGGACATTCCCCAAGGCATTTACATTACTCGGCTGAAAATGTTTTCCTTAATAAAATATTTTGCACTATCAAATATGATGAGCAAATTTACATTGATATGCTTAATAGTTTTTAAAGATAGCATTTGTCTCCAGAAAATACATTGCAGGTGAAAGATCCTCAGAAACTGGAGTCTACAAAGAGCCCATAAATGAATTTCATAAGAGAAAGAGTGAGTTTTCAACACCTACCATGTTTAAAAAGCACTGATACTAGATCAACACAACAGTATCAATCAAATGTGCACTTTTGTGTGCCCCTCTGCTTTCCTTCTACTTCCCTGCTTCTTCCCTTGATATCATAGACCAGTTAACAAAATGTATAAGAGAGGAGAAACTTGACTACTAAAACTTTTAAAAGTAAAGTCAATATTGACCCCAAAGAATGAAAGAGAGAGGGCCATGCCTGGAATAAGGGAGGCATGTATACCAAACTTCAGGGATATTCAACCTACCAAATAGAATGACCTAACTGTGTAAATGTTTTTAATCTAAAGATACAATAAAAATAAATGATAAATTTTTAATATGTGTGCAGCATTTTTATTTATCAAAAGTCATTGTCAAAAATATGAAGTATCTTTTAATTACTGCTAAGGTCTTACTGCATGTTTATTTCTCTACACCACCATGGAAACAATGATTTTTCTTTTGTTTGGAGAATATTCTTGTTAACATTTGGTGAGTAAACAGTTTAAACTATTTAGAAAACTGTAGAGAAATATGGAAGCCAAAGCAATCAAACAGCTGAGTCATCCATTACAATCTTCAAATCTTTTTGAATGCTTTTGGCTAGAGTCCCAATTAACAGAGTATGATGACTAATTGCATCAATTCTCTTTCCGTTACGCCAAGTACTACTAGGATTGCATCTCACAGAAGCTTCCTGTAGTTCTTTTGTACATCACTTTGAAGTCTAAGCATCGATTTCTTTCTGAGGGGCTCTCTTGAGGTATCATGCTAACCTTATCCTGCATCCTGCACAAACACCCAGTTCACTTGAGGACAATCGATGATCTATTCTCGATTGGTGCTTCTGTGATTATTCAGGCTCCTGAACTGGGAGCAATCAGGCAGAGAATTATCAGGACATTGACAGATTAGCCTCATCAATTACCTGCTGTGACCACCACCTTTTTGTATATTAATTAGAAAAAAATAGCCTGCTGATTGTCATTTAAATTACATGAGGATATATTTGTCTTTTGGAACTCCAAGGCATTTAAATGGGATGTAAGATCAAAACTCATTAAAGAAGGCAAAAAGATGTTCCAGCAAGCATTTCCCAAGAGGCAGAAGTATAAAACTTGCACAGTGGAGAAGATAAGTACATTTTTGTGCTTAATCATTTTCAATGTGGAACACAATTTAATCCAACAAATATTTGTTGAGCACTTACTATGGGCAAAGTACTGTGTTAGGCTTTTCAGATGAAAAGGAAAAATGGGGACCCTTGATCTCAAGAGTCAATTGTTGAAACCAACATGTAAATAAACATAATCCAAGACGAACTAAAATGTATGATGGAAAAAAGAACCATGAAACTTCCAAACCTAAAAAGGACCACATTGTAGGTCAATTAGGAAAGTCTTTGCAGAAAGGGAAAACTTCTGAGTTGGCCTTCTAAAAGATGAAAACGGAAAAAGGAAATTGCAAATAGAAATAAGCACAACAGCAAAGGCATAGATATGGCTACAGAAGATGCTGAAGGTGCTCCCACCATATCCTATGGATACCTACATTTTGTCTCTTACTGTAAGCTCTGAAACTCTACCAGAGAGCATTTTGTAGGCATAGGGGCATGTTCAGAGGGCATGCAGGGCAAGGTTGTGGGATCCAGGGAGTTGATGCCCCTGAATACAGTCCCAATCAGTGGCAAACAGGGACTTCCTCACCCCTCAGGTGGGTCAACTCCAAGGTGTGTTTCATCCTGTCTCCTGGAGGGACCCAGCAGGACTGGCCTCAGTTATGAAGACTGGTTGATGGTCGTTAACTTACCCTACATTGGCTCTCTCCCCTCTTCTGCCTCATTTCTCCATTCTGCTGATGGGTACCTCTGGGATCACTTCCCAAATAAACTACTTGCATTCGAATCCAACCTAAGACAATGGACAAGCACAAGGCATGTTAAATAACTAGTAAACTGTCCAGCTTGTTGAAAAAGGAGATAGTGTATAAAAATAACAGCAGAGGCATGAAAGTTTTTGGCTTTTTACTCTATGCCAGGAATTGTGCAAAGCACTTGTACACATTCTATCTCATTTAATAATCAGGAAACTCTTATGAGTTTGGTACTACTATAAATCAGAGGCACAAGAGAGGTTAACTAAATTGCTCAAGATCACACTCTGCCAGGTGGGGAAACGAGAATTGTACTCTGATCTCTGAGAGGCACAAACAAAACTTTGAAATCCAATGCTCTTCTGCCTCCCTAACATTGTTGGGAGTATTGAATGCCAACTCGGGGAGTTTCTACTCTCCTGGGGGAGCACTGAGTAGCCATGGAAGTTCCTGAGACAACTGAGGTACAACAGAGGGGAAGCCTCAGGTTGGTTGGTGACTCTAACAGGAAAGAGGAGAGTGTTTACACTGGAAGAAAAGACTGGCCTGGAAACATCAGAGGAACCCTGCCATCCAAGACCCAGACCAGACACCCCCAGTGTATCCATAGTTCATGCATGGTCACTGGTTGAAGGGCTCTAGAATTGAGATTAAGGTTCCAATTCAGTCATTAGAGAAACCACGATCAGAATCCTGGTCACATTATCACTTTATTTTGGATTTGAGTGAGCTTGTTATTTGTAGCAATGCAGGTTATTTCAGAGGGTTGTTGTAAAGATTAGCAGACCTAACAAGTTGAAAGGATTTTGCCTTTTGCCTGACATGTTCAGTGTGTGTTATCTGGTGTTATTAAAGCCTGGAATCATATCTTGTGCACATAGGTTCCACACAATTGCCTCTTCACCAGCTTCCACAGAGCAATTCCAGTAGACCAAGTGCATTGTTGCTTTATTCAAGATTTGTGGGGCTAATATACAAAAGGAATATAGAGATACATTCTTGGCAATGTGTATCTTCATAAGACCTGCTTTTCAGACCCTGTTGTACTGTGCTGAAAGAGTTTTGTAAGGACACCAGGTGGGGAACACAGTGGCAGTCAGACCACACTGGGAATATGCTCTGGCATGAGTGAAGCAAAGTCTGCTTTCCTCCTGCCCTGGAAGAAATTCTGATGGAATCCTCACTGAGGGCCAAGTTCATGGGTGCTGCTGCTGCATTTTGGCAAGTGCAGGAGTATAGAAAAGTCAGAAAGGACATGTTAAACCACTAAACGGAAAGCTTGTAGAGCAATTCATAAATTAAGAGAGCTAACTGCAAGATGGCTTGGATTTTTACTTGTTATGGAATATTCTTCTATGATACCCTTTATATTCATATAGTGCCATTTTTTTTTTGGTCTTAAGTGGAACTTGGAACACATTATTTCTCCAGATTATCATCCAAATACTTGTGGGCATTTTTCATTGCAGTGTTATTTGATTAGGTGTAAAGGGGTCTTCCCCTCTTATAGGGGAATCCAGAGAAATGCAAGCCATGTTTCCTTCCATAAGCAGTTTATAATTTCACCAGAGAGAGGAAAAGAAAGTACTAGCATGCAGTTAGTGTGCAGAAAGAAGGATATGGCTGTGGGTGGAAATGTTCTAAAGAAGAGGGGAGATGGAACTTGATGTCAGGTGTATAAAATGGTTGTGGTTTAGGTGAGAGGAGAAGATGACATTTGTGAAGGAAGCAGCAACATGAACAAAGGTAGAAGAAAGACAAGGCATAATTTGGGCAGGTGATGGTGAGAATATTGGCCTGCCGGGGGTGAGCATCATTGAAGATAGATTTAGAAAAGAGAAATGAACTCAGACTGGTGAAGGCTTTAGCTTCCAGGGGGAGGCATAGCCCCTGAACATTGTTCCAAGCTGCCATATTTTCACTTAGGCTGGTGCAACTGGGTCCTGATTCGACTCCTGAATCGAATCTGCATGGCTCATAACAGGCAAAGTGATGTTGTTAAAAATACTGAGTTAGTCATGCCATCTCCTGGCCATAATCCTTTGCTAACTTTCTTTTGCTATGGGGAGAAATTCAAAACCTTTAACAGGGCTCATGAGGGTCTTGGGACCTGGTTTCTGCCCATCTCTGAGCTTCTCTCACTCTTTTCACAGTCTCCCCCCCGGCTCTTTGTTTAGCCACATTGGCCTTGATTGTGTTCACATACTGGGAGCCCTTGCACCTCTACTGGAAGCCTTTACTTGTGCTAGAAGGCTTTTCCCCTCCACTTCTCTCCTTCACCCGATTGACCAGTCTTTATCTTACAAAATGCAGCTTGTAGCTCACATAAGACTTCCTAGGGGAAAATTTCCCTGACTCTTTAGACTAAATCCCTTATTTTATGGTCAAAACAACACTTTGTACCTCTCTCTCTTAAAACTGAATTTCAGTTTGTGCTTACCTATTTATTTATGAGACTATTGAATGCACTGTCCTGTTGGACTAGAAGCACCTAGAGGAAAGAAAACACGCTTGGTGTGCTCACTGTTGCATCTCCAACATTAGCATGGTGCCTGGAAAAAAATCCACTGAACCTGTTGGATTAATGAATGGTTGAATGAATGAATGGTTGGTAAATGAATAATCAGCAATTTTCTCACCAGGGCTTGGCTCAAGTTTGATATCTACTTTCTCATTATTATCAAGTTTGAGGAATACTAGTTGTTTGTTTTATTTAAGGGATTTCTATGTTTCTCTTCAGCCAGTTAGCTTATTTTTAGAGCTACCATTCATGAATTGGGAAACCAATTCTATACCCACCCTTATGTTTTATTCTTCTGAGTCCAGGTTATTTTAAAAATGAAGGGAGAAAAGTAAACACTTCAATTTGGTTGTTCAGCTCACATTTCAGTTTTTATTTTCTCTCTTTTATTCTGAATATTGTAAATGGTTAGAAAAATGAAACTTTTACATTTATATTGCTCTTTTCATCAGTAGATTTCAAAGAGTTTTAAAAACACATATTAATATTTATGATAGCACTTCAACCTACAAAAATATATTCACAATAAAGGTTCTTTAAGACACAGATGCTGCCACAGTTTTACATTATGCAACAACAATTTCAAATACAAATTGGGGGTTTTGATTAAATCCTCTAAATTGACTAAGGGTGAATTACTATAGGAAGCAGCCATCATTCTAAACCCAACAAAGTCTCTTCAAAGTGTGCATGAATTTAGAAAGCTGTTATTTGAAAACACAAGGATTTGAAACACTTGCAAAGAGAAGAAGGCAGGATAACATTTGCTTTGTTATTTCTAACTTCTTGAGAAATGTAATTGGATCTTTAGCCCTACATTTTTTCCTAATATATGCATAGACAGCTATAAATTTTTCTTTAAGCACAAGATTTTGCTGTACACTGCAAATTTTGATATGCTATACTTTCACTTCAAAAATATTTTCTAATTTCCATTGAAGTTTTTCCTTTGACCCATGGGTTCTTTAGAAATGTGTTACTTAGTTTCCAAACATTTGACCATTTTCTAGTTACCGTTTTTTGTTGACCTAAAGAGCTATGAGATAATACAATTGCATTGTTTAAGACCAATGAATTTATGAAATTTGTTGCCAAAGCAATAAAAACTAAAACAATATGTATAGCACAATATCAACCCTAGGAAAGTGATGTTGGTACCGTGTGTGTATAGTTCTATGCCATTGCGTCACATGTGTAGGTTCACAGAACCACCAGTACAATCAAGGCACAGAACTATTCTATCACCACAAAGATGTCCCTCATGTTACCCTCTTTATGGTTATATTCACCCCTCACCCACAGTTCCTAATTCCTAGAACCTACTAATCTCTTCTCTACTTCTATAATTTTTAAATTTTAAAAGTATTATTTAAATGGAATCATACAGTACGTGACTACTTGAAGGTGGCTTCTTCACTTCGCATAATGCCCTCAGCATAGAATGCAATCAATTCAATTTCCTGCATGTATCAATAGTCCTTGCCTTCCCCCTCTTTCTATTTCCACTGTGGTAAAAACACATAAAATTTCCCATTTTAAACATTTTTTTGTATTTTCTATTGATATATCATAATTGTACATGTTTTGGGGGGTACATGTGATATTTTGGTACATGTATACAATGTGTAATGACCAAATCAGGGCAATTGGAATATCCATCGCCTCAAACATTTATCTTTGCTTTGTGTTGGGAACATTACAAGTCTTTTCTTCTAAGTATTTTAAAATATACAAAAAATAATTGTTAATTATAACTTTCCTACTATATTATTGAATATTAGAAATTATTACTTCTATCTAACTGTATCTTTGTACCCATTACCAAATTCTTTTCACCTCCCTTTCCTTTCCCAGTCTCAAGTAACCACCATTGTACTCTACTTACATGAGATCCACTTTTTGAGCTCCCACATATAATTAAGAACATGAAACATTACTATTTCTTTTTTTCTGTGCCTGGCTTATTTCAATTAACATAATGACCTCCAGTTTCATCCATGTTGCTCCAAGTGACAAGATTTCTTTTTTATGGCTGAATAATATTCAGTTGTATATGTATACCATGTTTTCTTTATTCACTCATCCTTGATGGACACTTAGGTTGATTTCATATCTTGGCTATTGTGCATAGTGCTCCAATAAACATGGGAGTGCCGTTATCTCTTTGATATACTAATTTTCTTTCTTTTGTATATATTCTCAGCTATCGGATTGCTAGATCATATGGTAGTTCCATTTTTAGTTTTTTGAGGAACCTCCATACTGTTTTCCAAAATGGCTCTACTACTTTACATTCCTACCAACAATGTATAAGAGTTCCCCTTTCTTGCATTCATCACCAGCATTTTTTATTTTTGGTCTTTTTGATATAGCCATTCTAACTGGGGTGGTTAGATTTGTGGTTTTAATTTGTATTTCCCTGATGATTAGTGATGTTGGACATTTTTTCATATACCTGTTGTCTATTTGTTTGTCTTCTTTTGATATATGTCTATTCAGGTCTTTGCCCATTTTTAATTGGATTATTATTATTATTGCTATTATTATTATTTGCTACTGAGTTGTTTGAGTTCATTATATTTTCTGGTTATTAATCCTTTGTTGGATGGATAGTTTACTAATATTTTCTACAATTCTGTGGGTTGTCTCTTCAGTTTGTTAATTTGCTGTGCAGAAGCTTTGTCACTTGATATAATTCTATTTGTCTATTTTTGCCTTTGTTTCCTGTGCTTTTGAGGTCTTAACCAAAAAATCTTTGCACAGAACAACGTCCTGTAGTATTTCCACAATGTTTTCTCTAGTGGTTTCATAGTTTCAGGTATTACATTTAAGTCTTTAATCCATTTTGAGTTGATTTTTGTATGTGGTGAAAGACGGGGATCTAGTTTCATCCTTCTGAATGTGGATATCCAGTTTTCCCAGCACCATTTATTAAAAAGACTGCCCTCTCCCCTATATATGTACTTGGCACCTTTGTCAAAAACGAGTTGGCTATAAGTGTGTGGATTTATTTCTGGATTTTCTATTCTGTGCCATTGGTCTATGTGTCTGTTTTTATGACAGTACCATGTTGTTTCAGTTACTATAGGCTTGTACTATATTTTAAAATCAGGTAGTTTTATGCTTTCATCTTTGGTTTTTTTTTTGCTTAGGATTGCTTTAACTATTCAGGTTTTTTTTTTTTTTTTTTATGGTGCCATGCAAATTTTAGAATTATTTTTTCTATTTCTGTGAAGAATGCCATTGGTATTTTGATAGAGATTGCATTGAATCTATAGATCATTTTGACTAGCATAGACATTTTAACAATATTAATCTTCTAATCTGTGAGCATGGGTTTTTTGGGGTCCTCTTTAATTTCTTTCATCAGTGTTTTATAGTTTTCCCTATAAAGATCTTTTACTTCTTTCATTAAATTTTTTCCTAGGTATTTTATTTTATTTTTTTGTGGCTATTTTTAATGTGATTCTTTCTTGATTTCTCTTTCAATTTGATTGCTCTTAGCATATAGACATGCTACTGATTTTTGCACATTGATTTTGTATTCTGCTATTTTACTAATTTTTTAATAAGTTCTAATAGTTTTTCATGGTATCTAAAGATTTTTCTAAATATACGATCATGTACTCTGCAAACAAGGTTATTTTGACTTCTTTCTTTCCAAGATGAATGCCCTTTATTGTTTACTCTTACCTAATTGTTCTGGTTAGGACTTCCAGAACTACGTTGAATAAAAGTGGTGAGAGTGGGCATCCTTGTCTTGTTCCAGATCTTGTTGGAAATGCCTTAAATTTTTCCCCATTCAGTCTGATATTAACTATGGGGTTGCAATATATAGCCTTTATCATGTTGAGGTATGTTGCTTCTACACCTAATTTATTGAGGATTTTTATCCTAAAAGGATATTGAATTTTATCTACTGCTTTTTCAGCATTTGTTGAAATGATTATGTTGTTTTTGTCCTTGATTCTGTTGATTTGATTTATCCTCTTTATTGATTTACATATATTGAACCATCCTTGCGACTTAACCATTTTTAAATGTACAGTTCAATAGTGTTAAGTATGTTAACATTGCTGTGAAATAGATTTCCCAAACTTTTTCATCTTATAAATCTGAAACTCTATGCCCATTAAACAAAAATTTCCCACCTTCCCCTCAGCCCCTGGTAACCACCATTCTTCTTTCTGTTTCTATACATTTGACTACTTTAAATTCCTCATATAAGTGGAATCATGCAGTATTTGTATTTTTGTGACGGACATTTCACTTAGCATAATGCCCTCAAGGTTCATCTACATTGTAAATTATTTCCTCCTTATTGCCAAGTAGCACTTTATGATATGCATATGCCACAGTTTGTTTAGCCATTCACCTATTGAAGAATATTTTGGTTGTTCCTAGGTTTTTTCTATATTACAAATAAAGCTGATAGGAACATTTGTGTACAGGTTTTTGTGTGGACATGAGTTTTTATTTCTTTGGGATAAATGCCCAGCAATGCAATATTTGGTTTTGAGGAAGCTGCTAAACTATTTTCTTGAGTAGTTTACAATTTTACATTTTTGTCAGCAAATGTATGAGAGAGCCAGTATCTTCACATGCTTACTAAAATTTGGCATTGCCCCTGTTTTCTTTTTTTTTTTTATTTTAGCTGTTCTAATAGATGCATAGTGATAATTTATTCTAGTCTTAATTTGCATGTCTCTAATGGCTAGTGATGTTGAATATCTTTTCATGTGTTTATTTGCCATCTGTAAATCTTCTTTGATGAAATATCTCATCATGTCTTTTGTTCATTTTCTAATTTGTTTGCTTTTTTAATTGTCAAGCTATTTTTAGAATTCTTTATATGCTCTAGATAAAGTTCTTTGTGAGATTTGTGGTTTGCAAATATTTTCTCCTAGTCTTTAGTTTCTCATTTTATACTCTTAATAGGGTCTTTCCAGAGCAAAATGTTTAGTTTTGATGAAATCCAACTAATTGATTTTTTATTTATAAATTTTGCTTTTGATATCATTCAGTTTTCCCGTGGTGTTTGATTTGAGTGGAGTGGTTATTGTCTGAAAATTTTCTGCATTGCCATGTTGTTCCTGTCCTTGTCATTTGGCTAGAAAGGACAGGCTTTTCTTGAGACTTTGTTGCCTGTGTCTGTTGGTGTTCTAGGTTGCTTCTGTAGGTTGTTCATTTTATTTATCCTCCTAAACTAGTTATCAATTCAGATTTTGAAGGTTAGAACATAGATTGCTAAAAATTGAAAATAAAAAGCTTTATACCAATGTCATTATGGAAAGCTAAGACAATGTTTTCAAAGTTGTGAACTATCTTAGCTATGTCAAAGCCAAAATTTTACCATGATCAAATGCTTCTATTTTATGTTCATAATGGATACCATCTTTCTCTTTTAAATCCATGAGTCATTAGGGTGCTTTCAAGTTAAATATTTGTTTAAACTTTTTCTATTATTTAAACATAAAATAATAAAGTATAATATTAATAGAAACTTTATTGATATATATCAGAAATAATGAAAGAAGTAAGGCAACTTAACAATAAAAATCTTCTTGAATTCAGTATTTATAGCCAAACAAAATTATTTTTTTATTTGATATTTACAACAGAACTCCAGTATCCTATGAGTGATAACGGAGAACATATGAGGATAGAAAGATATAGCATATCACCCCACACCGTCTTCCTAAGTATCCTTTTAGGAAAATATTCTCAAATATGAATTGCTTATTTTTCAGGCATTTGTTTGTATTTGATTGTCAGGTAGCAAAGGCTCTGGAATAAGTTACATAATCTAGTATTTTTTAAATAATTAAGTCATCCAGGATTTGTTCAAACAAAAGACAGTTCATAATTACTTCAGAGATGAAGTAGGAAACAAAAGGCAATCGATGCCAGATTCAGCCATCTACTACCCTTCTTCTCCTAAGACCCTCTTAGAATTATCCCTCTGTAGAGTCATAGCTGGCTGAAAAGTGAATCACTTTATGTTCTTAAATCCTTACAGATTAGCAATTAGGGGAGAGGGCTTTGGAATCAGACAGAACTTGTTTTGATTCTGAGCTCTGCCACTTACTAGATGTTTGACCTCAATAACTTATTTAGTCTTTCAAAACTCATTTCTTCACCTAAAATCGGGTTTACCATATTTAATTAAATGTTGTCATAATTAAATTAGAGCACAAAACTATTGCATTTAGCATACTATGTGATCTACACACTTTATATTTTTATTTATTATTATAAGAAAGAAACAACTGTCTTGCTTAGAGTGTATCTTTCTTTGGGATCTCCTGAATATCAGGCAAAAGGAAAATGGCCCCTGCAGAGTGGTTTCTGGGGATTTTCATTGACATCGAACCTGCCTTCCTGGAAGACTCACATGCTAGTATATTGCCTGGCACTTTAAGTCAAGGTAGGACATGGTTTTGCAAAGATAGGCAAGACACATGGCAGAAAATGTTGATACCTTTGAATGGCAGGTCAAAGCCTTGTTCACTTGCCAAATGACAATGCAGTATAGTGCAGTGGCTAAAAATGTGGAAACAGGGGACAGACTACCTAAGTTTGAATTCCTCCACCAACTGCTAGCTGTACAACCTCAGGTAAGTAATTTCATCTCCCTCTCAATATCCCAGTTTCTACATATGTACAATGGTGCTAGTAATAGAACCTACTTCTTATGAGTGTTGTGCATATTACAAAAAATTAATAGATATAAATTATGTAGAACATTATGAGTTACTATTTAACTTTGACTACATGGAATAGCATGGTACAGCAAGGCCTAGGGTGGCAGATAATTTAAGTTTTACCAGAGGGGTGGAAGAGGAATGAAAGAATGAGATTTTCTGCAGTCTTTGTATTTTGTACTATGTGAAGACACTTTTTTCATGCTTGCTACTTTGTTGTGTCTTCACTAAAGAACAGGAGAAATTTGCCTTTCAATGTCCACATTGAAAAAGAAAATTACATAATTAAATGTCATCATTGTTAATTATTTTGTTTTTGTTTATTTGTTTTTTGCTAACAAAAGAAGTAGATAACTTCATGGGGAGAGTGTGGATAAAGTGTCCAGAGTTGACAATGGGTGCACCTGTTTTGGTCTACTCCATTGAAGAAAGGAGGCGGGGCTGATCTTCAATGCTACCCAATATTTTCAACAGTTTGAGGAAAGAAGTGTCCCTAGAAGAAGTCTGAGAAACTAGTGTGTGTAACATCTGATTATTGCTTAATAACATCTTGAGTAGAAATGGAAGGACAGTCTCTGCTTGATAACTGTCTCCAGGATTTCTGGATTTTTCATTCCCTGCCTTACAAAAGAGCTATTTGTCCATCTGGAGCCTGGCAAGGAGAAGGGGGGGGGTGTCTCCCTTACTTTTGGATTAAAAAATCACATTAAACAACACAACATCTCAGTAGCTTAACACAACCAATATTGTGACAATATCCATATTTTTTACCTATTCTTATTAGTGTGTGAATAGACTCTAAAGAGAATATTCAAATTTTAGGCTTGTTTTTTTTGTAGTTGAATCTATTACATTAAGAACACATTTCATTGAGGTATAATATTCCTACAATTAAATATATATATTTGAAGTGTGAAGTGAGTTTTGAAAAATATATGTACTTTTATAACCACCACCATCATCAATATATTATATCTCTATAAGCCAAAATAATTCCCCCATGTTCTTTTACAATTAATAGCCACCCCCACTTCTCAACCACTAGCCCCAGGCCTAAAATTTCATCTAAGTGGTATATCATTTGTCCTCTTTCATGTCTGGTTTATTTTAATGAGTATACGGATTTTAAAATTCACCCATGTCATTGCCAATATCAGTGGTTTGCTCACTCTCTCATATATATTTTTTTGCTTTATAGTATTCCACTGTGTGGATATACTGTAATTTGTTTATCCATTTACCTGTTGAAGGGCATGTGGGTGTTTTCCAATATGGGGCTATTATGATTAAAGCTGCTATGAACATTCATGTACAAATCCTTTTGCTGTTGCTTATTTCTCTTCACTGACATTTATATAAATCTTATATTCATATGAAATACTTCATATAAATACAATAGTAGATAGATATGCATGATGTGGTTGTTTTAAATTTTTTTCTATTTCTAAAGATGGGGTGATGTTATCCTTTAGGTATCTGGGATATGGCATTGTGCAACTTGTTCGGTAATTTCTGTGTTCTCAGTTTCCCAGGACACATGGGAATGGCTAAGTATTTTTAATGGTTGTTTCCACTCCTTTTTTACACTCTCTTTCTCCTCTGTGGTATGGTAGGTAATATCCTGCATGGGATGGGGTAGGAGTGTGAAGTGTATTCGCTACTTCCTTAAAGGCCAGATTTTAATATTTTTCACTGGGGGATTTTCTCCTCTTCCTCTGGTCTATATTCAGATTTAGTTCCTTTTATGAGCTCTTGCTGATCCCCTGGTGTTTCCTTTGCTATTAGTCTCAGCGCTAAAGCTAAAGCTACTGGGAGAAGAGCCAAGAAGAACCAGCTGTAACAGAGTAAAGCCATGCATTTCAAATCTTCCCTGCTTTTGTTAATACTTTAACCCATGTGATCAGCCTATAGTCCACATAAGAAATGGCTTAATTCTAAGAATCAGGTTCAATGTGTTTTTTTTTTTTTTGCTACCCAGATTATGGTATAATTCCAACCTTTTCTTAGTTCCTTTGTGCTTTACAATCAGAATTCTTTCTTCTTCTTCTTCTTTTTTTTTTTTTTTAGGTTCCGACTATGATGAATATCACCCTGAAATGCCTTCATACTCGGTAATCTAAACCTCAAATACAGTGTTGTTCTTGGACGCTACTCAAACCTTCAATAATATAAACCCAGAGAATGAAATACAAGCAGATAGAACAGCATCCAGACCTTCAACTCTGTTTGCTGTGAAAGATTCAGAGCATTCAAAGGCGAAGTGTATCCCAGCAAAGTAGTAATTACTGAGCTCAACAGCCTATTGTTAGGATATTAAATTAAGGCCAAATAAGATACCTAACCAAACTGCCTCTTAAAAAAGAGTGACTCATACCCTAATTGATGTGAGAATCAAATAAATATTATGGAACCCCTTTAGGGGGAAGGAATTCCTTTAAATTTAAGTTCCATTTTAATGGAATTTGTTGAACCTCTTCAAATTTTTCTATAAATTGTCCAATAAAAAGCATGAAGTCTTGAAAGAGTTTAAATCATCTTTTAAAAAGGGATGGTGAAACTCTTTCCTTTTCCCTCCCACCACAAGAGAGGAGGAATGTAGTGCTATAAATTCCTCTGTAATTTTAACTATGAGGACCTGGATCTGCAGGAAAAGGTCTAAAGAGTTCAAGCTGGCATAAAGCTGCCCAAAGCATACAAGGAATTGAGTTTTCAAGAGTTCTCACCAGGATGCAGTTGGATGGAGGGGCTTTACTGCAACACATTAAACAAATCAGTCCCAGAGTGAACGTTTGCTCAGTCAGCCTGGGAGTTTGTTTTCCTTATGTCAGAGTATCTGTTTGGTGGTTTCTTTTCTCTAATTCACTTTCCAGGTTTTATTTTACTTATAGATTTTACTTACAAGTTGCTTACTATTATACATAGACAACTCAGAAGGGTTTCTACTTAAATATTAGGCAATCCTTATTACTTTTGCACTACAACTGGATCCTTTCCAACTATGTTGAGAGAGGGTTAGTGGAGGCCTCATAGTGAGGTGGTACAAGAAGAATATTTGGCATCACAGAGCAGAATTTGAATTCTGTCTCTGCTGCATATTAGAGGTGTGTTTTTATTAAATTGTCAGCATTTTTATTTTCTGCTGTCTCATCTTGAACAGGAGGAAAAAATATTGAGAGGACTATTGTGTGATTAAAAGAAAGAGTGTGTACAGAGTAAGGTATATAGTAGGTACTAAGGTCTAAAGACTGAAACAGGACCCGCACTTTTCACCGTTATTTTAAGAATCATTTGATTCATCAGCAGGGTACTGAAAATGGTTCTCTAGACTAATCTATGTTTAGGCCCAGGTACTGGATATTTCCAAGAAGTATGTCGCAGAACATTTGAAATGACCATTATGTTGAGAATTATTTGCCATTTTTTTATAGCACTTTTCACCATAATTGTGATAAGGTTGGTCTCTACATCCTTAAGCCTAAGAGAGTTTCCATAGGCAAAACTATGCTGAGGCCCAGCTAACTTGGTATTTCCAATATTTGGTACTAGAGCTTTGAAGAACCCATTATTTTAAGTATTATTCCACCATCATTTCACCATTATTTTATGAACCGTAGCACTTTTCACTGTTAGTTTAAGAATCCTTCGTTGGAGTTGATTTTTGTGAGAGGTGGCAAGTGCAGGTCCTCTGTCAGTCCTGTGTTTGATTTGATTATTGCCAGAGATGAGAAGTGCGCATTTTTGTGAGAGGTGAAAAGTGCGGATCCTGTTTCAGTCTAAAGACTGAAACTATAATTTTAAGAATCATTTGATTCATCAGCTGAGAATCGAAAATGGTTCTCTAGACTAATCTATGTTTAGATCCAGGTAACTGGATATTTCCAAGAAGTATGTCGCAGAACTTTTGAAATGACCATTATGTTGAGAATTATTTGCCATTTTTTATAGCACTTTTCACCATAATTATAATAAGGTTGGTCTCTACATCCTTAATCCTAAGAGAGTTTTCCCAGACAAAACTTTGCTGCGCACCGGCTTACTCGGTATTTCCAATACTTGCTACTAGAGCCTTTGAAGAACCCATTATTTTAAGTATTAATCCACTGTCGTTTCACCATTATTTTAAGAACTGTAGCACTTTTCACCATTAGTTTAAGAATCCTTCATTGGAGTTGATTTTTGTGAGAGGTGGCAAGTGCAGCAACTCAAAAAAGTTTGCTTTTCTACCACTTTTTTACAGCACTGTCTTCTACCTTTTTCCTCCTTGAATATTGTTGATTTTAGATTGAATGTGCCCATAGGTATCTTCCAGAGGCAAATTCTTCTTGCAAAAAGATAATATATGCAATGCATAACCCTCAATTAAAACTACCCATTATACAAAGTGGTAAAACAATAAGAAAGAAAAATAGGGGAAAAAAAGACAATGGAAAAAAGACCCATGTGGCCTCCAAATAATTGAGCAATCAGACATAATTCTTAAAATAGAAGTCCTTAATGTATTCAAATAGATGAAGACCAGACTGGGAATTTGGGGAGAGTCCTAGTAACTCTAAAAATTCCCCCAAAAGTTATAAAATTGGAAAATTTAATATCTGAAATTAAGGACTCAATGTATGAGGTTAAATGCAGATTAGATACAGCTGAAAAAAAAATAGTAACTAGAAGATAGACTAGAATAAAATATCTAGAATGAAACCCAGAGAACCAAAAGAATGTAGAAAATGGAAGAGAGGGATCTAGACATATAGTATACAGCAAATTGGTCTCACATGCATAAAATTGGAATCCTAGAGAAAGAGAGAGAATAGGGCAAAAGCAATATTTGAGGAATTAATACCTGAGGACTTTCTAAAACTAGTTAAAGATACCAATCCTTCGTTCAGGCTCTATACATTATATTTCTAGGAATTATCTGGTTTTCTGAATAGCCACGAAGGACCATATAATACAATTCATTAGCTCTGTTCTTTCTTTCGTGGAATATTCCTAGGTGTAGTCCCTTCTTGCAAACCTTATAAAGATGTGTATGCCAGAAAGTAAACTCAGCTACTGAGCAGACCACCATGTTTCTCAGCAGCTTGAGGTAATAGTCTGTATGGCAATACATTCCATTCCATTCCTTGTGTGTTGTCTTGCCTCATTTTCCCTTTTCCATACTCATATTACCCTGAGTTTGCACTTCTCAAATAAAGTTAGGCCACTTCAATCTGAGCCACAGTGTCTCCTTTCCTAAGGATTCAAACTGAGGATCACTATGAACCACGAGCAGTATAAAGCTTTCAAAAGAAAGCTACATCAAGTACATCATAGAAAAACTTCTGAAAACCCGGGAAAAGATCTTAAAGAAAAGAGACATATTACCTTCAAAAGACTTTCACTCAGAACAGACTTCTCAACAGAACCAACAGAAGTCAAAATACAACTAATATCTTCACATTGCTGGAAGAAAATATGTAAAAACTGAGCCTTTTATGTACATAAAAAATCTTTTCTGGATAAAGGTGAAATAAATATATTTCACAGAATTCATAAATGGCAGACCAACACTGAAGGAAATATTAAAGTTTATTTTTCAGGTAGGAGAAATAGGATCCCAGTTGGAAGTTTGGAGATGGTAGAAGGAATATAGACCAAAAATCTGGTAAATATATGGAAGAATCTAAATGACTATTGTCTGAATATTGACTGTATAAAATAATGATGTAGTGTCTTAGTGATTTAAAATACATATAAGTCCCAAAACAATGAATGTTGGCATGGATATGGAGAGAGAACACTCCTACACTGCTGGTGGGACTGCAAACTAGTGCAACCTCTGTGGAAAGCGATATGGAGATACCTTAAACAGATACAAGTAGACCTACCATTTGATCCAGCAATCCCATTATTGGGCATCTACCCAAAAGAACAAAAGACGTTCTATAAAAAAGACATCTGCACTCAAATGTTTATAGAAGCACAATTCACAATTGCAAAGATGTGGAAACAACCCAAGTGTCCATCAATACATGAGTGGATTAATAAAATGTGGTATATGTATACCATGGAGTTCTACTCAGCCACAAAAAACAAAGGTGATCTAGCACCTCTGGTATTATCCTGGGTGGAGCTGGAGCTCATTCTACTAAGTGAAGTATCACAAACGCGGAAAAACAAGCACCACATGTACTCACCACCAAATTGGTATTAATTGATCAACACTTGTGTGCACATATGATAGTAACATTCATCAGGTGTTGGGCAGGTGGGAGTGGGGAGGAGGGGATGGATATATTCACACCTAATGGGTGCAGTGCGCACTGTCTGGGGAATGAACACACTTGAGGCTCTGACTTGGGCGGGGCAAAGGCAATATACATAACCTAAACATTTGTACCCCCATAATAAACTGAAATTTAAAAAAAAAAGGAAAAAAATACATATAAAATTAAAATAGATTTTAGGGAGGTGATTAAATGGCAATAATGTGTTCTATTGACTTTGCATTGTCTAGGATAGGGCAAAAGTACCAGCTAACATTAAACTCTAGTAAATAATGGATGCATATTCTAATCTCTTGGGTCACTACTAAAATAATAGTAAAGAAAGCCATATTTTAGAGAGAAGAAAGGTATAGTAAAAAAAGATCAATCTAGATGAAGAAAAGAAAGGGGAGGAAAATGTTACAAAAACTGGTGGGATGAATAGAAAACATGGTAAATTATACTAGATTTAACCTCTATTATATGAGTGGTTATATTACATGTAAATGGGCTCAAATGCTACCATTAAAATACAAAGATCATTAATTGCATAAAACAAAAGCAGCCCCATCTGTTTACTGTTTGTAAAAAATGCCTCAAAAATATAAGGATATTTAAATTACAAGTAAAACTAGTAAAAAATTAATACCAAAAATTAACCAAACAAAAACTGGTATTATTATCTGATGATGATCAGACAATATCCTATGGTCCCCAATCCCTGAGCCGTGGCCAGGTACCAGTCCGTGGCCTGTTAGAAAACAGGTCGCACATCATTACCTGAGCTCTGCCCCCCCTACCCCACTACACCCCACCCCCCGTGGAAAAATTGCCTTCCATGAAACCAATCCCTGGTGCCAAAAATGTTGGGGACTGCTGAATTTCCAGAGAGAAAGAATGTCATGATAAATGATGACAAAAGATCTCACCAAGAAGATATAACTATTATGGCATACATTTTAAAATACAGCCTTAAATATGTTTAAAAAGTTGACAATAAATGGATAAATAATCAAATATTAATATATAATCACAGTGGTTTATTTTAAGACACTGCTCTCAATAATTAACAAATCAAGTAGATAAAAATTAGATTGTTTAAATAACCCATGGATCAAGGAAGTATTCCAAATGGAAATTATGAATATTTTGAATTAAGTGGTAATAAAAGAACTTAAGTAAATATTATAAGACACAGATAAGGAATATTTAAATAGAAATGTAAGCCTTCAATTTCTGAATATATCAGAATAAAGATTGAAAATCAACAAGCTAAGCACATATTGCTAAAAGTTAGAAAATAAATAACAAATTAAGCATAGAGAAATGTGAAGGAAGAAAATAATAAAGAGCAGAAATTAATTTAGAAGCAAACATTCATTAGAGAAAATTTACAAGGATAAATTTTATAATAGTTGTGTATATAAAAATAAAAGTCCTTGAAAAGATTAATAAAATTGATAACACTGATCAAAATCATGTTTAGAAAAAGTTTAGGGACAAAAAATGGGGAAGGCACAAAAATTGTAGAAGAAAAAGCTAGGCACAAATACCAAAATCAGTAATGAAAATGGACATTACTACATATTCTGTATACATTAAAAATATAATAATAAACTATTAAGAACAATTAGATTCTAGTATATGTTAAAATATACATGAAATGCATACATTCCTACAAAAGTCATAATTTGCCAAAAGTAACATAAAATAAACTGTAAATACTGTAACTATTAAATGCATTGAGTCTTTAAGCAAAAATTAAAAGCCTTTCCACATATAAAATGCCAGGCCAAGAGGGTTTCACCACATAATTATGTCAAATATTTAAAATAAGACATCAAAAAGCTTACACAAGCATCTCCAAGAATAATGAAAAAGAAATATTTCACAGCCTGGTTTATGAAGGCAGCTTAACTTTGACACTAAAATCTGGCAATGATTCAAGGAAGAAAAATTACAGACAAATCACACTTTTGAACATTGATTTAAAAAAGTCCTAAATGAAGCATTAGCACATAATATCTAGCATCTATGAAAACAAATATCCACCAAGTTGTTCTTTGCCTTTTGAAAAATAGTTGATATAAACCACCACATTAACCGAGTAAGTAAATAAACTCATAGTTTATTGATCCAGTCTACGGTTGATTGATGTTTGAGTTATTATATTTCCAGTTGTAAATATAAAAGTAACATTACTATAAATACTCTGTACACAATTCTTGGTGTCTCTTTTTGTTGTATATTAATCTAACAATGGAATCAATGGGCATAGGGTATATGAATTATCTACTTTTAGTAGATAATTTCAAGTAGTTTTCCAAGTAGCTGTACCAATTTATACTCCCACTCACAACCAGTTCCAGTAGCTCTATTTCCTTGCCAACATTTGGTGGTGTTGATATCTTGATTTTTATCCACTCTGGTGAATATGCCATGGTATGTTATTTGGGGTTAATTCAAATTTTCCTTAAGACTAATGAGGTTTTTTTTTAGGCATATTGGGTATTTCTTAGGTTTTCTGGCCATTTACACATCTTTCGTAAAATGCCTGTTCAAGTCTTTCCAATTTTTTCATTGTTATCCATATTTTGCTTACCCATTTATACTCATTCTTTACATATTTGGGATACAAAAACACCTTATCAGGTAAATTTATGGAATATTGATACAAAAGATTGTTATGCAGCAAGGAAAATAAATAAACCATAGCTACGTATTGTAGCATGCATAAATTTCATAAACACAGTGTTAAGAGAAAATGTCAATTATAAAGGAACATACACTGTCTGATTCTATTTATGTAACACTCAAAAACAGGCAAACTAAATTATAATGTTAGAATTCAGGGTAGTGATTACTTTTGAGAAAGAAGAAAGAATAACAATTAGAGGTAGGGGGTTTGTGGGGAAGTTTCTGTGGTGCCTACAATTTCCTGTTTCTTTGAGCAGGGTGGTGGTTTCACCGGTATTTACTTTATAAAAATTCATTGAATGATACATCTATTTTTGTGGATTTTTTTTG
>CM052439.1:65497750-65516343 GCA_028533085.1 Varecia variegata | reverse complement strand
TGTATTGATGCGCACTTGGGTTATTTCCACATCTTTGCAATTGTGAATTGTGCTGCTATAAACATTCAGGTACAGATGCCTTTTTTATAGAATATCTTTTGTTCTTTTGGGTAGGTCCCCAGTAATGGGATTGCTGGATCAAATGGTAGATCTACTTGTATCTCTTTAAGGTATCTCCATATTACTTTCCACAGACGTTGCGCTAGTTTGCAGTCCCACCAGCAGTGTATGAGTGTTCCTGTCTCTCTGCATCCAGGCCAACAGTTATTGTTTTGGGACTTTTTGATAAAGGCCATCTCACTGGAGATAAGTGATATCTCATTGTGGTTTTGATTTGCCTTTCCCTGATGATTAGAGATGTTGAGCATTTTTTTCATGTTTTTTGGCCATTAGTCTCTGTTCTTTTGAAAGTTCAGGTCCTTTGCCCACTTTTTAATAGGATTGTTTGATTTTTTCTTTTAGATTTTCCTGAGTTCTATATAAATTCTAGTTACTAGCCCTTTATGTCATGCGAATATTTTCTCCCATTCTGTAGGTTGTCTGTTTGCTCTCATGATAATTTCCTTGGCTGTACAGAAGCTTTTTAATTTGATCAGGTCTCATTTATTTATTTTTGTTGTTGCTGTGATTGTCTTTGGGGTCTTCTTCATAAATTCTTTCCCTAGGCCAATGTCTATAAGAGTTATGTGGGGTTTTTTTGCTTTCATAGATCATGATCTCACCACTAAAGAAGATATTAGCTGTTAATTTTTCATAAATACCCTTTATCAAGTTGAGGAAGTTTCCTTGTATTCCTAGTTTGTAGAGAGTTTTTAAATCAGGCACGTGTGTTGAATTTTGTCAAGTGTTTTTTCTGTATCTGTTGAGATGATTATAAAATTTTTCTTAGTTTTTTAATCTGCTGAAGTACTTTGAAGTATTTTTGAATGTTGGCCTACTTTTGCATTTCTGGTGCAAACCTCACTTAGTCATGGTGTATTATACATTTCATATTTGTTGGATTCAATATGTTAAAATTTTGTTTAGACTTTTGGTTGCATTTTCATTAGAGAGGTGGTCTGTAGTTTATTTTTTCTGGTAATTTCTATGTCAGATATTGGTGTTGTTAGGTATATAGCAAGGGATTCTGGGTCTCTTAGGGACAAAAGTGGGTGCTATTACCTTGGTGCAATTGCCCCACCTGGGAAGAAGGACAAGGGTGGACCCCAGGACCCCATCTTGGTCTTGCCCCACCCTAATCTCCCGAGTGACTGCCATACCTGGGGAAGGAGGGACTATCCTATAAATCTACCAATCAGAACTTAGTGTGCCAGCTGCAAAAGAATGCAGAGGAGTCTTTAGCCCACAGGCCAAGCAGCACAGGTACCACAGAGTCTGGAAATTGACCTAGAACAATCTGCATGCATGGTAATGCAACTCCCAACTGTCCGATCAACGTGGTTCCATGGTGACTCTGAGCCACTAGGGAGGTCCCAATCCAGGCACTATAAAGCAAGATACAAACCATAACCAACCTCTTTTTTTGGCCTTTCCTTTTGCTCTCACTTTGCTTCAACAATGGGTCCAGTTGTCAACTGTGGCATCCGTATCATGCTCTGTAAACCTATATCTTGCTCTTACTTTGTAATTCTGTCTTTCTCTCCTCAATAAACCTCATTTTCATGCTTGCCTTACTTTGGTGTGTCTGGTCATTCTTCTGCCATGAGCACATCTGAAACCAACATTTCAGGCTGAAACCTGACAGTGTCAGGGTTTTCATGAACATATTATTTGGTTATACATTTGCTAACTTTTCTAGATCTTCTCAGTGTCCATAACTTCATTTCTATTTGTTTCAGCAAGACTTCTTTTTATGTATTCCCCACTTGCCAACAGTAATTAAAGCATCTGATGATTAGTAATTATTAAATAACTCCAAGGTCAAGAATAAATTAGTATACATTTGAATTACAATCCTTTGATTTATGGTGGCCTTAAAGTGAAGGTAACCAGATGTCACAGCCTTAAACTGTGATGAAATCTTTAAGGATGTATATTTAAGTAATTCATTTAAATAAAGAACCAAAAATAAAAAATTAATGTTTTTGTAGAAATTCTAACTACACATAATTTTTTTTTTTTTTAGTTTTTCCCTACTGACACTTTAGTGACCATGAAGAATGCAAACATAAAACGTATCTAAGCTTGTTCCTATTTTGTCTGCTGGTTTAACTTTACCAAACTATTGTGAGTCAATTATGCAAAGTGGGGTGATAATTAATTTGCATTTTTAGACAAGTAAAAGCTTTTTACAAAGGATGGTTATTAAATGTTTAGTATCTCTTAGGAGGGTGGAAGAATAGGAAATAAGTCCTTATAATTAGAAGAACTATGGGGTTTGCAGAACAAAAGAATGCAAATACAATCCCCTGATCCTGGCTCTATCACCACAAGGAGATTCTGGTGTCTCCTCCCCTTGGACTAATTGCAAATGGTGCAATTCCCTTGATCCTTAAATGCAATAATGCCTTGAATTTGGTATTTAAATCAGATGATTATTAGAAATTCAATTTTTATTTTAAAAATAAAAACTAGGTATATCATTACCTGATAAGTATACCATGAATCTTATGTAGTATTTCAAAAATTTTAATTGTATTTCTTTGGTAATTAAAAAATTAATACAATTTTTTAAAATGTCATGTAGTTTTAATGACATCAATAATTTCAGGGCTACTCTTTTTGGAAACAATCTTATTTGAAATATTTCCATCTCACAATAACAGTGTTTTCCCATCTTCATTCTAAACCTTGGAATGTGTCAGATATTTAATGAGCTCTAAAATGCTCTTATGCAAGGTTTTGTGATGGTACAGGATAACTTTAATGAGAGAGTAGCACAAAATAAGCTGTTATTGACACTTTGCCTCTCTCTGGACCTCAGCTATTTCAACGGAGAGGTGGAGAGGAGAAACTTTTCCTCAGGGCCTATCCCATCCCTTCCTTCCACTTGCTCTCAGTGAGGGAATTCTTGGTGTTCCCACAGACTAGATTTTCCAGACAATAGCCCTGAATGCTTTCTGTCTTTTAAGAGTCACCCAAAATTTTAGGCTTACCCATAAAACTCTTTGCTTTCAAATTATTTTGAGATCCTTAGAAAACATATTTTCTGTCTTTTCATGGTATTGGAGAAGATGAGTTGTTATATGTGCTATCTTTATCAAACATTTACCTTATTTGATGTTTACAATAACTCTGGATAGTAGACAATATTATCTATACTTATTTTTTTAAACGGAGGATGAAGTTCAAACCTGGAGAAATTAAGTGACATATCCAAGATGACACAGCTAACATATAGCAGAGCACATACTAAATCCCAGGTGTCCCTTGCATCCACAGCCCATGATCTTGTCTTGAACAATAGTCAGGATGGCCTATGTCCATTTGGAAGAATGTTTAGTAGAGATGGGGACCATGGTCTAACATTTAAGACACTGTGAGGACTTATTCAGAAATCCTTTGAAACATTGTCTATGAGAAATAAAAACAAAATCCTAGGCCCTCCAACCAACTGAATGGATCCCCTATTGGCCAAAGAGACCCAAGAGAAACCTTAAAACTGAAATCCCAGCCAAGATGGGATAAGAGGTCAGACAGACACGTGTCATTTTACCCCCTCCCTTGCTAACCGCCATTAGGCTTTCTTCCCCAAGGGTTAAATAGAAACTAGTCCTTTGGAAAGACTTACTCCACTGCTGATTTCAACCCGTCTCCTAATGCTGCTCCTCCTTTTTGTGGTTTTGACACACCAATTGACCAGCATTCTTTCCTGATAAGGAACCACCAACCATGGAGTGTTTCTGGCCAGTATACAGAAGATGTGCCTAAAGAGTTTTTGTGTCCTGTGTTCACCTTTTGATGTCAGAGGGCCAAAAATTCCACTCTCAGATCACGCTAATGCCACCATTTTTTGAACATGGGTCCCATGAAGTAGCATGAAGCTCAGTTGTACATATGCATGTTTCTCCATTCATAAATATTCATGACTCCTCATAGATCTTGTTAAATATATATATTTGGCCACCCTACTCAGCATAAATTCCTATTCCCTGGAAGTGCTTGTTGTCAGCTTCTGGCAAGAGGTTGTGCTTCCCAGCCTGCTAAATGGCCACCTGCAGGCTGCATGCAACCGCTTATGAGAAATAAGCTCTCCTTTCCAAATTTATGAACCTTGTCATTCTTCAGTTGACATCTAAAATAATAAATGTTCAACTACAGCAGATGCACAATTGACTATAAAATGAGTGTCATTTTGCTACTTGCATGACTTAGCAGATCTCCTTATCAGAATTTGAGAGATATAAATGAAATCTTAGTTTTTCTTTTCTGCCCAATTAAAATTCCATAAATTCAGTAAACCTTAACATTTCATAAATAACCAATATTTTTATTTTTTATATGAAAAGGCAATAAAATTAGAATGGAATTAGAATATTCTGAAACAACTGGGAAATAGTAAGAGATACCCCCAAATATCATCTACAACTTAAAAATTCCTTTCTTAGCTGAAAGTATAGCTTCATGGATAACATTAATAAACAGTTTTATATTTCTTATACTTAATGCTTTTATTTTATTTTATCTTCTTTATGAAAAGAAAGCCCTACTGCTATTTATTAACCATCACAAAGATTGATTTTGTTACCTATCATTGTGTAGAAACATGGGATTATAGGTAGGACTGGTGAAATAGTCAAGAAAATTACAACCTATCTTTTGTCTCTACACACGTCTCAATGGCCTAAAGGTTCTCACAGTCCTTAAGTTTACCAGGCAGTCACAAAATTTTGTTTGATATGAGATTGAACACTGGTTCTCAATAAATGCCATAAAAAACATCCTGTAGTTTAGTTCATTCTGTTGATGTCTTTTTCAGAAAGAGGGGATCCTTGTGAAGGCTTCTGTTGCTGCTGATGATAATGACTCACACTTGAAATGCTTCGGGCAACTGAAGCCGGCTCTTCCAAAGGGCCTGAGGGGTATCCCAGAGTCATTTCTTGACTGGTGGGAGTACTAACTACATACTGCCTTGCTTCCAGGAGGGAGAGAGCAGTCTGGCACAATCCTGCAGGCTGAGGCACCAGAAATCAATTCCTTGCTTACCTTTTCTGCTTTTATGTCTGGCTTCCTTCATTCCTACTAGTTGCTCCTGAGAGCATTTCCTTAAAAAATAACTCACAAAAAAATCCTAGTCTCAGGCTCTGTTGTTAGGGATCTAGATCTAAGACATGTCACAATTTAACCAACAGAAATTATCTCCTTTGCGTGTGTTTCAACAAGAGTAAGCCTGCATTCAATTTTGAAATACATGGAATGACTAGATATTCATTAAGCTCACTGGTTGTGCTTGACTCTATGTTTTCCTTTTCTCTGCCCTCTTCTTCCAGAGGTGAAAGAACCCTGGGGTTATATATTGCAAACATTACAATAAATTTCATAAACTGTTGAATGTGGAAAGAAACGACTCCTATTATTGGTATTCTGGGGGAAATTACTAAAAATATGAGACATAGCAAGGTCACAATGAATGGTAATCACCCTCTTTCTTTTTGTGTGCTTTGGAAATAATTTTATAATCACTTTGATGTCTGCCTGCTCCAGATTTTATTGTCTCCCACCTATTTCTCCTATTGGCAGTGTCTCACTGTGTTTTGTTTGTCAGTCGTGCCAGACTAGAAATACAACAGATACGAAACAGAAGCCTGTGTTTTCCCCCATCTGATGTGGACACTGTTAATTCATAACGAAGATGTTTTGCCATTACTGGATAAAAAAAAAAAAGCAAACAGCTGCTTTGATGGAAAAGCTGCCCTAATCCCTGGAGAATGGGGAGCTCAGACGTGATATAAGATGACAGAGGGTGAAAAAATAATCTTCAAGCTGATAAGTTAGTGCAGCTATGATGGGCAGGACTGGATGGCATTTGCCACAGCAGACAACACGGGTGTCTTGTGGTTATACAGCATACTTAGAAAAGGTGACATCAGGGAAATGATCACAATCATCTTACCAGTAATGAGAGCGTGATAAGAAATGTAGATTTGAAATTTTGGAATAAAGTTCACATGTAAAGGAGGTTTGTCTGCTTAGAATCCTTTTAAGATTATTATTTTTTTTTTGGTCTCAGTTGATATTTTCCTAGATACCAGTAGAGGCCTCCAGACACTTCATTAAGTAAACAAACACACCAAGATGCTACCACCACTCCCACGCAGGAGAGCGTGACACCCATTGCGTCCACTGACATGGCAGGAGTCAAATGAAGTCTTTGATGAAGCTGACTTCAATTAAAGTCAGCCGTAGGCAGAGGAGGTGCTAACCTCTGTGGTATAACCTTCCCAAACACCCATTAAAAAAATACTTGGGCTAGAATAGAAGGAGGTCATGGTAAGTGTGATTATTGTTATTTTAGATCACATTTAACCGATATCATGGTATGGGCATTTCTGTTAACAATTTATTATGACATTAATAAGACAGTCAGTCCTCTCAAGCCACTTAATTTGCCCAATATTAGAATCAAAAGACTACAGCTGGAGGAAAATAGAAACAAGTTAATTTGTAGATCCCCAAACTGAGGTATTTGGCAAGTATCACTTTTCTGTCCTTTTAACATCTCACCGTGTTTTGAGCTGAGCATAGTACTAGAGGAAAAGTTTGCTAAACACTTGCTAGCCATGAGTGCTTTACAGAAAATATAACTAATCTTTCTCATAAAGAGCCTGCTAGTGAGGAATGTAAAGCCCCTATTTTACCTGTAAGTATATGTGCGTTTGTACGTGTGGCTGCCGAAAGCACTAAGATGCACGTGACTACTATCGATTAATGACATGTTTTGTCCCCCAAGTTTTAATGAATAATCACACTGAGAATCATCCAAGGCCTGCAGTGCCCTGGGGGGTCTGCTGCTGTAGGACAGAGCCGCCACCTCTCGCGGTGAAACTGCATCAGATAAAATCCGCTCATCACCAACCCCTTATGAACTGCTTTCGGAACCTCCGGCAGCTTCTTTATACATAGCCCACTTGTGTGACTATACCTTTAGCTGACAGTACAAACACACTCATTTTGCTGTCTCATTAATTGATTTTAGCTAATTAGGAGCACTTTTTTGGCCCTAATTTGATAAGGAAGTGTGAATGTGTTTTTCCCCCCACAGCAGGCTTGTGGCTTGTTATTTGCTGGGGTATTAGCAGAGTGCTAATTAGGCACAGTTCTTCTGTCACCTTGATGGTTTTTAAGCAGCATTCACCATATAGACTAAAATGGTCAGAGAGGAAGCTGGGTTGCAGCTGTAGGTGCTGTGTGCAAAATGAGTTCGTTACCTCCAGAACAGCAGTCTGAAAGAGGTGAATGTGCATATGCCAAAGTACCATATCTGTTCTTTCCTTCCACAAATGCTACTCATGGCTGACTCCCCACCCCCTCCAAACCCCCCATTTCAGAACCTCTCAGGAGGCTGCAGAAATACATGTCTCTCTTCAGTCATTGTCATTCTCTCTCAACCCTCCAGCATCCAGTGTGGCATTCATCCTGGTCCTTCTTAATTTTAAAGCAAAAGTCACAGGTTTTGAGCATTCACTGGCCCTGAAGTATTTGCAGATCTTTTGAACAGTTCGGGCCCTGGGATTTCTTTGTTCAATCTCTTCTGCTGAAGGCAGAGCTGGGCTGACTGTCTGCTGTCTGCCTGCAGCAGCGAAGCAAATGGAAACAAACAACAGAGCAGTCAAAATCCCTGCTAGGAGCTTGTTTGTAGATGAAGCCCATACAGTGTCTTTTGTTTATTTGTGGAGCTTTTTGTAGGGAAAGACTGGGATATGCATAAAAAGGAGCTTGAAAGAACTAACCATTTAGGAAAGGAGGAAAAGAGATGTTTCATAACAATATTTTCAATTTTGAGGCTGGGAGAAATGCTCATTTTTGTAATTTAAATATTCTATAAAGACACCCTTGCTCTTTAAGGCATGTGCTTTGTTTTTCCTTTGTTGTCTTTTTCTGTAGCTTTACAGTAATCATTTACATATTTGTCTCCCATCTCGCTTGTGACCAGTCTATAAATAATAGTTGTAAATAAAATGATCTCTGAACGTCCTCCAATTATTACATTCTACCATTTTGATTCTGCAAGTTAAACCTTGAATGTTGGTCTCACTACCGAGAGATCAATTAGTTTGTTCTATGTTCATTGAAAATAGCTGCTGTGGCCCAGTCCTTACAAGTATCTTTGAGTCACAGAACATAATAGGATGGAGGGAGGAACTCCTTAACAAAATACACAGATTTCTGAAAGAAGTCTTGATGAAATGGAAAGAATATGGTATTTGGAGACTCAATCTATCCCTTGCTTATAAACTTGTTTACTTGGTCTTTGTGAGTTTTGGTTATTTCCTTTGTAAAATGTAGACAGTAAACGCTTGCATATCTAGCATCATCTAATGTATTTGTTTATGTGATTATTATCCACAGTTCCCTGTTAACACAGCTTCATGAGGATTAGGTATGTGTCTCCTTCACCACTGTGTCCCCAGCTCCTGGCCTGCAGTAGACACTCAGTAAACATTTGTTGTATAGCTCAGTGAAATGTCAGCTGGTAGGGAACCTAATATTAATATTATTGTTATTTTTTGCAGTTAAAATTTATTTACTAGCTAAAAAATTTTCAATACAAACACAAATTATATAAAAACAGAAGCAGTATATCTTAGCAGAAAGTTATTGAAGAAATGGAAGACTGAAAATGAATTATGTAAACTTCTATGTCAAGAATACAAGAAAAGATAAGCAAGGAAAGTAGGAAATTCTAAAAATAAGATCTTATTTTTACTTATCAATGAAATAGTGCTCTTATAACAATAAAACAAGATTTAAAAAAGAAATCGATGAAATAGAAAACAAATATGAAATAAAGAAAATCAACAAACCAAACTTAATTTATCAAAGACTAATAAAATTGATAAATCCTTAACAAAACTGACCCAAAGAAGAGAGAAAACAAAACATTTACAATGTCAGACATTTAAAAAGTGGTTATTAATATGGATACCAACAACATGTAACAAGACAATATTGAGAAACTTTAGTCACCTACCGTGTAGATGAAATGGAAAAATTTCATGAAAAATAAGTTACCAAAAGTGACACAGTCTAAATGATCACATAACTTTTGAAGAAATTGAATATATTATTATGTTACAACCATTCTTTAGTACTCATAAATAATAATACATACAGTCATGTGTTGCACCATTATGGCAATATGTTCTGAGAAAAGCATCATTAAGCTATTTCATTGTGTGAACGTCATACAGTGTACTTAACAAACCTAGATGGTACTACACCTAGTTACTACACACCTAACCTACATGGTGTAGATATATTGTTCCTGAGCTACAAACCAGCATGTTACTGTACTGAATGCTGTAGGCAATTGTAACACAGTGGTAAGTGTTGTGTGTCTAAACATGTCTAAACATAGAAAAGGTATGGTAAAAATATTATTATAATCTTATGGGACCACCATTGTATATGTGGTCCAGTGTTAAACAAAATGTCATCATGCTGTACATGGCTGTATTATCATTTTTAATATATATATTGTTAGATATATTATAATCCATTTTAAAAACCACCTGCACCTAAACATTTTAGGTGGTTTCAAACTGCACCATTCTAAACAGTACCTCCACGGACTCCCTTTAAAATGACTGTGGTACTTTGCTTGTGGCAATCTGTCATATATGTTCCATGCCACCGTCACTCACTGCCAGTTGCACACTATTCGTGTGGCAGTGAGAAATGCCCTGTCAATGCAGCCAAGCATCTTAATCATCCCAGAACTCTTCTTTCCCAAGATGGCATTTCATTAGCTTGTTTTAAAATAATGTTCCTAGAGAGTAGTCCTGTTTGGAGACTTTGGAAGGTCTAGGTAAAGAAATAATTCAAGATTTATTGCTTAATTTCTTCTGTATTAACTGAGGCTGGGACATGTTGGTGCAATTGTTCACTAAAACTTTAAAGTAATTAACATTTTGCACATTTTTAACCTAAATACTGTCAGATGCTCATTTTGTGAGTATAATTTAAATTGCTAGTAATGCTTCAACTTTTCAAGTTTTCTAATTCCAATAGAACCAAATCCTGGTTAAGAAAAAGAAAGAAAGAAAAGAAATATTTGAAAACATATGGGTTTTTCATTTTTCCCAACATGGTATTTCCATCTAAGTGAATGCAGATTAGACTTTCAAGGTGTTAGATAGATGTTCATAATTCATTACTCCACAGTTTAAGAGCAAGGGCAAAATTTATTTCTGTGTCACCATATATTTAAATCAGAGTAAAAGAGTGTAATTCTGACTTCATTGCAGTGAGATTATTAATAAAAAAAAAAAAACCAAAATGGTCCTTCTCATGAGAGGCAACATCTATGCTGGTGAGTGCAGTTGACTCTGTCATAGCTCTCTAAGACAGAGATAATAAAGAGGATAAATCCATTGAGCGAGTTGCATGAAACAAACCTGGCCAGAGACTCAAACCCTGTAAAACATGATTTAAGTCTAGCAGGGAAAGAAATTTCCACCTCAAAATATATGGTAAATGACATCTCCTTCCTTTAAAATATTTTGGTAAGATAAGCCAATTCATAAAAATGTTATGATGTCACTTTCCCAGGAAAATACCTCTTGGGGAATGATTAATTCAGTTGTCTTTTGGCAAATAAACTTAAAGGGTTCTTGCATCCACTTCATTTTCTTTAATCTGTCATTTTACTCTGGTTTATAGTGAAGCCAAACTACTTGGAGGCATAAGAAAAAATTTACAAAAACAAAAGAAGTAGAATGGAGAAACGTACCATCATGTATTTTTATTTAAGAACTTATTTATTATTATATTATATATATTTATATAATTATATTATAATTATAATTATATTATATATATTTATTTAAGAACTTTCCATGCTTTTGAGGAAAGTTCTTACTGACTTTGAGTGGCCATCATTTGGGGGCAATTTGCCCAGCAGGCTTGCACACTAACATTAGACGTTTGCTAGCGTGTTTATTTTTTCTCCCTTCAAAATTGAAAAGCCATGTTAGGATTTTCATAAAGTAGAGACAGAGCTGCTTCACATTCAAAGGAAGGTGACAACAGAGTAGGATAAATGCACTAATTGTTCTTCAAATAAAATCTGTGAAAAAATTTAAATGAACATCTGTTTGAAGAATAGAGCTATTAAAGGGAATGTTCTGCACAAACAATATGCCACGCAGAATAGTTGTACAAATAACGCTGTGAAATTGTTTAATTAACTCATAAAAGAGAGAATCTAGTAGAGGAAATGTATGCAGTACACTCTGGAGCTGTTTGACAGTCTTCAAGAGCAGATGTGATTATGATTATAATTATTTTAGTAAATTGAGCCATAATTTCTCTTTCTGTTGTAAAATAAGGTAAAGTGTATTATGAATCCTAAGTAGAACCAACCTTTAAGCATAAATAATTCATGCAAATCCTGACTTTTGTTGGAGCCACAGCATTGCTATCATTTTCTTCTCTTAATTGATATGTACCTTTGTAAATATAACCCAAAAGAGTGAGTATTCAACGTGTGGCTTGAAAGTAACGAGGTTGGATTTTATGTGTGCTTTGTGGAAATTGGTTTCAATATTTTATAGATACGCCTTTCATCATAGATTTGGATGTTCACAAAGCAATATGTTTTTGTCTCTAGGAAGTACCAATTATTTATAAGATCATGGTGTGTAGAGGGTATGGAGTAATTTTATTTTCTTTATTACCAGGAAAATGCAATCAGAGATTTTACAGTATGGAACATGAAGGCTACAACAGCACTTTTTGTGTGTGTGAGGTCAACCAGTTTTACTTGAAGCAGATTCATTGACCATACATTATGTATCCAGTTTGTTTAATATTATTATGCAAATTTATTAGATCTATGCTTCTCCATTATTTTTCATTCTTCTCCATTTTGGAAATTGCATATTTTTATATTCATAACTTTGGTGAGTAATTACAGGAATGTTACATTTTCTGTATATTGCCTTTATCACTCTTATTAACTGAAATTACTGCTGGAAGGAAATTAATCAGACAAATTAGTATGCTTATTCATGAAACCTAGATTATAGTATACCCCAAGATTAAGACTAATGAAACAATTACTTATTTAATCATTATTGAAAATGGGAACATTGCTCAGATATCTGACAGTAACTGCAGCAATCTTTGAAAGTAGACAAATGAATGTGTTTTCCTTGACTGCTCTTTCATGAAAGCAAGATTATTATCACCTGCTGAGAGTTTTGCTTTTATTTTCAACATTCCCTCCTCCCCGCAAAAAAGTCTCTTTGCAAAGAGATCTAATGTCTCCAACAAATGTCTCTTCTTGAAACTTAAGCTATTCTGACTTTGACACTTCAAAATTTAAGATTTATGTGAAAATATTCATAAGTCAAGGCTATAGGCACTTAAGGGCATTAGACTTTTGATACTTTATAAGAACAAACACTGTACTAGAAGTAGAACTATTCAGTTAAAGTATATTTAAAAACAATTTTTAAAATGTGAATCTAAGTTAATAACATATTTTAAAAAGCAAAAGGTATAACAAGGCTTATGGTAAAAAATCCATTATCTTCTCCATTTGTCATTGCAACCAACTTCCTGTTGTACAGAAACAAATACCATTCAATTGTTTCTGCTTTTAAGTTTTCTGGTGGTTGTCTTAATGTTGGACTGCTTTTCTTGTTTCTCAACTTTAGATGGTAACAGAAAATTAGTGATTTTTTTGCTGTAACAGTTGAAGGTACTATTCAAACCATTTTTCACATTCTATTTCTAAAAACAGTTTTTGATTAATAACTTTATTACTTTTGAAAATCTAAATATTATATTTAAAATATTAATTTCTTGTTCTATCAAATCTAGATGCCATCTCTTAATTCTTCATGTTGTAAGATGAAAATATCAGTATTCTTAACATTTCCTTACTCTGATTTCTGTAATATTAAGGTCACTGGATAAAATATAAGGCACTGAGGTAAATTTGAATTTCAGGTATATAACAACTAATTTTTTAGATAAATACACCTTAAGTTTGCATGGCAGATACTTATATTCAAAAGAATTTCATTTGGAAAAAGGAAAACAGATAAGTGATATTTGATTAATTATATATGAGAAAGAAGAATTTATTGGGGGTGATATCAAAAACAAGCCAACCAAATCATTGTGTTTAATCCCCAAAGTCTTAGGAATCTGGGGTACCAGATACTTCTAAATTGGGATTAGGGGGTAAAGCTGAAAGCAGGAAGATTGGTGGAAATTTCTGTCTAAGGAGCAGCTAGACTCTCAGATCACTTCCCCAAGCCTTTGGAACCAGGCAGAATTCCATGTCTCACCCTAGCAGAAGAAAAGAATTTCCCATTTCTTATTTGCAAAGCCAACTCAGGGATGCTCTTAATGCAGGGACAGCAGGCAAAACTAAGGGCACGTGTGACCCTGAATTGGAAAGAAGATTAAGTAAAAGTCTATGTTTTTTCTGGGAAATCCTCTTTCACTTTTTGGCTCTCAGAAAGCTGATGGCAACATAATTTAGTAGAAGCCTGGAGAGTTCCTATCCTTGGCTCAAAAGCCTGGCTTAAAACAAAAGGCTTACAAAAATTGTCATTAGGAGTCCTCAAGTGAAATAGCATTGTCTCTACTTTATCACTCATGGTGAGGGTTACCAATCCACTGCTTTTGTTACCCAAACAGGGTTTTTGATCCTATTTTTTAGGATCACATTTTTAAAAATAAATTGCTGGCCAGGGAAAACCAGACATTTGAAGTGTTTAATGTGAAACACAAAGACTAAAATGAAAAAGTAGAAAAGGAGGACTCCAAGGAAGTACAACTAAAGTTCGCAGCAAGATAATTGCACTTGAAACAAGAACAGGATCCTTTCACAGGAGAGCATCCCTTAAACAAGGAAGAACTCTTGCAAAGTACAAGCAGGATAACAGAAACCTTACAATCAATTAGATATTTGGAAAACATATTTGTGGCAATCTTCCAAGAAGTTGAATCAAAAGACAAAAATCTTTAAAATGGAGGAAAACTTAGGAAAATAATATTTTCCTAAAGATATAACAAATGAATAATATGAGTTCCAAAAATGAAAACAGAACAAAGTGGTGAAGTTATAAATGAAGTAATATATTTCCTAAAACTAATGGATGTAAATTTTATAATACTGTAGAAATGGAGTATGAAATTTCAGAACACCAGGTAAGAAGACAATAAATCCTTAAAGATCTGAGAAAATGAGAGGCAGAAAAGGAGAAGGAGAGAGGAGAGAGAGGAAGGAGGGGAGAGGGAGAGAGAAAAGTGAAGGAAAGTTTATGTAACTGAATAAAGTTCTCCTTTGCATTATTGGAATGCATTATGCAATATAAAAAAACAAAGAATCAAGACATAGATATAATATTTTACTTATGTAAAGAAGTGGTGAATATAAGAAAAAACAAAGAGATGAAAGTGATTATTTGTGTTGATCAGGACTAGGGAGTGGAGAAGAATGGAGCAGAAGACAACTTTTTTCTTTTGTTAGGTATAAAGGTATTTGATTTTTAAAATTATGTATATGTATTAATTTGATCTAAATACATGAATAATAAGGCAATGAACAAATAGATAAAAGTATAACATGTTTATTTCCTTATAGAAAGGGAGAAAAGAAATAAACAAATTAAGCCATATAAACCCAGTAAATGAAAGCATCAGAGTAGCTCCAAGTGTGGACACATGGGTATTTTATAGCTTAGAGGAAATGTGATATATTTTTCTGGAGCAATTCACATAGTGTAATTTGCAAGCTCATAGGAAACAGGAAGGGAAGCATGTACATGGCAGAATTTCTTCTTTGGTGGTCTAAGCCCTAGGGCCTTTGTGGGGAGCTGAGATTGACTTGTGTGATGGATCCCTGCTGAGAGTGGAGTGGCAGCAACACCCAAAGTTACTGTGGTAGTAAGAACCATAGACACTGAGGACCTAATGACTCAGAGGCTTGATGCAAGGCAAGTTTATCCCTCTTGAACTTGGTTTTCAAGGGCCTGAAAAACGTGTCACCACCAAAATGAGAATGGCTTCTGCAGACCAAGGCAATTCTTTAGGACTCTACCATTTGAAGAGATCATCAAGCATCACAAAGAGACTTGGATTTGTTTGGTGGAGTCTTGAGGCAAATAAAAACAATCAGAATGAAAGGAAGACAACAAAATAAACCTATATCTTTTTTTAATTTCTGTTATGGGCTAGACCCTGTTTAGATTACTTGCCCATAAACTAGAGCATATATAATATGTTGAGGCAATGGGAATTAAATATAGCTACCTAAATACATATGGCAAAGAAAAGTAATTCATAGATTTCCAGGAGGTATCACAGCTTTGCTAAGCATGTGCCTAATTCAATAGAATTCATTTTTTATAGAGTTAGTAGGAGACTACTAGCAATGCAAAGTTAAGCTACTCGAACAAAATTATGGGGTCTGGATCAAGGATGATAACAGTTTCACTGTCCTTTGCCCAGGTCATGCCACATGGGGAGTGTTGTGAGATCTGGGTGACAAATTGAGACACAGGCTGGTAAAGGAACAATGACTGTGAGGAGAATCAGAACCGGACTGTATGAGGAATATGTAGAGGATCCAGGATTTAAGCCTTATTAGAGCACATTACGGCTACCTTGCCATATTTTAAATATTCTTGGGTGAAGAAGAAACAGATTTCATTCTGAATTATTTCTGAGATTGGAACTGATACATGGATAGAAATTATAGGAGGTACTTGACAGAAATAATTTCTAACAAGCAGTGAATGATAGAATACCACATCTCACAAATTACTTACTGTCCCTTCAGTGGAAATGTTCAAGGAACAACCAGATTATCCACAATAAAGTACGTTAAGAGAAGATCCCCACATTGGAAGAGAGGTTGGTCCAACTGAGATGTGAAGTTTGATCTAGGTCTAATACTCCTGGTTCTTAGATTTGTCAATTGAGACTTGATCTCCAAATACTAATTATTCAATAAACAAATATTGGCCACTTACTATGTGTCACAGAAGAAGAAAAATATTGTTCCTGCCTCTTTACCTGTTCAATGCAGCAAAGAGGATAATAATTAAGCAGATAATTGCATAAATAATTATAATTTTAATAAGCATTGTGAACAAGTAAAGACTATATGGCAACATATAGCACTGGTTCTAATCTAGGTTGGAGGATGAGGGAAGATTTCTTTAAGGGAGTGTTAGTTAAGCTCAGACCCAGAGACTAAGTTAGCTACTAGGAAACTGCTCCTGATTCAGAGTCAAGGTCTAGAGAACTGTTTTGAATTAGAAAACTACATATATTGAAACCAAAATCCTGCCTTAGTACTCAACCAGTCTTGTAAATGTCCCTTAGCACCTTCCATATTTATTGATGTGCTATTGATATTGGCTGAGAGTTGCTTTTCTGCTTTATGGGAAATTCTCCTTTCTCACAGCCTAGTTGATTTACTTTGGATTTATACTTTGGGACTTTTTAGTTTGATTATGTTATTTTGTTGTTGTTGTTGGCTCTGACTGATACGAGGACCCACTACTCTACATTTGTAAGCACCCAAATGAATCAGATTCTGAATTATAGCCACAGAAACAAGTGCAGGTCTTTCTTGTCCTTGACTTTAGAGCTAAAAAGACCGGTTTAAATGCCACCTGCAAAACAAAGAAGTGAGTGAGGAATGTCTCTAGGAGCAAATGAACCCATCCTTCTCCTGAGTGTATTTCAGAAACCTACAGAGAAAAATCTTTCATCTGCATTAAAGATGGACCCTCACAAAACTTCAAAGAGATCTAATGATACGAAAGGAGTAACCAGGGCTTATGAAGTGCCAGTGGATAATTACAATCTGAGATTTATTGGTGACCACTCTTGTGTCAGTAAAAGGTTGGCTGACCAGATAAAACCAGGCATTGGCTAGAGGGAGGACTCTTGAGCCACTCAATCTTTTGAAATTTCTAAGGAGTTTTCCAAGGGGAAAATCAGCATTCACATGCTATATAGAAAAATCTTTACATAGACCGAATGGATCCAGCTGGCTCAGGCTGCTTCATTTGACACTGTCCAATTCAGTGTCTGAGAAATGTGGTCATGTTTTAGGTCTTAGGGGTATCCCTCAGGCCTGCTAAGAGTGGAACTGAACATTTCTATGTCTGTGAGGCACGTTATTCAATCTATAGTGTCCTTTAGCTTCAGATCACTTGAGAAACGCAGCATTGTATGATGGCCATGTAATCAGAAAGTGCCACCTAAAACATGATTATGAGGACATTCCTGAGTGAGGTTGTAGTTTTCATAGTGTGACTCATGGTAAGATGGCAGCTCTTTTGTTTAACGCCCGTGGATAGCGAGGCTTCTAAGATGCTGTGAGCATGCAGTAATCACCTGGGTCATTTTAGTAATAGAATTTACAAATGTTATGTCCAAGGAATATAACTGGGTAGCAAACTATCACACTAAAACTGAGAGATGAGCATTTTTCAGTCAAAGCTTTTGTCTTCACTCCAAAATCTTGGCATTAATTTTTGAAAGAATTATTTGTTTGACTGTACAAATACTGCCCTAAAAATTGTAGTTTCTGAATGAAACCAAGTGGTTACTTTGGTCAGTTTTTCTTGAATAATACTGAAAAATAACATAAAAAAGGAAATGTGAAGAAAAAAAATTTGAAGACCCCTTTCTCTCTGTCATCCCACGGTTCTATATTTGGTCTTTGAGCAATTCAAACATAATCTATTCATGCCATAAGATATCTTCAATTAGAGATCTCAAATATAAAACATCTCTAAAGTCATAGAAACAAAATCTGATTAAAACAACAATAAACTCATCAAAGAGTTTATTATAGAAAAATATGCAACTTTTAGGCATAAAACATATATAAACTATAAAAATTATTTCTACTTTTAATTATTTATCCCCTATTCTAGACATTTTTTCTCAATATGTATTAAATATATTCTCAATATATTATTAGAAATAGCTCACATTTATTGTGGGTTTACTATGTTATTGGCACAGTTAAACTCTTTATGTAAACTCATTTAATGTTCACAAAAACCCTATGAGGTAGGTACCATTATGGATGGAAAAAAACTGCTTCTTACAGAGTTAAATAGTCCGATTTTATACAGCTAGTAAGCATTAAAGACAGGATTTGCATTCAGGCATTCCGAGTTCAGGGCCTGGCTCTTAATCACAAACTGTCCTACTATCTATGTGGCAGCACAACTGAAAGTGATAAATTCATGTTGGCGTGGATGCGGAGAGACAGGAACTCTCTTACACTGCTGGTGGGACTGTAAACTAGTACAGCCCCTATGGAAAGCAATATGGAGATTCCTTAAACAGATTCAAGTAGACCTTCCATTTGATCCAGCAATCCCATTATTGGGCATCTACCCAGAAGAACATAAGTCATTCTACAATAAAGACACCTGCACCCG
>CM052439.1:65474266-65488748 GCA_028533085.1 Varecia variegata | reverse complement strand
GGGAAACCAATTTGATGGTGAGTACATGTGGTGCTTATTTTTCCATTCTTGGGATACCTCACTTAGTAGAATGGGTTCTAACTCTTTCCAGGAAAATACAAGAGGTGCTATATCACCATTGTTTCTTATAGCTGAGTAGTACTCCATGGTATACATGTACCACATTTTATTAATCCACTCATGTATTGATGGACACTTGGGATGTTTCCACATCTTTGCAATTGTGAATTGTGCTGCCATAAACATTCACATGCCAATGTCTTTATTATAGAACGCCTTTTTTTTTTTCCTTTGGGTAGATGCCTAGTAGTGGGATTGCTGAATCAAATGGTATTTCTATTTTTATCTCTTTGAGATATCTCCAAATTACTTTCCACAGGGATTGTATTAATTTGTAGTCCCACCAGCAGTGTAAGAGTGTTCCAATCTCTCCACATCCATGCCAGCATTTGTTCTTTTGGGACTTTTTGATAAAGGCCATTCTCCCTGGAGTTAGGTGATATCTTATTGTGGTTTTGACTTGTATTTCTCTAATAATTAGAGATGTTGAGCACTTTTCTATATGTTTGCTGGCCATTATTCACAAAATTAATTGAGGAGCAACATTTATTACCAAGAACTTTAAATATTACTTCTCTTGGAAGAAAAATCTGCACATGGACTTTCTATTTTATGGGAAAATTTAAAATTGTGTTTTCCTTAGCTTGATAGCAAGCAGCTAAGTTTTTATACTTTGATGGGAATAGTAAAGAAAACTGTCTAAAGGATTCTGGTTGGGATCTTCTAAAGGAACTTGTGGATGATCGTTGAAGGAGATGATTTAATATTGTCTGTTAGGAATTTAACATGGAAAAAATACAAAATTTAGTTTCTTTCTATTAGGGAAAAAAAGCTGTACATATATAATTTAACATCGGTAAAATTAAGGTTAGAAGAGAAAAAAAGCATGCTTTATTCATACAGCAATTTAGAAATTAAAAAAAAAAAAAAAGGAAGAGAAAGGGGCCATTAAAAAGCACCCAAATGGTAACTCTGATTTGGCTCTTTCTAGGGACTGAAATCAAATTTAAATATTTTTATGGTCACTAATTGGTTTGCTTCAATGCTGTTCTATTTTCTCACTCATTGATAAAGATGGCCCTCTTAATTGAATTAGGCTCTGTCACATAAGGCTATGATTTTCAAGAACAGAAGTACAAAAATAAACAGCTATCCTATATTCCAAATATGTTATGACTAAAGCCTCTTTTTCAAAATATAGAGCATGGGTTAGAGAAATTTTTCAGTAAAGGACCAGGAATATGGTCTCGTCAAGAATACTCAAGTATACTGTTGCAGAGTGCAAAAATAGCTATAAACAATATAAGAGTGAATGAGCATGTTCCAGTACAACTTTATTTATAGACACTGAGTTGAATTTCATATAATTTTCACATGTCATGAAATACTATTCTTTATATATTTTTTAACCTTTTAAAAATAGAAAAAAAACATTCTTAGCTTATGGCCATAAAAAACAGATGATGGGATGGTGGGCTGGATCTGCCCATGTGCCATGTTCAGCCCTCACCCTAGAGTACCGGAAAAACATTCATTGTTGCTAGCGACACTGTTCAGTTCAAATGATTCGGTGACCTGGAAAAGTGTTTCTAGGAAGTTGTTTCTCACGACACACACTTTCAGCACTGACATCAGCAAAGACAATACTTTTCAGCAGGGGTCTAGAAGTTAGATGATCATCTTAGCATAGGAAAAGTAGAAGTGCTTCCTTGTTCGGAAGTTAGAGATCCCAAATATACATTCAAAGGAGGAAAATAAATTAGCATTATTTGGCATACAGCTTGCAAAATCTCAGGGCAAAGGCTTTAACAATCTCAAAGGGCTAAGTACATTATCACTCTCAATTTTGTGCTCAGTAAGTTTCTGGTGAATTAATTGGAATTCCCACGAAGTTCCTAAGTTCTTGCTTATTATGTAGAATGAAGTGAACATAGACTATAACCATCCATTTAGAAGACAAAGGGTTAATGAAATGAACCTTTCAGTAGCACTCTTTGTTGCCACTTGATGAAGGTTGATTAAGAAAGACTTAAATGACAGTGGGATTTTACCAAAGTGCTAGGCAGTAGGGCAAGGTGTGCACAATATCTAAATGATTAGCCATTATGAGCATGATAATACCCATGGCTAAGCTAATCTATGGCTATAAATTGCATATCTATGGAACCTGCTAAATTCTTTCAGATCTCCAGTGTGTAATTGAATCATAGTGAAGCAGCTAATTACTGCTATGTCCCATTATCGAGGAAGTTCACACATCTTCTAAACTTCTTTGACTCACAGTTAACACCATGACATTTTGTACCTAATTTTTATTTTTTATTCATGTGTGCTGCTTGCATTTGTTCAACTACATCATAAGTTTCTTTTAGGCAGGATCACATTACATGAACAGGAGCAGCATAATGGTTAGGAGCAAGGCCATAGAGTCAGACTGGGGTTCAGATTGTGCTTTGGCATTTACTAGCAATGCAGTTTGGGGCACGTGACAGAGTTTCTCTTTGTTTTCAGTTTATTCATCTGCAAACGATAATGGTGATAGAAGTATCTACCTGATTGGATTGGGTTGCTGTGAAAGCTAAATGAACCAACACAGGCAGGCACTCAGAATAGCTGCTGGTGCACAGTAAGACTTCAATAAATGCCAGCTGAAAATATACCTTTGGGTCCTAGTCTGATGCTATAAAATCCTGTTTATAAGCTGGTGACTTCTGCAGTCCTGAGCCCTGCCCTGAACCCCACATAAGTTATCCACTCGGAAAACTTACATGTCTCTACTTGGAAATTCAATATGCATCTCAAAAACATCATGCCCACAAAACATACTTGACTTCTTTCCCATCCAAACTTATTGTCCCTTAGTCTTTCCTGTCCTAATATAAAGGCCAGCATTATTCTTCCAGTTTGTCAGGCTAAAAAACAAATACAATCCTGAAGTCTTTGACCTCTCTCTTTCTCACACATTCCATATCCTCTCCATCACCCTATCCTATAAGTTTTATAAAATATGTTGAAATCCAACTAACCTGTATCTGGATAATATAAACACAGGTATTCATTAAAGTGTTATTTGGTATATGTTCTAAATTTTGTACAATAAAAAGTAAAAATTTGAAACTAAAAAAGAAAAAAATCCATCTAACCCACCACCTTGCCTATCTTGCTAGTCTATATCACAATTATCTCTTGCTTAGGTTATTATCACAGTAGCTTCCTAACTGGTCTTCCTTCCTCTAGCCACGATCCCCCACCATCTATTAATATTTTCCATACACCAGCCATGGTGCTGAATCCACAGCACCTGCACCGTTTCTAGCACATGGCAAGTATTTAATAAATAAAGTATAGGAATGCTTGATTGAAATACCTGGAAGCTAATTGACTTATAACCTTATGATAGGCACTGAGAGAATTTGATTCAAAGTGATGTAAAATTCTAAAGAGTCCCTGCCTTTTAAAATTGTCATAATAAATAATTCTTTTAGAAGTGAAAACAGAAGGAGAAGATAGGACTCCATAATTTTGAAAGATCCTTCAGACTATAAAATTTTACGAGTCTATGGCTTGTTAAAAGCCATAAAGGGCAAGAAGAAGGCAGACAAAGCAATCTATTAATAGATAAAAACACTTGAGTGGAATATTCTTGGAAAGTGTACCAGATGGGATAGGTTTTGTTTAACAAGCCCTGCATTTGCACCAGAAAGGTTAATTTGTGAGTCCTGCATTTGTACCAGATATATGTGTTTTATATTCAAACCCCTCAGTTAGTCAGGATATATTATCTTATGGAAATGAAACACCCTCCTGAATTAGATCTTTTACTAAGAAGTTAAACAGAAAAAATATTTTGTGTCAAATTGTGAATCTCTATGTTGTTTCCTTTGCAGTACTACTCTAGTCTGTAAATCTTTTATTCAAGTATCTTAAAACAAATTCAAGTGTCTGGTATGATTCCTTTAAATTGCAAAGGTTTACAATTTCTATTTATTTATTTATTTATTTATTTATTTATTTATTTTTAAGATTATGTTTAATCGTTGGGAGGCTCAGGCTTAGTGTGTTTTCAATGTTAATCCCTGTTTCCTCTCATTTCTCTGTAGTGACTCTGACCAGACTGAGGGATGCTGCAAAGGACAGTTGCCAGGAACAACATGTGTCGTTCTTTTGGCTAGAGAACAAGGGACTTGGTGGCTGCTGAAGCCTGGTAGGTCTGGATCTCCTCCTGGGACACGTCCAGCCTGCAGCTCCTCTCCTATCTGTCCCATTTTTATTTCAGCGCAGGAGAGAGATACAGGGTTTTTGCATCTAGAAAATTCAGAGACTATTTTCTCTTGACTATAAGTAAGGAGACTATAAATAGACATGGGAAAAAGATAAAAAAGGAAAAGAAATGAAGAAAGAATGGGAAACAATAAAGAGAAAAAGGCAGCCAGAGGGGAAAGAAGAGAAAGAAAAGGGAGAAATAAAATTAACTTTCAACTTTTGAAGGCTATAGAAGGAACTGATTGTGTGTGTGTGTGTATGCGTGTGTATGTATATTTATGCATGGTATGTGTGTATGTATGTCTATGCATGATGTGTCTCTGTGTGTGCATGTATATCTATGTAGGGTGTGTGTGTGTGTATGCGTGTGTATGTATATTTATATATGGTGTGTGTATGTATATCTATGCATGATGTATGTGTGTGTGTGTGCATGTATATATGTGCATGGTGTGTGTGTGTGTGTGTGTGTATACGTGTAGCCCACCTGTCAGCCGAGAGGCCTTGAGGCAACACTGCACCCATAGCAAAGAGTGCACCTAGTACCCAGATGATCTTGATCTCTCCCCATAATCTCCACTAAAAGGAACCAGGGCCAGGGCTTCTTGGAGAAATGGCTGGTTCTAGACATTGGTCAGGAAAGAACAAGAAGAACCTGAAACATCTTGTGGCAGAAAATAAGAAAGTGCCTGAAGAATGACAGAGACATGTCAAAAGAACATAGGAGCCAGCTTGAAGGGACTTCCACTGGACAGATTTGGGAACAATTTGAGCATCAAAGTATAACAACAACAGTAATAACAGTAATAATTACAATCCATTATATAAAATAAGAATTCATGAGTCCATTCTTATATTAAATTTCAAAACACACAAGTAGAGAAGCAAAAATTGCCTTTCTTGACAATACAGTGTCAACTGCTAAGTATAGAAGGGCTGGTGGAGTTAGAAAATCATCAATAGATGCTAAAATGGGTGGATAAAACTTTGATGAGGACCAGGATTTGCACAGCCTTAAAGCATCCCAGGCAAATGATTTACTAATTACAAAGAGACAAATAACAAATTTTTAGTAAAGAAATCCAGTGGATACCAAAGTAAGCATCATCAATGCTGGAACCACCAACATCAAGTATTTCCAGATGTGATGCAGGGAAGGACAAGCCACCACTCAGTGATAGTCCTGCCAAAGCCAATGACCTGAATTCAATCCTGAGGAAATGTCAGCCAAACGCAAGTCAAGAAACATTCTCTGAGGTGATTGACCTGTACTCTTCAAAATTGTCAAGGTCACGAAGGATAAAGAAGAAAGAGGAAAGGTTCCAAATTAAAGGTGATTAAAGAGATTTGAAAAGTAAATGAAATCTATGTTCCTAGACTAAGAAAAAGTTCCTAAATTTAAGGAAAGAGAATAGCTATAAAGAACATTATCAGAACAATTGACAAAATTTGAGTATGAATTATGAGGTAGTGTCTTAGTCTACTAGGGCTGCCATAACAAAATACCATATTCTGGGAGGTTTAAATAACAGGCATTTATTTTCTCACAGTTATGGAGGCTGGAATTCTAAGATGAGAGTGTCAGCATGGTGTTTTCTGATGAGGGTTCTTCCTTTGGATTGCAGACAGCCACCATGCAGAGGTTCATCGCGCACTCAAGGAGCCGGCGGTGCCGCTCTGCCTTCCTTTCTGAGCACCCAGAGTAGACTGCAGTTATTCAGGGTGCCAGCTTGTTTGTGAGCCTACTATGCACAGTCCCTCTGAGTGCACAAACTCATTTTTCCTCAGAGAGCCAAAGAGGGATGTATTTTCCTTCTCAAAATGTGCCAGAAATTTCCAAACAACCTAAAAGTGTTAAAGGCTATGTGCAGAAGGCATGTAGCTCTTCCCTTTGCAGAACCTCACACCTCAGCTCACAGTAGGTCCTCGTGCTTCTCCTCCCGCCCCCAGCCCCATGCACAGACTGTGGACATGACAACATCCGTGCATGTTGTCCCGACAGCGGACTGAAGTCCTTCCTGCATTTCGAAGGTGGAAGGCAGGAAGTTCCTCTCAGGAAGCACTGTAGGGAAGCTGGCAGGGGACAGTCATACAGATAGGGAGGGTCACATTCTATTATGCTTGAGTTTCTACGGTCACAGGAGTTAAGGGTAAATAGAAACAGAAAGAAACAAATCCATATTCACACACCAGAGCGCAGGGTATCTCCTAAGGACCTGAGGTGATCCAGGAAAAGGTTTGGGATGTTTTCTTTTCATCTTCGCTGAAAACAAAATCTACTATTTCCTTTTGAGATTTCGGGAAAAGAGATAGCAGGTGAGGAGGTTAGGGCACAGATGTGTGAATACTGCAACTGATAACCCCAAAGCACAATTGATTTGGCACTATTGGCCTTAAATTAAAGTAAAAATGACCCAAATGTAGCTAAATATAGGCTACAATCTAATTTCCCTCTTATATTACAGTCGGTGGCTACCAGTGATCCTTTTGCCTTTTCCTTAGGGAATAGGCAGAGCAGAGAAGGGACAAGAATAAGCACAACATTTAAACAACAGTGCAATCGTGCCTGTGATAGTCGTTTCATAGTGATGTCACAAGTAGCTGGCGTTTCCTTGACAACACGGCAATTGTAAACAAAGATGTTTTCTGGATGGGTAGAGCAAATGTGGCTTTTATGTTCACACTGCCCTCAACCCCCAAACCCCTACCATGAGTAAAAAAGATTTTCTTTCCTTTTGCTATGATTTTTCCACATTGAGATAGCATAGGTGAAATAAGCCACTATTTTCTTCTTTCTGTTTATTTTTTATGTTCCATAATTATACAATGCTGGAAATTTTGTTGAAATAACCAGTCACTTTAGAGAATAAGAGATTGCACATTGAATTCTAAAATCCCCCTGTTGTGTGGCATTGCAAGAATGCACGAGGGGGAAATTCTGTTATGTGAAATCTCAGGGCTATGACAAGTTTGACAAGATGAGATTGGTTGACATTACCTCATGCGGTCACACGACCACGTCTACCATCGAGCCTCTCCAGAACAGATAAGGAAGACAAGAAACAGCTCTCTCGAGACGAACGCTGATCTGTCGTAACCTAAGGAGGAAAAATAAATCTGGGACATTTTAAAGCATTGTTTAATGAGTAAAATAATGCGATGTGAAGAATGATGCAGGACAGGCAAACATTCAGGTTTTTATAATTTCTCTATACGCTCCATAAAGATTACAAATCATTATTGTTTAGTAAAAATCATATGTATTTTTAAAAATTCAACTGGGGAAGGAAAATAGAAGGTAATAAAATGTACCCCAAAGTGTATCCATACAATGTTGACTGGTGAACTGTGGCTGTTTTTCATAAGTCATTGACACCTACTCTAATACACAGACAAAGAAAATCCTTACAGGCTCCATGAGATCTTTACAATATTTTTCACTTAGGAAGGACTTATCCCTAGGAAGGGAAGTTTTTTTGAAATATAGAATAAAGTAATGAGATACAAATGTATGTTTTTATCAGGCATTTTAGCACGGACACCTTGGACTATTTCCTAGGGAAAATGAGATACTTGGTGGCATGCAGGAGTACAGAGGCACATGTTGACTGAAGTCAAGATTGGGAGACAATGGTTGGGACCTAGGTGAGCCTGAGTGACCCTCAACTAGCAAGCCTAGGTCGAAGCCCGTGATCTGGAGAGAGAAAAAACTGCCAAGGGGGAAGGGGCTGGAGACCAGCGTTGTTTTGTAAACCCTTCTGTCCAGGATAAAGTCCATTTCTCTGCTTACTGAATCACAGCCTAAAAAAGCAAAGTTCAGTCATTCACAAGCTATGTTTCCCAGTGAAACTACCGAGAACAAGTTCTATGATTATGAAGAGAGGGAGAAATAGGAGACTGGCTTTTGTCATCTGAAAACAAATGTCTCTCACTAAACTCAATTATGACTGTCCGCTCAGAGAGAATGACTCTCTATATGTGGAAACTGAGAGGGTGTAAGAAAAATAATGTAATCGTGGGCCAGAAAAATGGCAGAGAGGAGGTGGGAAGCTCATGGAGGTGAGAAGTGATGAGGGAGAAGAGAAACGAGAAATTAATGGTTTTGAAATTCTTTGTTTCTTCCTTTTTCCCTTCTCCTCTCTGTCTGCCCCTGCATGATTGCTGCAGGTATATAGATAGAGTGCATTAATTTGTGAGCATCTGTTCATCCGATTTGAATTCCATATTCTCTAGGGGAAAGTCTGTGATGCAATGAGCATAAAATAAGTTGCAGAACCATTAGTAGCACGAAGGTGGGGAGGGGGTCTCTTACCTGAGGTGCTGCTTTGAAAACGTCCTCTAGACTCCTGTCTTTCCTAATTAAGTGTTATCACCCCTGCAGATGGTAAAATGATGTATATATTTTGCTGAATTCCCTAAGCAAGGAAGCTTTCATTGAGGGAGTTCAATAAGAATGACATTCTTTGAAGAAAGACAAGATCCCATTGGAATCTGTAAACTTAATCCAAGGTAAATAACACCTGAAAAGTATTTTTACAAGGCTATTTGAATTTTTGCATCATGCTAAAAGATTGAACATCATAATGAAGAAACATGTTTTTATATTTAAATGGAGGAAAATTTGTCTAATCCAACTCTAAACTCCCACCTTTCACCATAATCAGAGAACTTACCAAAGCCAGAAATATTCACAATTCCTCATGATTTTCAGGGAACAAATATTTTCATACTACAGTTATATAATTTATTATCCAAAATATAAGTAGGCATATTTTAAAATAATTTTATTAAGACAACAGGCATAACCTAGGACTGTCCCAAGCAAACTAGACAGCTAGAAGTATGGCCACCTCATCTATACCTTCACCCTAAAGCACACAATTAGTTCCGGAACCACTGCTATAGATCTTTCTCCAGATTGCTGGAAAGGTCACCATGCAGCTGGCACATGTAGCGGACTCACCCTCCCCTCACCTCATTACTCATCATCTAATTGTGTCCCCATATTTTCAGATTAGAAAGTTGAGGCCCGGGAAAGTCAAGCAACTTTCTCATGGTCACAGCAGCCTGTGCATTATTCTCTTGTCTTTTAAAAGCATCTTTCCTACAGTTTCTAGATCCTCAGGAATGTTCCCTGTAGCCTCCCCGAGACTAATTAAGACAGCAATAACATCCTCAGGGATGCAATTTAAAGAATATTATTTTTTTTCCCCTAGCACAGAGTGATTATAAATTATACTAATTTTCTGTATCTCAACATCTGATTGTCTTGAGTGCTGTCATATTCAGAGTAATATTCAACTATGAAGTTTTCACATTTCTTTCTTGATAATAGGAGATAAACTAAATATGCCTTTCAGGCTACCAAGCCCAGGTTAAGGGATCATGGTTGTCCACACATTATTGATTCTGGATGATGGTTTCTTTTTATACTTATGTGGAGTTTCATTTTATTAGCATTCAGAAAGAAACAGAAATATCTAACATTTAAGTCTCTTGACACTGCCAAACTTCCTTCTCTTAGAAGCAAATGCTAGGAATAGACTCTGGAGGACAAAAGAGCAAACTAACAGTAGAGGCACAACTTGTATCAACAAGGTTTTTAGAACGTGGCCTAGATGGAGGTCCCAGAGCATTTGGGAGATTTTTGAAACGGGAGTTTCTGCAGGGTGGATGAAGTGTTTGTGGGGAACGACACTGAAGGACCCTGTGTGAGGTGCTAAGGAGCTGGACTTTATTCTGTGTCAGGCGGGAAATAACTGAAGAATTTTGAGGAGAGAGATGTATAGCATGCACCTTTTAAGAAGAAACTCAGGTGGCTTTGGAAGCTTGGATTGTGGGGTCTGCAACACAAGGCGGGAAGAACAGCTAAGAGGCTCTTGCAAAACCTTGAAGAAGAGAGAACAGATCTGAGCTAAGGATCTGACTGAGAAGACTGATGGAAATGGATGTTCAGCAAGAGATTTAGGTACTAAACTGGTACAACTAGGTTTTACAAAATAAAAATATGTGGTGAAACTATTAAATATATTGAACCCCTTAAGGGAGGACTGCCTTATGAAAAATAGAAGTGGAGAGGATGACTAACAGATTTCTGGCTAGGTTAACAGGGTGACTGGTGGCACTCTAAACTGAAGTAAGGATTCCTTGATCACATGAAGATAGGAAAGGGGAGGGAGGGGGAAAGCGCTGTGATTATCTGATTACTGGGGCAAGAGGATTACTGGGGAGTATTAGTAGGGCACAAACAGAGAGAAAGAGTTAAATATGAATATATTAATTTCATGTGTCCATGGGACATCAGACACAGGTATCCAGAAACTGAATAAGTATCATCAAGTCCAATGCCCTTCTTTGAATACAGAAGGATACTAAGATTCAGGGGAATGAAGTAAATTTAGCAAGATCACCCAAAGCCTTACAGAGTTGGGATTGAAATACGAAGCTCCTGAGACTCAGTCCAGAGTTTGGTTGTGAATCTCTTCCTCTGAGCCACAGCTTACCATGTCTTGCTATGGTTTAGTTAGTTAGTTAAAAGAAAAGTTGGTTGAGTTAACAACAAGATTTTAATTCCTGGAAAGACTGTGCCCAAGTGTTGCATTTTTGCCTAAGTTATTCCTTTGTACATTAGCTGCATTTCAACATTTATTGCCTGCATTAAGAAATTATTAGTATATAAATCCTCCTTTGGGAGCAAAGATCTATAAGAAGAAGAACTCTGTGATGTCACAGGTTCCTGAGAGGGTTTTCTAAAGGCTTTTGCTGAAGGAAGTCATAATATTCAGCCTGGGGTCCCTATTTCCTCTTTTTATTTTAGTATGCAGCTGTGCTGGAAGCGAGCAGAGGAAGGAACCCAAAGAGGGTCTGGTGTAGGGCAATTCTCGAACTTCCCTCTCCAGCATCTGTCTTGCTATGACACAACTCAAAGGAAGGCGACCTCACAAATAGCCCTTTGTTAAAGCTAACGCCTACTTTTCTTGTGAGAAATGTCCTTTTGCCCAATGTGGGTTTTAAAAACTGTTGCTCATCAAAAGTGAAGTGTTTGCCCTTAGTTGATGTGCACTAGTGGTGGGAATGTTGCTAGTTCCTCAAAGTGAAGGCAGATGCTTGCAGTAAGCAGTCAACACTGAGAAAGCTTTTTTAGGATTGCATAAAAATATTATTATAGTAATATAAGATTAATTTTTTTTTAAGAAATGAAAAGTCCACAGCCTATCAGGCTTCAGTGAGGACTGTTTTTAGGACCCAAAAGGATATTTCTTACACTTGTTTTCATTCCTATGATTCGAATATTATATTAACTTAAATATTTATTTATTTAAGATAATATTTATTTAATGATATGGTGACTCAGTGAAATTTCTTTGGTTATTTTGTTGCTTGAAGGTTATTAGAAGATGGCAACATCTTTGGGTATTAGGTTGCAATTTAGTTAATGTTATACTTGCATAATCCCATTTGTGTAAGTATCTAAACATTTTCCAGATACTTAGGTTGATCTCATAAGGTGTCTTTGTTCAAATTGGATTAGCAAGACAGGACCCCCACATTTTGAGATGCTAGTTGTGACTTTTACCTTGTTAGCCTCTGGCTGATGAACATGAATGACTGTTTAGCCATGAAAAATTGCATGTTTGATATTTTTCTTGTTGTTATTTTATCGCTTTTGTTTTGTTGGCTATAGTTAAGACAAAGCTAGATGTTTATATTTTATTCAATCTATGGCCTTTTTGTCTTTGAGTAAATTCTTTAGCTGAACCACTCACCACCAAATGCACTTAGATGTATAAACCCACCCTGAGGCATGTCTCCCTGTCAGGGGCACACAGTCTTGACCTGTGACAAGTCTTCCAATTTGAGACCTCCAGGTTATGAGTGCCACAATCGCTTTAGTTGATGAAGTTTCCCAGAATCTGTTGCAGGGCCTGGCGGTTAGGACTGTGTTCCTCTATCAGCCACTGTGAGTGGCATGCCTGCTGACATGTGCGCTGGTGGCTTAGACCTCTTTGATCACATGAAGATAGGAAAGGGGAGGGAGGGAGAAAGCGCTGTGATTATCTGATTCCCATGGAAGTTTTGCTTGTTTTGTTGCTGGAGCACCATAAGGCAAATGCTACTCACTTCTTTTAAGAAATCCCAGCTGTGGAAGGAGCTGCTGACCACAACAGGGGCTGTTGCCAAAACCCTCTACTGGAGCGCTGCTGTGTCCCAGAAATAGTTGCAAATAAGCAGAAGTTCTCAGAAAAAAAAAGGAGAAAGGAAAATGAGAGCTCATAGAAACATTTTAAGATAAAAGGAGTTTTATCTATGGTTATGTCTGCATACACACAGTTTGTGGTTTTGGGGACCAAGTTCACACTGTTGTTCATAGTGTTCAGGCTCTTTTGTTCTAGCTGGGTTAGGAGAACTTTTCCCCTTGGCTTAGATGACAGCAGGTCTCAGTTGGTGGCTCTGTAGCATTTTATTTTAAAAACCCACGAACTATTAAAAAAGTAAGCTACCGTTAATAATTTGGTTACTTTGCTTAGAAAAGGTCAACTTTGATTTTATAGCTGTGAGAAGAATGTACAGGTTGTTCCCTTGTTTCTGCTCCATTTCATGATGCTATGTCTCCATATTCTTGGGAAAATTCCTTCACATCCCTTGTTTTCAGTTTACTATGACTCTAAACCTGTCATTAATCCCAGTCTTTGATTGGAATACGGCACTAGAGTGTGGCAGCAGGGAAGCACATGGCTGGATGTGTCCCTACTATTGCTTCAAGCTGCAGGCGTGACTCTGACTCTGGGGTGATGACACTCATGAAGAAGAGGATGAAGAGCTTCCTCCATAGAATGTGTTACGTAATAAGACAGAAGTTTTTGGTGAATGGCTGCTTGGGGACTTTTAGGAAATCAATAAATAGTATTCTTTTTTTCTATCCCTGAGTTTGGAACCTAGTGAAAAATAAAACAGAAGCCAAACAAAAGGAGAACAAAAGATTACTTTCATTATTGATAAAAACTGCATCAGAGGATACAATTTAATATGCAACCAAATGGACATCTAATATTATCTTTGCTCTCCATAATGGATTTATTCTCCATAACCTAACACTCGAAACTATAGGCACTCCTCTCTCAAGGGTGTGGACAGCCCACGGTTGAAACAGAACAGAGTGCCCTCTCTGTAAGGCATCACGACCCACAAAGGCCTTCCCCAAAACTCACATCTCATTGACTTGTTCTTCCCTAAGGAAGTGTGGGGAAGGGACAGAGGGAAAGACCAGGGAAAAGAGCAGGAAATCCCTTGTAGAGATACGAGGCAAGAGGAGTTGAGACCCTCTTATCAACCACTAGCAGCATAAAGGAAGAACAAAGTAGGAATCAGAGTTGGTGAAGGGAGAGAAAAGTCAGAACTGTAGAAGTTCTAGGTGTGCGGTAGACAATGAGCCTACAGGTAAAGGCATTAAGAATAGAGAAGAACAGAGAAATGAGGAATAGAAACCAGCATTTAGGGCCACCTTTGCTGGTTCAGATGGGCAGGTGAGAGCCCGAACAGCTTATCTGACAGATTTAAAGGGCTAAGAAGTATAATGATTAGAGTCCATGTTTTGTGGAGGGGCAAATCCTGGTGGACTTTGCTTTCCTAGGGTTTGGAAATCCTAAAGGGCCACATCCCAGGAGAAAGGGTAAACTAAAAGTAAACAGATTCTCACAGAAACTGCTGCCCATTTTAGAATCTTCTTGATTCCTTTACTTAAACTGAGTTAACCCCAGATTGCATGTGCTCACAGGCACCTAGTCACAATGAGCACTGACACTCCCTAATGGAAAATAACACCTTGTCAGTCTTCAATTTATTTCTACAAACAATATTACAAATACAATGTCTGGTAGATAATAAAAAAAAATTCACACACATGAAAAGACAAGATAAGGTGAATGATAACAAATGGAAACACTAAACAATAAAATAGATCTTCAGGTTTATCAAGCGCAGACCTTAACATAACTATACTTTCTATTGCTCAAGAAGAAGAGAGACAATATGAATAATTCTGGCAAAAGAATAAAACTTTATAAAGTAACTATATTGAATATCTAAATTAAAAAATACAGCAACCCAGGCCAGACACAGTGGCTCACACCTGTAATCCCAGCACTTTGGGAGGCCAAGG
>CM052439.1:65415427-65474166 GCA_028533085.1 Varecia variegata | reverse complement strand
AAAAAAAAAAAAAAATTAGTCCAGCCTGGTGGCACAAGCCTGTAAGTCCCAGCCACTTGGGAGGCTGAGGCAGGAGGATCCCTTGAGCCCAGGAATTTGAGTTTGCAGTGAGCTATGATGATGCCACCACACTCTAATCTGGGCAACAGAGCAAGACATTGTCTCTAAAACAAAAATAAAACAAACAAAACACAGTAATCCAAATTAAGAACCCAATGGATGGGTTCAGTAGAAGATTAGATGCAACTAAAGAATGAATTACTAAAATAGAATGCAGGTTAGCAGAAAATATTCAGAACAAAGAATGCAGAGGCTAAAAGAATACTATACAAAGAAAAAAGCATATGAGAGGATACAATGAGAAGGTGAAATATATGTAATTGAAATCCCAAAAGAAAAGGAGAGAGAAAATAAGGGAAAAGTATATGAAGAGAGAATGGCTAAGAACTTTCAAAAATTCATGAAAGACACCAAGCCATATGAACTAACTCTGAAAACCTTATGTAGCATCATAAAGAGAAAGAAGGCATTTCTAGGTAAAAATTATAAAATTATTGAATAAAAAGGCAAAGAAAAAAGTGTAAATTGCCTAGGGGCAGGATTGTTGTTGTTGGTGGTGGTAAAAAGACAAAGTAAATATTAACATAAAGGAATAACAATAAAGCTGAGGGCTGCACTTCTTAACAGAAGCAATGTCGGCCAAGAGGAATATCTTTAACGTGATGAAAGAAAATAATTGCTAGTTTGTAAACCAATACCTACCTAATGGGAAAAATTCTTATAAAAATAAGGTGAAGTAAAAACATTTGTAGATAAACAAAAGCAAGCAGGCCCACAATGAAAGAAACATTGAAGAATATACTTTAGGCAGAATAAAACTGACTCCATGTGGAACCTCAAAGGTGCTTCCAAGAGGAATAAAACTGGTAAATATATCATTCAGTAAATGAATATTATCTATATGAAATAATAATAATAAAGTGTGTTATTTAATATGTATGTAGAATTAAAATAAACAACAACCATATCATAAAAGTTGGAAGAATAAAATAGAGATAGAGTATTTTGAGAATTTTACATTATGTAGGATGTGGGTAAAAGTACCAGTGAATTTAGTCTTTTATAAGTTCTAGGGTAAGCACTGGAAGAAGAGTAAATTAGGATATAACTTCCAAGCTAATGAGGGGAGGTAGTGAAGTAATAGAAAGTAATACAAAAATAAGAAAAGAAAGAAGAAAAAAAACCTAAAACGAACCAAAACAAACCAAAAATGGAACATGTGGGATAAAGAGTAAGAAATGAGTAATATAGTAGACTTAAATTTTATATGGAAAAGTGAAGTTGAACAGTTAAGACAGTTTTGAAAAAGAGGAAAGTGGGAGGAATTATTCTACCAGTTTCAATAATTATTAGACAGTCATAGTTACCAAGACTATGTGGTATTTATGAGGGGATAAACATTTAGATCAATGGAACAGAATACAGAACCCAGAAATAGCTCCACACAAGTACAGCCAACTGACTTTTGACAAAGTGCAAAAGCAATTCAATAAATGAAAGACAATCTTGTAAATAAATGGTACTGAACCAAAAGGATATTCATAGACATCTCTCCTCCACCCCTCAGGAAAAAACAAAACAAAACAAAACCCTAAACCTCATGCAAAATACATGCAAAATTAACTCAAAACGTATCATAGATTTAAATGTAAAACTATCAGGCTTATAGAAGATAACATAAGATAAACTTTTCAGGACATACGGCTTGGTGAAGAGTTCTTAGATATAACATCAAAAGCAGGATCCATAAAAGAAAAGTGTTGATAAATTGTACTTCATCAAAATTAAAAACTTCTGCTATGCAAAAGACAGTGTGAAGACGATGAAAATACAAGCTGTAGACTGGGAGAAAATATTTTCAAACTACATATCTTACAAAGAACTCATATCTAGAATGTAGAAGAGTTGTCAAAACTCAACAGCAAAACAATAAACAATCCAATTAGAAAATGGGCAGAAGATATGAAGAGACATTTTACCAAAGAGGATATACAAGTGGCAGATAAGAATATGAGTAGATGTTCAACATGACTAGCCACTGGGAAAATAAAAATTCAGACCAATATGGTAATCACTACTCCTCTATTAGAACTGTTAAAATAAAAAATAGTAGCAAACAACTAATAATAACCAGATTTTTAACATATGCTAAAAGCTTGAATAGAAAACTTCCCTAAAAAACTATACAAATGGCCATCAGGTATAAGAAAAGATGCTCAGCATCACTAATCATCAGGGAAATACAAATAAAACCAAAATGTGATATCACTTCATGCTATTACGATGGCCATTATCAAATAAACGAAAACATGTTGGCAAGAAGTTGTAGAAATTGGAACACTTGTATACTGTTGGTGGAAATGCAAAATAGTACAGCTGCTGTGGAAAACAGTATGGAGGGTACTCAAAAATCTGGAAATAGTACTACCATATGATCCAGCAATCCCAATTCTGGGTATTTATCCAAGAGAATTGAAATCAGGATCTCAGAGAAGTATTAGCACCCGAATGTTCATTGCAGCACTATTCACAATGGCCAAGTTTGGGAACCACCTACATATCCACTGATGGATGAAAGGGTAAAGAACAATGCACATACAGTGGAATATTATTCTGCCTCAAATAAAAGGGAATCCTGTAATGTGACAATACAGGTGGACCTTGAAGACATCAAGCCAAGTGTAATAAGCCAGTCACAGGACAAATGCGGCATGATTTCACTTACATGAGGTATCTAAAATAGACTCACAGAATCAGAGAATAGAATAGGGTTACCAAGACCAAGGAAGAGGAAAATGGGGAGTTGCTAATCAATGGGCATAAAGTTCATATTATGCAAACTGAATAATTTCTGGAGATATGCTCTACAACATCATGCCCATAACAAACAATACTATATTGTACACTTAAAAATTTGTTAAGAGGGTAGATATCATGTTAAGTGTTCTTACCATAATATTAATTAAAATAAGAATTTACAAAATAGTGACAATATTGAATGCTGGCAAGAATGTGGAGAAATGGAATTTCTCATATGTGGAAATGTAATCTGGTAAAGCCACTCTGGAAAACAGTTTGGCAGTTTTTTTTTAAAAAAAAGACTAAGTGTTCTTTTATCATTCAATCCACCAATTGCATTGCTGGGCATTCATCCCAGAGAAATGAAAATGTATGTCCACCCAAAAAAAACATACATGATTGTTCATAGCAATTGTGTTTGTAATAACTGAAACTGGAAACAAGCAAAATGCTGATTGAAAAAGATCTCAGAAGATTGTATACTATATAATTCCACTTATATAACAATCTCAAAATGACACAATTATAGAGATGGAAAACAGATTAGTGGTTACCATGGGCTAGGGATGGTGGGGTGAGGGGGTGGGTGGGACCACGAAGGGGTAGCATGAGGGAGATCTTTGTGATGATGAAATAGTTATTTCTTTTGATTGCAGTGGTGGTTACACAAATCCACACATGTGATAAAATTGCATACTATGCACATCCATTGTACCAATGTCAGATCCCTAGCTTTAGTATTATACTGTAATTATATAAAATGTAAACTGAGTGAAGGGTACAAGGGCCCTTTGTGTACTCTTTGTATCTTCCTGCAAATCTATAATTATTTCAAAATATAAAGTAAAATCCCCCCCCAAATTTGTTAATTATTACATTAAATATAAATGGATTAAATGCTCCAATTATAAGACAAAGATTACCAGATTAGATTTTTTCATGCCAAATTTTGTTTACAAGAGATGTTTTTAAAGCATTAGGATATGGAAAGTTTGAATGATAAAGGATAGAATCAATAACCAATGGACAATGTTATAACTATTTATATATTAATATCAACAAAGTAGATTGAAGCAAGTACTGCTTATGAATAATCACATGGTTTTGGAGGTCCATTCTTTTGAGCATTTGTTTAGTGTAGAATGAGCCGGACAAGAATATCACTACAACTGAGATAAAAAAACAACATAAAAATATATGTCTCATTAGTGATAGAATAGAACCATTCATTACACACACACACACACACAGAGCATGTTGTAATAATTTACTTTAATGTCAACTTAATTTTTAAGTAACTTAAACGATTTAGTAGTACATTTCCATAGTTCACCTCATGACTATTTCAGACACTCTAACCAAGTTATTCTATATACATGGCTTTGTTTTGTTTTGTTTTCCTGTCTGGTTTTGTTCTTACTTGCCCTGTGAACTGAGTGTGCAAGGACCTTTTGTGACCTGCTGTTTTAAGCTTCCCTCTTTATTCTGCCATTTTATTAGTAGCCATGTCTAGATTTTACAACTATCTCTATTGATTTTGTACTTTACTCTCTCAGTCTCATAAAACCGTTCAGAAAATAGGCAGTATTATTAAAATGCAGAAAGTAAATGCATCTCTCTGAGAGAAAGAATATGGAGCAGGCAGCTAGAGAAGAGAATACAGGCATTCTTTATTACTACACATTGAAATAGCCATTTCGCATGTTAAAATCAGCTCTTTCCATTTCAATCCCTCCCATAGCTAACTTTTTTCCCTCCTGAGAAATTCTTCAATAATGATCTGTCATGAAGAAACCTTATTTGAAAATGAAAGCATAAAACGTTTCTCTGAGATTTCGATGCCATTTAAATTTAACTTAATGCTTATTTTGTGTGAATGCTGATAACTGCCTACCTAACTCAGGGGCAAAGTGTTTGCCCTTATTATTAATTTTAAGATGATGGTTAATAAGACCATTTTATATTCATTTATACTTAATAAGGCAATTCTCATAAACATTTTAATATTTGACCTTCACAATTCTTCTCTGAGTTTTTCATAGCAATAATTACTATTCCCATTTGCAGAAAAGGAAACTGAGGCTCCAGAAGGTCACATGCGTTATCCAAAAGCACATAGCAAAGTTTGGTCTCAAACCCAGTCCCTGTCATTTCTAGCCCAGGGCTGCTTTTACCTTGTCTTACTGGCTCCCTTCCTGTACTGATGGCAGATCCTGCTCTTGTGCAAGGGATATTTCAGAAAAAGAGTACATACCCCTCTCTTTGGCCCCTTCCTTGTTCTGTCCTCATGCCTCAGGCCTCCCTTGCCTTGGAGCCCAGCGAGTGCATGGGAGCCAGGCTGCTGCAATCTGCCTGCTGTGAATTTGTCTTTCCTCAGCAAATTTATATGGTTGTTTCTGCAACAGTATGTAGTCCCATGGCAAATTTATGGCAGGCTGATTGCTGGTTTTCTTTGCCTCCCAATGTCAGTTGAAGCCAAAGTGATTAAATAGAATCCAAATCAGGCGAAGTGCTGTGCCAAGCCCAGTCCACATGAAAAGCCCCAACTTTGAAAATAAGATTGGCTGCATTATCAGTATTGAATATTCTGATACCATTTCACTGATGAAAGTCAACGAACGACTGCTGAAGCATATAAATGAAAACAAAGTATTGTTTTTTTTTTTCTCTTAATAAAAAAAAAAGGCAACTTTATTTGGATTCACATCATAGTATAATTATTGATTTCATCACCACAAATGAAAAACAGAAGGACTATAAGAGGGCAAGAGCCAACAAAAACAGCAAAAAAGTGGGGAGGGAGTAGAAGGAATGCAGAGAAATTGTATACAAGGAGTATAAAGAACAGCCACTTTCAGAAGGGCTTTTTGTAACTAAGAAAGATGGAGCCTGCAGCCACTTGCATTTCAAAAGCTTCCAGGGATTCCAAGCCCAGGGCCTGTCTTGAAGTGAGCTTGAGGGCTTCACAATGGCGGAGAGGGAGCTGGGCTACTTCTGCGTGATGGGCTTTATCTAGCGTGGCAGCGTGGCCTTGTGCACACAACAACATTTGAAATCATTTTTCCCCTGATTAATTTATACATTAAAAATAAACTGTCTTAGAAAGTTTTGCGTTTTGAATGACGTTTGAAGTGCCTGCTGTTTTAACCACGCCACGGCAGTCTACTCTGTTGTACGCAATCAGCCTTTGATATACTTAGAACTTAGCTGAAGTCAACCTGAGAACTCCGAAGAAGACACTCGGGAAGGAAAGTTAAGACAGGAGGGAGCAAGCTTTAATAAAAGAAGTTGAGAGTATTTTTGAAGAGAAATTGGAAAAGAAAAAAGATTTGGTCTTGGGAGTATGATGAAGAGTGGGTTAGACTAACCACTGAACTGGTCACTGCCCAGAGTCCTTCGCTTCAGCTGTGTTTCCTAAACTTCACTCATTCTCACAACATAGTCTTGATTTTTCTCATATCAGTCTATAATTGTTCAATTTTTAAATTTAATATTTTAATTTAAATTACATTTCTTTTATAATTTTACATGGCATATCATAAATGGAAAACCAGTAACACTTGTCAGAAATAAATGTAAAACGAAATATACAAATAATCAACTTCCTGGAATTCTAGCAGTACACTATCCTGTTTGCCCAGAATTCTAAGCTTGAAGCCTTACCTTCTTACTGTTGTTAGAAAGGGAGATTAACAGGTATAGGAGGAGTTTTAACGTTATGTTATTATAAAATTAATTCTCTTTGATGTAGTCAGACAGTTTAAAGGAAAATTATAAATTGAACAATATGCCTATTTTGTGAATGAATACTACTGTTGCTGTTTGATCTATTTGGTTGCAAGCAATAAAAGCCAATGTTAGGAGGAAATGATGTAGGTGGTATGAACTGATCACTCTAAAGTCATTTCCCATTACTTGGGTGAATCGGGTCCACTTTCCATCCCTCCCCATATACAATTTTCAGCTATCTGGTGTAGAGTCAACGATTCAGAGCAGGAAACCTGATTGGCTCAGAGCATGTTTCCATGTCTCCAGTGGTGATGGTGCAGTGCTTGAGGTACAGTTCCAAAAGAATGTCTGCAATGGGAGAGAGGCCATTCTGCCAAAGGAAGTTGGAGCTCTGGTACCACAAAAAAGGGAAATGGATGTTGCATAATCAAAAAATGATAAATGTTTGCTGCATTTATTTGACATCATGGATGGATACCACCAGTGGGTTACCACCAACCCAACCCCCAAACTCTGGGAAACACTGTGCAGAGAGGGTTACTGTGAACATGTTGTGAACATGTTTTCTAGCTCTTGGGAGGCATGAAACATCTGGTATCTGGTAAGAACAGCGTGAACTTTACAAATTAAAAAAAAAATTGATGTCTGGTTTTATGTCTTAATTTCCATTGAGGCATTTATTAATAATGGGCCTTTGGGCTCTGGCTAGCACCTGACCAATCAGTAGAATTTGGGGGAAAAGTTCAGGAGTGGATCTAGGTCAAGGTCTTGAAGTAAGAGATGTATCACCTTGGAGAACCTGGACTAAGGTCATGATGATTAGAAGGTAGCCTGTGAGGAAGAGCATCTGTGGTGGCCTTGGTTGGCAGCAGGGACAAAGCAGTCTGGGCACTATAAACCGGCTGGAGAATTTCGAAAGTGATCCTGAGGACAATGATAAGTCATTGAAGCAGAGGAATGACATAATAAAAATTATCAAATTCAGCCTTTTCTTAAGATCTTATCAGAGGAGAAGCTTTCAGTAATGGTGCTCAGGGCAATATAGACAAATCTTCCCACTATTTGTAAAAGCTGGATAAAAGTAGAAAAAATTCTAACTATAATCATTGGATTTATAATAAGGCGTGATAAATTAAAGGGGCCAACATCTTGAAGAAGAAGGGAGCTCCATAGGAACATCTGCTGATTCTGGGGGAAAAATGGCTATCGAGTTGAGATACTGAACAAAGCTTTCAATATACTTGCAGGACTGCAAGAATCGTGGAAGCGTGGGGCCTGAGGGAGACCCCCTTCCCGCACACTGTAAATGAAACATGCATAAAGCTTGATATTGATTCTTTTACTTAGCGTAGTGTTTTCAAGGTTTCTTCATGTCTATTCATGTTGTAGCATGTACTAGTACTTCATTTTTATTGCCAAATAATATTTTGTTACATGGATAAATCACATTTAATTTATCCATTCATAAATTAACAGACATTTGAGTTGTTTCTACTTTCTGGCTATTGTGAATAATGCTGCCATGAATATTCATGTACCAATTTTTGTGTGGACATATGCTTTCATTTCTCTTGGGTATATCCTAGGAGTAGAATTGCTGGGTCATTTGGCAACTGTATGTTTAACCTTTTGAGGAACTGCCAGGCTGTTTTTTAAAATTGGCGACACTATTTTGCATTCCCACTGGCAGTATATGAGGGTTCCAATTCCTCCTTATCCTTGCCAACAAGTGTTACTTTTCTGCCTTTCTGATTTTAGCCATAATAGTAGGTGTAATGTGGTATCTCACTGTAGTTTTGATTTGCATTTTCCTAATGGCTAATGATGTTGAGCATCTTTTCATGAGATTATTGTCAATTGCATGTCTTTTTCAGAGAAATGTTTATTCAGATTCTTTGTCCATTTTTAAAATTGAGCTACCTATCTTTTCATTGTTGAATTGTAAGAGTTCTTCATATATTCCACTAGTCCCTTAGCAAACATATGATTTGCAAATATTTTCTCGTATTCTGTGGGTGTTGTTTCACTTTCTTGATGGTATCTTTTGAAGCACAAAAGTTTTTCACTTTGAAGAAAGTCCAATTTATCTATTATTCATTGTTGCTTATGCTTTTGGTGCCATTAATTAAGGCTTTGCCCAATTCAAGGTTACAACTGTTTACTGTCATTTCCTAAGTGTTTTATAATTTTAGCTCTTACATTGAGGTTTATGATTCATTTTAAGTTAATTTTTGTGTATGATATAAGAAAGGGGATACTGATTCTTTATATAATTATTTGGATCTAGAGAGTTTTAAGAGATAGGGAAAATTGCAATGTATTTGATAATTATTTACATTAATAAATTAAAATATTTTGGAATTTTTTGCAATAATAGTAATTTATTAAATGCAACTCCATTGCAATGTTTGAATATTGTATGTAAAATCCTTGAACAAATTTGACATTTGACAATTCCAGTTGCGGTAGTCTCAGGAGAGTAAAATTTCTCTAAATTGGAATTAATCTAAAACCATCTACAAGCCATAATATTTTAAGAAAAAATTTAAATTTATCAATAGAAAACAAATTATGTAAAATTCTTAATTATATCATTATGATTAATTATATTGCTGAAAAGAAGGCAAAAATAATCTTTTTCTGGAATAATATATTACAATTATGAATAAAGGATAATTTTATTTCTATCCAAACATTGTCAGTCCAAAACAGAATGTCCAAATCATGTGCAATAATAATTAAACTTAGGTATTTTGGTATTTTGCCAAATTTCAATGATATAAAAACTATGCTTTTTTAAATATTTTAAAATATCATAATTCAGAAGACATAATTTTCAAGGCAGTTGTTATATATTAATCAACAAACAGCTATCTGTGATATATACATTTAAAATATGTAGCACCCTCAAATGTTTGAAGCAGGACTATAGAAATAGAACAGCAAACTTAATGCAAACAAAGTAACATGAACTAAAAATAGACAAGAACAGAAATGAGCAAAATAGAAAACAGGCATACAATTGAGACAATCAATAAAGCAAATGAATAAGAAAATCTATCTACTAGAACAATTGGTAAGGTTATTGGATAGGCATGTAGAAATTAAATAAATGATTGATAACCCCATCAGTAATAAGGAAAATGCAAACTACAATTACAGTGAATAATGTCCACCAACTAGTAAAGGGATAATCAGATCATAGTACATTCCTGCAGTGAAATACAACTTGGCAACAAAAGGTACAAACTACCAATACATGCAACAACAGGGACAAATTTCAAAAGCATTATGCCGGGTGAAATCAGACAGAAACAAAAGACTACATAGTGTATAATTCCACTTACATAAAATTCTAGAAAAGGCAAAATGGTAGTGACAGCAGACCAGTGGCTGCCCGGGTTTATAGGAGGGGAGAGGTGTGAATGCAAGGGGACATGAGCTAACTTTTTGGGGTGTTGGAAATGTGTGGTGTTAGTTACATGACTACTTATTTTTGTTAAATCTCATCAAATTTAACCATACCGTCAAAAATTATAAGCAATGGAAATGAATGAATCACTGCACCAAGATGAATGACTTTTTGAAGTATAATGTTGAGAAGTAATAATAGTAATAAAAGAACTCATGTGATCAAGGTATACAAACAGGTAAGGAGAGGCGCTGACTTTGAGCAGGGGGAGGGAGAGATGATTGAGAGAGGGCACGGCTTGTGGCAGTGAGCAACGTTCTGGTTCTTCACTGAGGTGGTGGGGACCTGGGAGTTCACTTTCTCATGAGTTACTGATCTATGTATTTATGTTTGGGGGCTCTTTTCTGATGGTACATGACATGAGTCTGGTTGGGCGAGGGGTGGGTAGTGGAGACATGAAAAATGCATTACTGTTTTGTTTTTGTTTTTTGAGGTGGAAGATACTTGAGAAATATTACCTTTTACTGATTCATAGGGAGAGAAAAATTGAAGTTAAATGGGTTGATGCAATAATAACTAGCGCACATTTTCTGATAAGGTGAAAGGACTTAGAATCCAGCTAGAAGCATTGGCCTTAAACTGATTGAAGGGAGGAGGAGAGAACATGGCGCACATGAAGGTTTGCAGGTGGGAAGTGGAAGGAATTCCTGTTTCATGGTGTTATGAGCTGAACTGTGACTCCCCCCAGCAGAATTCGTATGTTGAAGTCCTATCCCTCAGTACCACAGAATGTGACTGTTTGCAGATAAGGTCTCTAATAAAAGTAATTAAGGTAAAATGAGGTCGTGTGGGTGGGCCCTAATCCAATATGACTGGTGTCCTTATAAGAAGAGGACGCAGACACACTCAGGGAACACTGTGGAAGACACTGAGAGAAGTCAGCCACCTACAAGCCAAGGACAAAGACCTCAGGAGAAACCAAACCTGACAACACCTTGGTCTCAAACTTCTGTCCTCCACAACTGTGAGAAAGTAAATTCCTGTTGTCTAAGCTAGCCAGTTGTCTGGTACTTGGTAATGACAGCCCTAGCAAACAAATACAGATGGTTTCTATTTTCTCTAAATTCGCAACGAAGTTACTTCTTGGGAGGAAGAAGGGAGATGAGCAGATTTGCAATTTGAGAAATGTAGAGAAGTTTGAAATATTAATTTCAGAGTGGAAGGTCAAAGTGACCTGGAATTTACCAGAGCGTTGCTTGTCTGTGTTGTAGGCCCAGAACATCGGGGTGAATTGAACACACAGCCCTTATGAGAAGAGTCTCTGTTCTGAGCTTAGACCACAGCAGTTTGTAGTTTGGCCTCTTTAACAAGCTCACCAGGGCTAAATGCCAGCTCTCGAGGGGCACATCGATGAGACATGAAATCACTGTAGCTTTAAACAAGCAGCCACATCTGGCTCTGGGAGGAGGTCACAGAGGTGGGGTAGCAGAATCTGCACCTGCTATGGGCAAGGAGATTAAAAAGAGGAACACTTGCCAATAATCACAGAAATCATGACAATGGAGTATTGTTCTTAAGATACAACATTGTATAAAATTAGAGGAAACATCCTCATATCTGAGTTATTTGTCTTAAGCCTTAGGATTCAAAAACAGAGAGCCATAAAGATATGTGAGAATCAGAAATGGTTGGCTATGGATCTTATTTTGCCAAATGCCGATTTCAAATCCAAATGAAAACTAGTGAGAAAGTGTGAATGAATCTGCATGAATTTTCGTTTCTACCCTTTGAAATTAACTCAAAGGAGTTGTCATAGAGAGGATTGCTCAGTAGCATTTGTGTATGTGTGTGTGACCATTTAATATTGGTTTTTAAATAGCATTTAAAGTAATATTGCGTTTTTCAAGGGACATAATTTCTTTAAGATTAATTACCGTCACTTTGTCAAAATAAAGCGACACCCAACTCAAACTATTAGGCAGAAATAAGAGAAGTGAAATCTTCCCTTAAAAATAAATAGAAACAAGTAAAAATTTTTAAATAACATCTTGGCATTGAAATTTATTATTTCTATGTTTTCTTTTTTGTTAAAAGCAAATGTATGTTTTGTTCATGAATGTCAAGAGACACAAAGATAAAAAATAGGTAGTCAAAGAAATGGTAGACAAAAATATAAACATGTTTTTCTTTTTCTTGTTAGCTCTTCCTTGTGCTAATTGATAGAGACATGGAAGAAAAAGCAGCTTTGTAGAAATTTAAAACAAAAGGTTTGCCTTCAGGTAAATCAGGTGGAGAAAAAATGTTGGTAGACCCACTTTAAAGAGTCTTGATACCAACTAAAGATTTAGGACCAATTATTAAAAAGAAAGATTATACTCAAAGTCTGTGTACATAATTAGTGATGAACTATACAGTTAAAGGTCTTAGATACCCAATGAGATCTTTGAGTTCATTTTGTTAACTGGATTTGTTTTATTTCACTATAGTAATGCATAATTATTTTTTGAAGTTACGTAATAAAAATATATGAATGTAAAGTTAATATTCTCAACTCTCCTCATTCTACTTCCAGCTAACTAATGCCACTAGCTGTGTCTTTATTTTTACATATTTCTGCTTTAGTCAATCATAGGCAAATGTATTTTTTTGTGAGTGCATGTGTGCATATGTGTGTACAAAAATAAAAATGGGATCCAGCTAAGCAGATTACTCTGCAATTTGCTTTTAGCACTAAAAAATATACCATGGCCATTCAGTCCAACAAGTAAACATAGTATAATTATACTCATACTTGTTAATAATGGCAGGATATTACATAATATGTACATGTACTCCCATCTACTGCTGCATTCCACTACTAATAGACATTCAGGTTATTTTCAGGTTTTTGCTACAACAAAAATTACTGCAATATACATCTTTTCACGTATATCCTTACATACTGATACTTTTGGTTTGGGATGTGGATACAGTACTCTTATTTTCCGAGAAGTCTGTAGCAATCCACATTTCCACCAGCAAAGTATAAGAGTTCCTCTTCCCCATGCCACTGTCTGCACTGGGTATTTCCAGTCTTTTCCAATTTTGTTAATTTGATGGGTGAAAAATAGTACCTCATTCTTCAAGAATACAGTGAGAAGTGTGTTCTGTGGGAATACTATCTTTAAGTTAGGGTAGGCCTTTGGGTCTCTTAGGCTATCATTTTGTTAAATTTTACCTGCTAAATAAGATCTCAGAGCATCATAGAGAGAGTAAATTCATATTTTTTAGCATCTTGGCCACATTCATACATTATATTATTTAGTCCTCAAATAACTCTGTTATAATCTTTATTTTATAGAGGAGAGAGAAAAAAAATCCAGTCATTAATTAAAAAAGAAATTATACAAATTTTTGGGATGGCTGGGATGGAAATTCAATCCCAATTTGTCTTAATGTCTTAATCCAAAGATGATTTTTTTTTTCCCTAATTACAAGGCTTACCAGATGGGAATCCTAACTGCAGTAATTATTACATTTGAGCATCTGATAAAACCATGTATGTAGGTAGGTAGGTAGGTAGCTACGAATAGCTAGATATAGACAGAAATACAATTTAAGGAATCGTCACACAATTGGGGGCCTGGCAAATCTGAAAACTGCAGAGCAGGCCACAGTGTGGAGACCCAAGAAAGAATTGATGCTGCAGCTGGAGTCCAAAGGCAGTCTGGAGGCAGGATTTCTTCCTTCTCAGGGGATCCATTTCTTCTTTTAAGGTTGTCAACTGAGTGGATGAGGCCCACCCACATTATGGAGGGCAATCTTTTTTACTCAGAATCTATGGACTTAAATACCTTTACAGCAGTATGTAGACTAGTGTTTGACCCAAAACTGGCTGCCAGAGTTTAGCCAAGTCAACACATAAAATTAACCATGATATTGTGTGTATTCCCAGGGAATTTACTTTTTTTTTATTCAACATTACATTTTTGAGATTCTTCTAGACTATAGTTCTAGTTCTTTCAATTTCTCTGCCAAATAATATTTTATTGCAAGAATGTATCACAATTTATTTATCCATTTGTTCCTGTTGATAAGTATTTATGTTATTTCTTTTATTTTTCCTGTTACAATGTAGCTGTGAACAGTTTAGATGGTGACTGTTAGTGTTCGTGTGCAAGTTTCTTTGCAGTCTATCTCTAGGAGTAAATTTGCTGACTCATAGGCTATGCACATATTCAACTTACAAGATCATGCCAAATGACTGTTCAAAGTGATGTGCCAGGTCACACCTCTACCAATAGTGGGTGAGAGTTGTGCCCTGTTGTGCCCCATTTTTGTTTTGTCAGATCATTTAATGTTTGCCAATGTTTCAGTCAAAAATAGGATTCCTGGATTCTCTCCTAAGCTCTGTTAAGTACTAGCTGTGGGGCCACTGCTAACTCACAAAACTATAAGGCTCCTGCCAGCCCTAAATTCCATTATCTCACACTCTTATCTCAAACTGTTCATATAGATGTTAGAAAACAAATCAAATTCACAGCTTACTGTGCTCCAACACCAAAGACATTTGCTCTAACTTGGTTCAAGATGTTCACTGGGTCAAAGAGCCAGGGTACACCAGGCAGTTGGGGTGTCAGTTCCCCAGTGAGGAACCTGAGCAGTACAGCTGTTCTCTGCACAAAGACAGTTGTGTAGGAATGGAATTACAGTTTGCCTAAGGCAGTAGGCTGATTGCAACTGAGCTTTTCATGTTAAAGTGAGTAGATCTTACAAAGTCACTTGAAGTAGCAAATCTAACTGTGGGCCTTTTACTATTTAACATATTTTCTATTAGAGGGCTGTGAATTTGGGGAAACTAAGGGTAGCCGAATGGAGCTTGAAAATTGAAGAGTTTTGCTTAAACGAGTGTTGATTTTAAGAAGCTTTTTCTGAGTTTTTCAAAAGCAATTTTCTCCTCAGAGCATTATTATTTCAAAGAGGGCTTAATTTAATAACTTTTTTTTTAAATGAAAGCCTGTGCTATTCAAACACACAAAAATAGCTACTCTAAGAACAACATTTGGCCTAATTTTTTGACTTCAAAAAGAATCAACAATTCCATTTTCATCTTTTCTTGGTAATTCCATTTCCATCTCTTATTAGTGCCAAATGGAATTTAGATTCACAAGTTTCTACATGAGTAGTAACTACATACATGGGCATCAAGAATTGGTGTAAAAGTTGCTAAAAGAAGCCTACTACTCTGTGAAATTAAGTTCTGTTTGGAGATAGACCAGGTTGGGTACACTTTTTCTCTAAAGGAGGAGACAGTAAATATTTTAGGCTTTGTGGGCCATACACATAGAGTCTCTGTTGCACCTACTTAACTCTACTGTTGTGGCATAAAAGGAAAGCAGCCATAGGCAATATATAAACAAATGAGTGTGGCTGTGTTCCAATAAAACTTTACTCAACAAAAACAGGTGATAGACTTGACTTAGCTTACAGGTTGCAGTTTGCCAACCCAATTTAGACCAATAAGTAAATTACATCAATTATTAAACATAACATTCAAAACACTTATCATATTCTTGCTTCTCTTGCCTAAAGACTCTCGTATGCCTCTAATACGAGACAATCCCTGCCATCCTTCCTTATTGTCATTTATTCAGAGGATAATTACACTGGGCTTTTTGTTGAGCTATTGGTACTGCATTTAAAAAGGTTAATGCATTCTTTCTAAGGACATGGTGCATTTCACAGGACTGTGTATAGGAAAGTTTTGATTGATTGTGTCTGTTTATTTATTGATTGTAATAGTCCTTCCGGCAGGTGGGATAAAGGGCTGCTGAGCTAGTTGGGCTAGTTAAGGCTGCAGATTTGGCAGGTGTTTAAAGCTTTTAAACCCGGGGCCCACAGGGAGTGGGTGAGCGTTTCTCCCTGCACCTGTGGCCTCCTGGCAGTCAACATTCCTCCCACTGCCTATCATATGCCAGCTCCAGGAGGCAAAGTGCACACGTTGCAACATACCACAAGCTGTTCTTCCCCTGCTCTTATGAAATCAGCCAAGCACAGCATGGCACATGGGATGTGAACCTGAACCAGCAAATCCTACTTTTAGCTAATAACCGTGAAGAAGGATGCCAGACTTGCATGGGTATCACATACCAGCCAGCAGCTACATTCAGGAGGACCATGATGGGTGTGCCTGGGATGTGATCTGGGAGGAAAGCAATGTTCCCTTTTATTTCTCATGAGCCCATCATCTTCTCTCCATCTCTGTACCACCACTGTAGTGCAAGTCCCCATCCTGTCTCTAGGACTTCCACAATCCGTTACTGGTGGGATCCTCTGAGTCTTCTCACCTCACTCCAAGTGGTCCACCAGAGTGACCTTTTAAAAATACAGTTGTCGTCATGCCATAGCATGACTTCAATTCCTTTTTTGGCTTCACACGGCTTTTAGGAGAAAGCCAAAATTATTGTCATAACTTTCTATCATGAGTACACATATTCAGGACGCACTTACCTCTGCAATCTCATCTGAGCCTACCCTCTCCCACTGTGTGTGTTCCATTCACACTGTGTTGTTCAGTTCCCTGAACTACTCTCCAGGGTGCCTCCCACGAGGAGGCCTTTCCTCCTTTCTGTGTACTCGTCATTCTTCCCGGAACTCTCTTCCCACCCATCAGCAATGGACTCCTTATAGTTAGGTTCCTCTCCTCCCAGACTTGTGGATTCTCTCTCAGTGGATGTGTTCAAACATCGACTGACCTGTTGGAAAGATTGTGGGAGAGATGCATCTATTATCAGATTTATAAGTGAGATAAGTGAATTTTAAGGTCACTTAATGACTCTACAATTTGTTTCTATGACTCATCAATTCAACATTACCTCTGAAGTATATAGACACAGCATAAGTAATTCTCATCACATCTATATTGGGTAAAGGAATATACAGACATATGATTTAAAAACTATTATTAACCTTCTGTTTACAGTTTTGATTTCTTAAATTGATATAGTATAATATGCTATAATCTATTCTATGACAAGTCTGGGGTCTCAACTTGTTCTAACAGTTACTACAAGTCTGATCTGTTGCTTATTAAATTTAGACATTGTTGTTTTTGGCAGTGGTCTAGAAATATAAAGAAGAAATTCATTGATTTTAATTAACAAGATACATACACCAAACCTTATGAAATACCAATTAAATAGTCCTTAAAACAATAGTTTTGCCAATGGCAATGACTTGAAATTTGGAAATTTCTGATAATTGGGCCAAAAAAAATCTGTTTTCATATATAGAGAAAATCAGGTCAAGCATAGATCTATGTTGGTTATGACTTGCCTTGTGTATGGCTTATTTCTCTTATCTAAGAAGCAAATATGTTGCCCAATCTCCCCCAATTCTTAAATATGGGATTCAAGTTGCCCTTCAGCAGTTCCTGTAGGCTTTTACGCAAGCATAGTGATTTCAGTCAACAGAATTTCCTGGACTTCCTTCTTCCAATAAATGAAGTCACAGATAACTGAAATGTGATTTTGTAATAATGGGTTTTTCCCCCTTTAAGTGAGCACTATAAGGTTCTTGGGGGGAGTAGTGAGGGATAAAGTGAGCCCCCACTCACCGATGCATAGGATAAGTGGTTAATTCTCATCAGGAGGGACTCTCTGTGTGTCAGCTGATATTATTCATTTATTGTCATGAAATTAGCAATTTATTTAATTGGAAGAAGAAGACACAATAAAGAAAATATCTTAAACACACTATGGGTCCTTTATTAAATTTTGTGACTCCAAATTCTTCGTGGTAATAAAATAATGGATTTGTAAAATTCAAAAACTGATGTTACTTTCTAAAAAAATATAATTATACCAATTCCAAAATGTGCCAAGATTACAAAAGGAGAAGGAAGACATTAAAGTTTGATGAAAAATAGTAATTCTTCATTTGTTCATTCATTCAACAACTGTTTTATAAGCACCAATATGTCACTATTATCAATGTAGAAAGTTTAGTCTCAAGAACTGGAGAGAATTTCTTACCTTGCATAAAAACCTTCCTCAGATTTTAACTGTACCATTGGGCAGAACAAAAAGACCTGTGGTTTTATTGTCAGCAGGTCTAGTTTCAACTCATGGTTTTTACGTTTCCTGCTGTTGCCCTCCAAAAACTCAGTTATGTCCTGTAAGACTCATTTTTTCCCTTGTGTAGAATGGGGCACTCATGACAACCCCAGAGAGTGATTTATGGATTAAGGGAGCTCATGCATGAAAAGGTTTTTTTATAAATTATAAAGTACAACAAATTCAACAAATTGCCTTTTTTTTTTAGAGCTTGTCAGTGTTGAACTGGTCTAAGGATGGTTACTTCCTAACAAAAGAGTAGATAACTCAAGTTTTGCTAATGGCTATAAAACCTTTTTCCAACATTGTGAGATGAATCTCTAATCTGATCAACTCTTAATGTCCACACTGTTGGAAAGACCACTAAATATCACTGTGGTTTTGAATCACAAATTCTATTACTCTACAATTATTTTCTGTTGAAATTGGAAGAAAGAACAAAGAAAAAACTTACATCGCTGTAACCCCTAATCTTTTTGCCCATTGAGTGAGTTTGTGTACAGCATAGCAAATGTTTGGTAGGATTATTCACCTTTCTCTCCATACTTTGCAGGCTTGTCCCACATGAATCCATTGAGATCTCATGTTCTGCTGCTTTGTAATTTACTTGTTCACATTTGACTTAATGTTTAATATTTAGAACTCTTTTAAAATGCAGCAGTGAATTTTTTTAAAAATATATTCTTTAGCAGCATAGTTTGAAGAGTGAAGAAAGATACAGCAAAAATATAAACTCAATGTTTCTGGCACGAAGCTTCCAATGGTAAGTGGAGAGAGCTGTGCAAATTTGCAAAATTGTTCTAAATCTCTTTAGACTAAAAGAAGAGGCGTAGGGACTAGATATGTATGTTGAAGATGAAGGACAAGTATCACTAGCTTGAATGCTTTGAAGTTAGAAACTAAATCTTATTATTTTTTCCATCTTTTATCATTAACTGTCATAGTCCGTAGCATATATTTGATGCTTAATAAATATTTTTCAATTAATTACCAAGTTTAAATTCTATCTACTTTCAGAAACCTTCCCTGCTAAATCCAGCTGGAACTAATACTTGAATTCTTACAGTATTTTAAAAGTATATGCCTTTTTAATTCATTAAATAAATATTTAGAGGCTGCCACATGTGTTTCCAGTACTGTCCAAAACATTGAGGATATAGCAGAGAACAATAGAGACAAAATATCACAGTCATTAGGAAGGTTTCATTGTAGTGGAGAGAGACAGCCAGTAAACAAAATAAATGAGATATAAAGTATACTGGCAAGTGACAACACTGAACAATATTAAGCAAAGAAATGAGGAGAGGAAGTTCTGATGGTGCCAGGACAGTTTATACCTTAAATAGGTCAGGGAAAACTTCTCAGATAATATTTGGAGGAAATGAAAAAATGTTCCCAACAGAGAAAATAACGAATGTAAATGACCTGTGGCAGGAGAGTTTCTTGGTTATCCAAGAAATAGCAGAGAAGTCAGTAAGGCTGGGTAGTGAGCAAAGGAAAGAATGTAAGAGATGAGGTAAAAGAAGTAATGAGGACTCAGATCAAGTCGTATCTCCTGGGCCACCTCTACAACTTTAGCTTTTGCTGAGTGAGATGGAAAAGATAGCAAATATTGAGCGGAAGAGTGACATGATCTCACTTAGGTTTTTGCACGGGGAGTCTTACATGGAAGCGAAAGATCGGGTAGAGGGCACTTGCAACAATTCCAGCCAGAGATGATGGTGACTCAGTGAAAGTGACGAAAAGTGGGAATGTTCTGGATGTACTTTCAAAATAGTACCAGCAGCATTTTTAAAATAAATTGAATGTGGGATATAAGTAAAAGAAAGGAGTCAAGAAAGACTCCAAGGTTTTGGGCACAAGCAACAATAGTCCCCATCAAGTGAAGTCAGAGATGTCACTATTTTACAGGTTATTTTACAAATAATAATTTTATGTATTGCTTTCTGCATTTTTATCTATGCAAAAGAATATATAGGCTATTTATTAGAATTAATACATAAGGTTAATGTAGCCCCAGATGCAAGTCAATCTACAAAAATCAATTGTATTTCTACACATCAAAAACAAAAAAAATTTAAAACTTAAAAAGGCCATGGTAATTATATAATTAGTCAGGATTAAATCTAAATTCGATTATCTGAACATCTAGGATTAAATCTATATATAGTAACTTGGGCATAATTGCAGTAAAACTAACAGTTTCAGGGCCGCTATAGAAATAATTTAAATACTATTAATCTAAGCAGAATCATTTCATGAAAATGGATAAACTGATTCTAAAATATATATAGAAAATAAAGAACCAAGAACAGTAAAGATAGCCTTGAAGAAGGGTGAAAGATGAGAAATTAAAAATAGATAAGCAGCCTTACAATAAAGCTATAATAATTAAGCAAATGTACTTTTAATGGGAGGATAGACAAAGACCCACAGGAACAGAATAGAGAAAATGAAAACAAACTCATGCATGCCCACATGGTTCATGACAAAAGTAGCTCAGCAAAGCAACAAAGAAAGGAAAGTATTTTCAAAAATGTCATTTGGTATTCATATGGACAAAAATAAAATTTGACCATTATCTTACAACATAAACAAAATTATCCCTATTTGGACTATAGGTATACCTGAGAAAAGTAAAAACAATACAGACTTTAAAAAGTTACTTAGGAGGATATCTTTGTGTTGCTGGGGTTAAAAAAAAATGTAATAACCATCAAGGGAGAGATTGACATTTTGTCAATTTATTAAAATTAAGAACCTCTTTATCAAACGGCACCATTAGGAGAGAGAAAAAGTAAGTCAAAGAGAAGGAGAGGGTATTTCCAACATAAATAATCTAAAGAGGGGCTCTTTTTCAAATTTTTCAAATCAATAAGAAGGTAAACAACCATATAGAAAAATGGACAAGAAACTTGTATATTACGAAAAGGATATTCAAATGGTCAACAACTATGTGAAAAATCCCCCAACTTTATTAGTCATCATGGAAGCACAAATTTAAACCCTCATGGGTTATAACTACATAACCACCAGCATGATCAAAAATTAAGCAAACTCACCTTACCAGGTGTTGGTAACGAGGTGGACCATGGAGACTCCCGTGCACTGCTGGGGAGAATGTATAATAATTTGGTATGCCTCCTCGAGAAGATTATTTGTCCTTATCTACTCATGTTGAATGTGCTCATATCCCATGAACCAGCACTTTCCTTTTAGGTATAAATGCTTGCACATGTGCACCAAAAACATGTACAAGAATATTCAGAGCAAGATTATTTATGTAGTATCCCCAATCTGAGAACAATCCAAATTTTAATTTTAATCCAAATTAAAAGACTGACTAAATATTTTTGCACATTTATAAAGTAGAATACTTTTCAGCAATGAAAATAAATAAACTATAGATGTACAAAAATGGATGATTTTCACAGCAATACTAATATTAAGAAATGGAAACCAGGCACACAAACATATATACTGTATGAGTTGATTTACAAAAAGTTCACAGGGAGGCAAAAATCATCTATGGTGTTAGAAATAATCACTATTACCTCTCAAGAGAGAGGAACAATTACTTAGGGGGGACATAGAAGAGTCTTATGGGGGGCTGATAAGATTCTATTTCTGACATATCCATTTTGTGTATTCACTTTTTGATAATTCTTCAAGCTATACACTTATAATGTGCATTATTTTTAATATTCAGATAAATTTAATCTTCAAATAAAAAGAAAAACCAGTATCTGACTCTCAGGTTTTCGTATTTTTTATAACCGGTATCTAATTGTGTATTAAATAGATGGAAGCAATTGATTGTCCTTGGGTGCTCAGTCAAGGAATGGTATATTTCCTGACATTTGTGTTTGAAGGTTAAATTTGAATTGAGATCTGCATCATAAGCTCAAAAACACTGAGTGTGAGCAGGTTTTCAATGTTTTTCTATTATTTATGCCATTTCACTCCTTTTCTATTTCTTTTAATCAATAATTTTATGAAATGATTGACGCAAGGACCTAGAAAATCTCCATGTAAACTGAATTGATGATTCTTTCTTTGCTGTAATAGAGGACATCATTCTTCTTTTATAATGTTAAATGCCAGCCGAAGACAGGAATATTTATACTTTGGAACACAGCGGGTCGGTGCCGTTACAGGTTCAGATAATTCCTCTCATCTCTTAAAGGTTATGGTCCGGACACAGGGCTCCTTCTCAAGGCATACATCTTGGACTGTCTGAAACAATTGCTAAATCAAATATCATTTTCCAGCAAATGCTCTGAAGCTTTTTAAAAAAATGCCCATTTTTGTTAAGACAGTTTTAATTTTAATTATAAAGCTAGAGCTGAATTTTTTAAAACTATCCCTGTACACCTATATTTTCCAGGAGAAAATTTTCCTTTATAATATTTGATTCCTGGTGGAGTATGTTATCTGGATTGAACTAAGTTTATTCTGTTACAATACTTCTTTGCCCAATTATAATAGCTAATATAAGCATCAGACATCTATCCTGTGAACAACTAACAAAATGTTCACCGACAGACCAACCGATAACATATCAGACCTATATTTCCTGCGGTACCTCATTGTCTCTGGCAGTCTTCAAATATTTGAAAAAATAATGCACTTGGTAATTTCTTCATATGTGGTAATTTGGAATCATTTGGGGTTTGTGAACCAGGACAAGGTGTGGATAAAAGAGGCAATGACTATGTAATGTGATTTTCATAGTGTTGGAAGAAGTTCTCCTACCAATATATACTCACAATATTAACAAGTTGTTCTTACTTTAATTTAAAAGAGAATGTATACAAAGAAAGTCACTGTTAAAATGAAAATTGGTTCTCTCTTAGGGGGTAACATATTTATTTGTTTTCCTTCTAATATAAATCCAGTTTATAGATTAGAATAAAATTGAAATTAGGGCAAGATGAGGACTCTGCTGTTCTGCTCATGTGTTGGATCGTCACCTTGTCACTCTGCCATGGTTTCCTGAACTCCCACCTCCCACTTGCAAGCCCCCAGGACATGTCACTATTCATGGCAGATGCTGAGCACGTGGGACTTTACTTCTTTGTACTTGTTGAGATCTCAACAAGTGACAAGAGTGAAAACATAAATACGGAACATCGGAATACAGAGAGTGAGTCTGAGTGATGACAACATTCCATGGTTTTAACTCACATGACTTTGGTGTTGAGCATTTGTGTGTATTTGACTAAAATATCTTTGCCACTGTCTTAGTCACCACTTGTCTACTACCATCTTGAACAATTGTAAGAGTAGCTGCCATGTACTGGGTGTTTTCTACATGCCAAGCACAGTACTAAGCTCTTTATTTTGTCCCATTTAATTCTTTAAGTAACTGGGAGCATCACCCCCATTTTACAGATTAGGAGATTGAGGACTCAAACAGTTAAGGAACTTGACAAAGGTTGTACAGTGAGTCAATGGTGGAGCAGGGATTCGAACCTGGGTCTGCTTCAGCAGAGTCTGGGTTCCTAAGCATCATGGACTGCTGTCCCTCCTGTTCTTCTTTCAGTGCTTCTTTGCCTGCAACAGACTGAATCCCGTGACTGCAGAAACTGTGCTTGCTTTTTCCTTACATATGTAGCGCCTGACTCAGTGGCTGAAGCAGCTCATGTTCAGCCAGTGATTGATGAAATGGAATCTTGTAGAGAGCTCGCAGCTGTCTGTGCACAACTGCGTGGATTATGGTTTATCGGTGGCATTCTGTGGTTGCTGACCCGGCCTAACCTAGGAAACACCTTGTCTATGAACTCTCCTATTGGTGAGGGTTTGGTATAGTAGCTCAGGAGCACCGACCAAATGCTGCCCATTTTCCATTTTGCACCAAGGGGTGGCATGGCAGTCTCCAGAGGGATGGAGATCCGGGCTCCTCCCTCCCTCCTGCATTTACAGTGAGGGCAGTGGGGAGGCAATCTGGAATAGGTGGAGTGGATGGTAACACTCTGAGAGCTGCTTGATCCTTGCTCTTCAGGCTGGGGAAAGGAGGTCATGTCACAGGGCAAGACACACAGCTGAACCCAGGGCACCCACGATGCTTGGATTGGCAGGGCTGAAGGGCAGTCATTCGAACAGCCCAAAGTTACTTCGGTTCCAAGTGATCTGGTTATGGCCCATTGATGGCTTCTCCACTTGCATGCCTTCTCAAGCAGTGGTTCTCAGAAAAGAAAATTCAAGAGTAATTATATGTCAGAAATTCCTGGCTTCACAGCGGGGTGTAATTGAACCAGTGAACTGTACCTTACCCATTTAACCTCCTTTTGCTCTTGGTTGCCCGATGCCATGCTCACTGGGAGAGTCTTTTAAACATTTGCCTTTTATCCCTTTCCCTTACTACCTAAAACTCCAGCAATCTTCGTCTCAGTCTCCTTTCTCTTTGAACTGTGTCCCTTGCCACCTCAAACGGGAATGTTTACTCCACACTCGACCTTTCAGAATTACACTTGAGCCAAAGTTTAGACTCTCCCTAGGTACAGCTATTATGGGACACTAATGAGAAAGATTCAGTGGGATCTGGTAGAGAAATCCCCTGGAATACACAATGAATATATTTTAATCTGCATGGTTTAACTCTGTCTTTGAACTTTTCCATATAACAATCCCTTATGAACAGAATACAGAATCCAGCTGACTCTCAACTCCAACAAATTGAGTGGTGATTTATACAACTGGGTGGACTTATTACCCTAGATGTGATTAATACACATATATATAAATATATATATATTTCTATATATATAGATATATATTTATAAATATATATATTTCTATATATATAGATATATATTCCATATATAATAAATATATATAGATATATATTCCCCGCCCCTCTGTTTCTCAGAGGAAGAAAGGAAGTCAGCATACTCAAATCTGCAGAAGTCTGAGTCTGAGGTTAACTCCTTGGGTAACTCTAGCCCCAGGACCCAAAAAAGCCTTGTAGAAAAATCTGATAGTAGAGAAGAAGCTTCATAATTTTAGGAAGGAACCCTAAATAAAATAAGCCTTAGAGGCCTCCTCTCCTTCCTGTTAAACTCAATTTGTTCCGTGGATTTTTTTCTTGGTTTCTCGATTGTCACCATGACCCCCTTCCCAAGGGAATGCATGCCTTTCTTAGGATCCTCGGAAAACAGACTCTGTGGCAGCAGTAGGCATCAGCAGGTTCGCTGGAGGGTGCCCTCAGCAGCGGCACCCACGTGTAAGCATGGGTGGTAGCATTGGCAACAGGGAGTTGAGCTGCAATGTGGTTGCCTAAAGGCTTCAAGCTGACCCCTCAGGGAGCACTGGAATGAGACAGGCTTTCAAGCTGTCCTGAAATGATGCAAGCTGCCCCCAGTGAGGGGCATAAACTTGAGCAAGGAAGCTTTCTTTCAATTCCTGGGGAGAGGTTCAACCTGTGAGCCCTCAGCTGGCAGCCCCCCAACAGTCAGGGGAATGAGTTCCTCAGGTTTTAGAGAGAGGATCTGGGTAGTGCACCCTGACATCCACCACAGTCTGTCCTGTGCTGCCAGGGATACACTTGCCTTGTCTAATAATTAGACTCCATCTGATTCTGTATTAGAAAAAGTTTAGTGGGGCAAAATACAAGACCAACAAGAGCTGGTGTTTGGGCCACAACTGATATTCAGTGTCACTGCTCATTTTAGATTTCTTTGCTGCTTCTCAGGCAGCATCTTTTCTGTCCAGGTGGGTTACCTGGTTGAGTGTCCCAGAGTGTCATCCACAAAGTTTCTGAGCCCTGATCACCAGGCCCTTCTCAGGCCATGGCTACTGCACTTGTTCATTTAATCCCAAAGTTGGACAAAGAAGTAACAAGAAATGCCCCACAGTAGCTACTAAAGGAAATCGTTATAACAAAAGGGGAAGCTCTCAGGTCTGCTTCCTCGTGGGCAACCGCCCTGCCTCCTCCTGGTGAGCAAGTCCGTCAGCCCTGCCAGCAACTCCTTTTCCTGCCTGCTGATCTACTGGCATTAGGGGTCCTAAGTAATTAGAGGACTCTTTTGGTGCCACCTGAAGAATCTTTTTCCTTCTAACCCTACAGAGCCCAGAGTTGTGGGTGTGGGAGAGGACAACAGTTTTCCAAGTGGTTCACGGGAAGTGATAAATTCGGCCTCACTTTCACCACTTGTTTCAAAGATCATGTTTTCTACCTCTTGTGAACATGCTCCATTCAGTGGTCATTGGCTTTAGTAACCTGTAGAAAGACATCCCGTTCTCACAGAGTTTCTTCTCCAAGCTGATATCTCAGTTGTGCCTTCACAAATCCATTCTATTGCTCTGTCAGGCCTGTAGCTTCTGGGTGGTGCTGTACGTCTCAGGACGTTTGGGTCCTGTGGTCGTGTGCCTACCTCTTTCCTGTAGAGTAGATTCCTTGATCTGATGTGTTATGCGTGATCTCATGTTGGTGGATTACTCTGTAAATCCTTGGACAGTGGTACTGGTTGACAGGAAATGCAAATTGCTATCTGAAATATGTGTTGCCTCCAGATGAATGACTAATCTTTCCAGAGTGAAAGATGTCCAATGTAATCAATGTGTCACAAAATGGCTGGTTTCTCTCCTTGAGAAATGTTGCCATAACTCAGCATAGATCTCAGCTAACAGGTTGAACATTTACTGATGGCAGGAGCTAGGCCAGCTTTTTGAGAGAGAGTCCATACTGTTGGGCCATTTATAACGTCCTTCCCTTTCTGTGGTTACTGCAATTATTTATCCATGTGTCAGCCCTGGAGTGGCACTGACAGAGGCTGGCTGAAATCAACTGTATGAAACACTGGATCTGTACTATGTTTACTGCCTCTTCTAAGATGTATGCTCTTTCCTGGTTGCATGGATGTCAAACAAAAATTGTTACAATTGGTTCCCATTTGCAAAGGTCCATGCACATGCCTCTTCCCTAGACCTCTAGTCCCTGATCTTTCAGTCTCTTTCTTTCTAGGGCCAGAAAATATTATGGGCTGAATATTTTTCCTCCCCCACCCCAAATTTATATGTCAAAGTCTTAGCCCCTAATAACTAAGAATGGAACTCTATTTGGAGATTGGGCCTTTATGAGATGATTAAGCTAAAATGAGGCTATCAGGGTGGACTTTAGAAGAAGAAGAGATTAGGACACACAGAGAAATCTGGGGATGGACATGCACAAATGCACACCTATGTGAAGAGCCATCATCTGCAAACCAATGAGAGAGGTCATAGAAAGAGTCAACCCTGCTGGCCAGAAAAAGCCTTGTAGACTACTTGTATTTTGCCCCTTGACTTTAGGCTCTAATGTAACTGTGAGAAAATACATTTGTGTTGTGTAAACCACCCAGGCCGTGATATTTGATTATGGAATCCTGAGCAGACTAAGAGAGAAACAGTCACCACCACCCAAGCCATTCTGCACACTGCCCACAAGCCCACACACACTCTCGGGCCACTTGTCTTTCTAAACTAAGTAGAGGATCAGATGCATCATGCAAAGTGAGGTCAGTGGGGCCACCCCTGGACAATTCTTTCTCATTTTGCACCCATATACTGAAACAAGACAATATTAACCATGCTTAGCTTTTTTAAATTCTTATATCACTTGGTCACAAGGGATCTCCCATTCAGTCACAGGTGTGAAATGAGGGAGAGGACTCAGAGGTACATGTCATGGGAGTCTGAGTACCTGCCCCGAGGGCTCACTAGCTTAACTGCCTCCTCCGGCCATGCTTATGTGGATCCCAGAGAAGTTACTAAATGTACAATCAGAATGAACTTATTTGTCTTTGCCATTATTTCTACATTTTTTCCTTTGATCTGGAAAATTAAGACCTATTGTTATGCAGAACCTGCTACATTGCCCTTCCCTATTCTGTGTTCTACCTGAAGCTTACAGTCTCCATGTCGCTTAGTAAATGGGCAGAGGATTCTTGAGTATGGAATATATTGCCTTCAGAACTCAGAGTGGCCTACCAGATATTGTGCTTTCTTCTTACTGGTGGAAGGAATGGAACAAAATACTTTGTCCCTTATTTTGGTTTGTATATTCTAGCATGATCCAGACTATTAGACCTTCAAAGACTTCACTGGACTCTGAATGTTTGTAGAGTTTATTTTCTACTCTCTGCAGTGTGCATGACTTACCAAAGTCTCCAATATACTTGCCAATTCTTGCCTGCCCAATATAATTAACTGGATCTCATTGATATTAGGAACCAATTATGATAGAGGGAAGAAGAATTAATATAGTCCTGAGATTGTAAATCTTGTGAATGTAAACTGCTTCTGGTCTTCCTTCTTGATAGTTGTGGGAAAGAGGACATTACCCAGATCAATGTCCATATACCATGTATCTGGGGATCCTGTTACTCTGCTTTAATAAAGACACCACTTAAATGAGTTTATGCCAGGCCTTCAGCAGCACCCATTTTTTAAGGGGGCATACTGGTGAATCAAATTAGGGTATGATGGAGATGACTATCATTGCCTCCCTTAGGTCCTTAAGATTGTCACTAATGTCTGCTATTCTGTGATGTTATTTTATTGATAAGAGTGAGGATGGTAATTTCAGAGGTTTCTACTTGACCTCTCCATGACAATAGATCTTAATCTTCAAGATCAAAATTAATAATGTGAGGATAATGCTAATTGCCAAGTATACTAAGTATGTTCACTCCAATTATGCCTTCAAGGACATGAAAAATGATCACCTGGCAGTGGAGATGGGGTCAGTGTACCCAGTGCACTTCTGTGCTCTGGACCTAATGCAAGACTCCACTTAGTATTTGGTTACCATAAGCCCCTACTTTAATGGCAGGGGAACCATCATAGTATTTCTGGTTGCTAAGTATCAAGGTTAGCTAAGAACCTATGTCTAACAGTCCTTGAAATGTCTGAGTATTCCCGTTCTCTCAGTGAACACTTACCCAAATGAATAGCCACAGGTCCCTTGAGGAAAGATTGAGGATGTCACGGTGATTCAGGGTCCTTCTACTTAAGGACTTAGTTGCTCCTTCAGTCAGTATGTTCTGGGTCTGAACACTGGTTCAGATTCAGAAACTGGGTAAGGAATCATGACTTTATTGGGCTGGCTTCCCTCAGTTTCTTGTTCATCAATATTTGATTTCTTTTGAGTGTGCAAGCAATACTATTGTTGACTGCTCATGCATCTTGCCCCTGGGGATGCCTTGTTCCACTAACCACAGCCATAGCGCTCGGTGGTTCAGGCACCTTGGATGCCACTCTAACCTTGCCACTGTTTAGCATAATTGCACTCATCTTGTCTGATGGCTAACCACTGGCATTTGGCCTGTGTCAGTTAATATCATATAATCCAGTGATTCCCAAACTCTGCTACATATTAGAATCACCTGGTAAGCTTTTAAAAATCCTGATGCCCAGTTTGTAACCTATCCCAATTAAATTATAAGAGGGTAGGAGCTCCTAGGGTAGGAGCCAGACATTGATAATTTTTAAAGATTGCCAGGGACAGCAAAGTTTGTAAACTCCTGGTGTGAGCCATGCTGCTATCATGCAGCCCAGTTCTGTAACAGCATATCCTACTCTCAGCCACCAGTAACTTCTCCATGATGCTGGTGGTCCCTTTGGTAAATGGGGTGTCCTCTAGGTTCTCTGAAGGAATATAAACAACTGATTGGTTTTCAGGCCTTACGTAGAATATCCAGTTATTATACCCATTTCTCTGAGTCTTGTTCTACCATCTACAACAGCCTTTCTGAAATTTCTGCTTTACTTAGTGGAAGCCATCACTTCCTTTAGGCTTCTAAGAGCTATTCTAGCAGCATGTTATCCTGATTTTCTGGGGTCCTTGCTAGGGTGTTAAAATCTATAGTTTTGGAGAGTGTTCCCATAATGATAAAGTCTGCTTTATTAAACTTTATGTTTCTCACTCCTCCCTCACATTAATCCAACACCTTCAGAATCCAGTCCCATACATACTCTTCAATCTCCTCCTAGTACGTACTGGCTGGGTTCTGCAGCTCCTTCAACATACCATGCCTCTTCTCCCTCAGTGGGCCCAACACATTCCTAGGTTGGCTATATTGTGACATGATCCGAGTTATTGGTCTGGCAACAGGGAGAGGAGGGGTGGGTTGATCCTAATGGGGATGTGTTGTCTTGCAAGAAAGAGGACTCTGCATTGTCTTCAGCCAAAGGGAAAGTGAAGAGCTAGCCTTTCAAATGGAGATGATAAACCACTTCTGTATGTTCAAAGGGTTCAGCGACTCTGGGATTTTAAGTTTCTTAAGTACGTGGATCAGATATTCCTATTGCAGTCTCATGGCCCCATCTCTTCCTAACCATTGTCCCTACTTTGGCCTAGCAAACTGGATGGAAATGAGAATTCAACCTTCCCAGTGCTACACTTAATAATCAAGTGCTGGGCCAAAGGCTCAGCTTTTTATACCCTTTTATATATCATAGTCATAGTCTTTATATGTTGCCAGGAGGCCTTTAATTTTCCCACTTTGCCTTAAATCTGTGATTAATCATGCTCAGACTGTGTCTTTCTAATGTATAGATGGCATTCAACCAAAGTGTTCAGATTTCATTGTCCTTATAATTACTACTTCCCCTAAAGTAGTAATTGCTCATCTGTGATATGGCACCTACCCGCTCATCCCCTTCCAAAGGTTTCCCATCCCAGTTCCCCACCAGTGAAAGCTGTGATGGTTGTACTGCTACAGCATATCATGGACTGTCTATCAGTACTCCGTGTGCCACAGTGATGGGGTCCTTCTTGCCAAGTCAGCACAAGATTCACCTTCAAAATCCTATGTTAGTTTTGGCTCCCTTGAATCACTCCTGGCATTAATCCTCTTAGTGGGTTCCATGGGAAATGGATCTTGAGAGGGAGACTTGCATTCTTTCATTCGGGAGGTTTACTGAAGCACTATCTGCAGCAAAGCCTATGAGGAAGTGAAGGAAGCAGGATTTGATAGAAGTTAACCTAAAATACAATTGCAACAAAGGCCTCACCTGATACCCAGTGAGTTTTGAATCTGGGCTGGGGCTTTAGGGTAGTCCTAAATTGAGGCATGGGGTCAGGCCTTTACAACCCTGTGTTGGCCAGTCATTAGAATCAGGGTGCCCCAAGGAGGGATACTTTCCTTTGGCTGAGGGCAACCCCAGGGATGGGGCTCAGCTGGCTGCACCCCAGCCAAGAGGAATGAGTAAGTCGGTTTAAAGGGGGATCTTCCAGTGAGCTTTGTCTGTGGTCTGGGCTTTCAATAGACTGATCAGGTCTTAAGTGACTTTCAGGACCCAAAGGAACCTTAGCAGCCATCTGGTGTTGTCTCCCTTGCTTCATAGCCTCTGACTTAGGGGCACATCCAGAGAAATGCAGGATTCCTGATTTATAATCTCTGGCTCATTTGTTTTTTTTTTTTACTTGACCATGTTTACATTACACCCTGTATATTGTGGTATGTCATGGACCAAAATACTAGAAAGTAGGGGATAAATTGAAAAAATTATGTAAAAGTATTTTAGCTTCTGCCATTGCTAGGTATACTTTAATTTAGGCAAAAGACATGCTTCTAAAATATCTCAGCAAGGAATACATTCTGAAACACTAAGTGAACTGATGTAAAACAAACAAAAAAATGAACAGGAAATTTGACACATTAATATCCACCGTTGAACTTCACTCCAGGGATGAATCCCAGCCACTCATGCCGTGCTCATTTTCTCTATTCTACTTTCCTCTTCTCCCTCTTTCTGAAAAATATCTCCTTCCACCCTCTTGAAAATGTTTAATTTGTGTTCCAATTTAAAATTCTATCGAATTGAAACATGTTTGAAAGCATATAAATATTTTTTAGAAGGAAAGTACCCATTGGACGAGTGGCCACATTAGCAGCTGTTCCTTAGTGTGAACTAACTGATTGAGATAGTTGTTCCTGACACTTGGCTGAGGCTGTGTCCACACAGAAAATGGAGTTCTGATTGAAGGAAGGGCTTTGCTTATGAGCACATTTTATGGGTGGGAAACAGGAAAAGGGTCTCCGTAGAGACTAGAAAACCCACACTTTGGCAGAAGTTGGAACCTGAGGAGGCAGATGGCCAGTGAGAAATTTCAGGCTGTGGTGGCTGTGGAATATTGGCAGAGTGATGTCTAAATTTTAATTTTAAGTTTCCTTTCTTTCCCCTTAGTTATACTAAGCCCTCAGTAAAAGATTATTATTAATGTGTATGCTAGGTTGGTGGAGGAATTCTTTGAGAAAGGTCACTGGAAGGTCAAAGGAAACAGTGAAATAAGGACAGCAGTTATAGGAAATGAGTCAGGAAGAGAAATTGGAAACAATGTAGGAGAACAAGTTCCTCAGCAATTCTGAAAAAAATGTTGAGGCACTGGCCTTCTCATTGCACGTGGAATAAAGACTTGAACCATTTTCTTTGGGACATTAAAGGAAATCATAACCCCAAGAGGCTGGAAGACATGGAAAGACAAGTCACACTCATAAATTCTATTTTCAGGTTTTTAATTTTATTAAAAATTTTCATTTTCTCTATTCATTTGCTTTGGCATCTCTCCTGTAGAAGAGGTTTTCTGAATATTGTGGCTTCCAAAATTTAGGCCGAGTAGACTATTTCTCTGCCGTCAGTATGGGGACTTGCTTGGCATTTGTGTGCCCAGCCTCTCCCCCCACCCCCATATGGTGAGGCCACTGTCTTTGCCTTCAGTTCTACACCAGCACTCCATGTTGGGCAAGTCCAGTGTGCTGGGCTCGGAGGCAGCTCAGGTGAGTGGTAAACAGCACAGGCTCTGGAACCAGACAGCCTGAGTCTCTTTGTCGCCTCAATTTATAAACTGTGCAATCTCGGGCGAGTTACTCAACCTCTTTGTGTCTCATCGGTAAAAGAAGACCATAGTAATACCTACTGCTTAGAGTTTCTGTGGGGATTAGATGAATAATAAATATAAAGTACTAGAAAAACATCTGACATGAAGTGAGTGTTCACTTACCATCACCACAAAATACAAGTTTTATGGAAATATTTGTTCAACAGATAAGAACAGAAGCAATTGCTGAGTTCCAAGAACTGTTTTGTGTCTCTATGAAAACTAAGGCTGTGCATGTAGGCAGATCCACAAATGCGTTAATTGGATTAAGAGAACTCTGAAGTTGGGAATCGCATCTTCCCGCAGCTGTTATCACAGGATTTAAGGATGCTGTGCACAGAAAGGAGACGGCCACTGCATGGTGATCAAGTAGCTCAGCCTCAGCCCATTTGCTTTTGAGCATACAGAATGTGCAGAGAAATTACATTATTTATTCTTCTCAGAATTCCTGAGAAGTACAGAAAGAATAATATTGTCCTTAGATAGTAAAGAGAACCACCTTTTCAAATACTGTTTCTGTATTTGTGGGAAACATCTACTAGGAGGCCAAATTCAAGATAATGAAAATTTGGGGAAAATAGAGTGTAAAAGCCTGGACATGGCAAAAAGACCTGAATTCAAATTACTCTTCTGCTGTTACTAATTCTGTGCCTACCTATGCATATCTACCTATCTACCACCTCTTTAAAACAAAAGTAAATACAACTTACATCCTGTTGGAATTTGAATCCTCTCTGCAGAGCCATTAGTAACAGCCTTGCTAGAGTCTAGTGGCATTGGGTCTAATTTGGCCCCGAGTCCAGTGCTCAGGGACCCCGGATGCTAAGAAATTCTGCGCAGACCTTCTGTTTCTCATTTATAGACTCCACAGATGGGAATGCAGGACACTCTAAATAAGGGTTCAGAAACTGCATATTGAAATTTTTTAAATGCTTCAACAAGACGATTATCAGTTTATTTATTTTAAAAAGTAAGAAAAATTCTTAGCGTTTTATAACTCAGAAGTCCTCAATACACCAGAATAATAGCTGAATAATTTGCAGAGATGAGAAGACTGACACTAAAGGAATAAAGTCAGTAGTTTTCAGGAAAACTGCTTAGCACACACAATATTATTAATGATTTAATTTTTCAAGGTGATGCCTTAATTGTGCAATGAACGAATTTAATAGAGGGCAGCCTTAAAATAGCATGGCTTTTACAAATGTAGTTTCAGTTATATTCTTGTTTCTAGGACATTGATTATTAGCTATGCACTAAAAGGAAATTCCTCATGCCTTATGATAAAATAAATTTTATGTGCAACCAATCTTTGTCAACATTTATTTAAAAATGTTCTATAGCTTAAAGTCTATTCTATATATCTGTGAGAACTAAAATTAATTTTTAAGTACAAATATTTAAAGAATCAGCCTAATTCTAATTATTCTTAATGTAGCCATGCTTCCCTAATGTGCAAATTTCTTTTCAAAAAAATTCAAGCATTTTTATGAAATCCTGCAGGATAGGAAACATTTGCTAAGTTGAATGTCAATAACAACATCTGTAGTTATTTGGAATACAAGGGCAGTCATAAAGAGTGCTTCCAGGAAAACCCGGAGTAGAACTACTACTCAGACACAAAACTATTTTTTTTAACTAAGCTCAATGCCAGTTGGTACAGCAGATTTGGAATGCAAAGTTTGCTTGCATTTAACTTAAAAATTGTGTTTGAGCCAAATTTATTATTACCATTTAAAAATCAATATATATTCCTAAATAAGAAGGTTTGCCATATTGGTTGAATTGAGGTAGGTCATTAGATAAAAAATAAATAAATAAAATATTTTGTAAATTCTGTAAGTTTTTAGAAACTTTATTTTTTCTTCTACATCATAGATATAACAATGACTACAAAGCTTTAAGTCGAAACAAAAATTTAAAAATTTTACTAGTTCTGTGAAATGTATAAGTTTGAAAGAATATGCTTTCATGTGCTTAAGATTTAAGGTGACCTTAAGACATAAGGTGGCATTTCTGAATTCTGCAATGACTTCTAATCTTTGGAGATTTGTTTGCTTATTTGTAACAAATGCAGCTTCTGTGTTTGGAAGACAAAAGTTCATAATGATTTACGAGAAACACATTTAGATTTCTAGATCATGCCACAGGGCTATTTTAATGGATATAGATAAACTGAATTTTCTGTTAAAAAAAAAAATAGAAAAAGGAAGGAGGAAATAGCCAGGAGTGAATATTTTGGATTTTCCTGATGTGTATAATTCTTAAGAAATGATTAAAAATATCTGATGAGCTCTAAATATAGAGTGAGTTGTTTAGTCCCTGATTCAGTACACGTTTCCATTAGCTATGCAATCAACAGGATGTTTTTTCTTTTGCCTTTTCCTGATTTGTGCACCACTGTCAGAAATTTTGTTAGAATAGGCTAGAGATAAAATTAACAATAAAGTATCTTCTCTAAGTGAACTGACTTTTTCTCAATAGGACACCACCATTTTAAGACTGTATACATCAGGGTTGTTACGGTTTTACAAACTAGGCAAAATGTTTACCCTGCTCTTTGCACCAACTTTTAGAACTTGGGGTGAAATTTCTCTGGTTGAGTCCATATGTTAGTCGGTTGGATGAAGTGGAAAAAAACATGGAATGAGCTTGGGGAAGAACAGCACCTATTTATTTTCAAAAGTGATTGGCTGCCAGAATGATGGGCACATTTCCAAATGACCAGGCAGGAATCCTAGAGCAGGGATTTTTATGGACTGGTGCCCCGTGACTGGTAACTTCTTTTGTGAGGCCATGATGGGGTGAGGCCAGAAGCTTGGCTTACTGCTGCTTTTTCTCTTCAACTGTTGGGAAAATGTACTCTGCACACAAAGAAAATGCAAAGATGTTTTTCTGAATAAGTATAAAGCGGTATGGATTTAATATTAATAGTTTCCTCTATGGTTCACAAATATACTTCTCTAGAATTAAGTTTTCTGTCTAAATTTGGGCCTGGTGAAACTCTCTTATTTGTATATCTCTAGGTCTTTTATCTCAAACATCTATATGATATCTGCCATGCACAAGGCACTATGGACAGATTTAAAGACAGGCCACAGTTTCCGTCCTAGAAAGAATTTACAATGTAGACAGGGAGATTAGACAGACACTGTGACAGGGGTCTCCAAACCACTCCCAGTTTCAGTGATTTGCTACTAGGAGGACTCACAGGATGTGGTATACAGTCACACTCCCTATCATGCTTTTTTTACAGTGAAAGAATACATAAGCAAAATTAGCAAAAAAAAAAAAAGGTGCATGGGGCAAAGTCGAGAGGAAACCAGGCACAAGTTTCCATGAGTCCTCTCATTGGAGTCATCTGGGATGTGCTTAATTCCTCCAATAATAATCTGTGACAACATGCCTGACAAGCCTACCAAGGAAACTCATTCCAGACTCCGTACCCAGGGTTTTCTATTAGAGACTGGTCAAGCAGGCACCCTCTGTCTAGCACATGCCCAAATCCCCGATTCCCAGAAGGAAATCAGGTATTCAGGATTAACTTTACTGTTTGTATAAGCAGTCTGGACTCAGTGAACCACTCTCATCACCCAAGAATGGCAGAAACACTCCTGAAATCTAAACTCCCAGAAGTCAGTGTAAGGGCCATGTTTGCAAGCAGGTTTTTCTAAGGATAGTCATCTCAGGCCTGCTACATTACCTCTCTTCTGCACAGAAACATATAACAAATTTAAAAACAGTATAAGGATTAAATAAAAGGTAAATATGTGAGGAAATAATGACATTAGGGGAGATATATAGACCAATGTAATGGAATAATGAGTTTAAAAGTGGACTCAAGTGACAGAAGTTTCAGGGTGATTCAATAGGGAAAAGAATAGTCTTCCAACAAATGATGCTGAAATAATTGGACATTCATATGCAAAAATGATACAATTCCCTCTTACCTAGTAACATATATGAAAATAAACTCAAAATGGATCACAGACCTCACCATAAGAAATAAAACTGTAAAATTTCCTGAGGAAAACACAGGAGAAAATCTTTGTGACCTTGGTTAGCCAAACATTTCTTAGAACAAAAAGCATGAATTACTAAAGAAAAAAGATAAATCTGACTTTATCAAAATTAAAACTTCTCTTCTTTGCAAGGAAAATTGAAAAGGCTGTAAGGAAAATTGAAAAGTCAAGCCACTAGACTGGGAGAAAATATTTGCAAACATAGCTTTAATATTACGTGTATATTGTACAGGAACAATTTTTTTTTAATTCACAACCAAATAAGAAGAAGAAAATACAATTAAAATGTGCAAAAGATTTGGCTTCACAGAAGAAGATATAAGAATGTTAGTAACTACATAAAAAGTTCTTAATATCATTAGTCATTAACAAAATACAAATTAAAGCTAAATTGAATTACCACTTTACATCTACTAGATTGACTAAAATTAAAGATTCACATTACCGAGGGCTGACAAGACTGTAGAGCAACTGGAGCTTTCATACTTTCCTGATGGGATTGTAAAATAGTACAATCATGTGGAAAATAGTCTGGAAGTTTCTAATATAGTTAAAAACATGTATAACATAACCAGAAATGAAAACATATCTATACAAAGACCTATATATAAATGTTTATAGCAGCTTTATTTGTAATAGAGAAAAACAGAAGGAATCCAAATGCTCAATTGGTAAATGAATAAAAATATGGTTTATTTATAAAATAAAATATTACTCAGTGATACAAAGAACTTACAGATAGACTAAATAACATAGATGAATCTCAAAAGCATTAGGATGAATCAAAGAAGCCAGACACAAAAGACTTCATAATATATGATTCCATTTATATTACATTGTGGAAAAGGCAAAATTTTAGAGTCAGAAATAAGATTGTTGCCTGAAATCAGGATGAAGAGAGACTGGTGGCCAGGAGGCACAAGAGAACTTTTTGAGGTGTTGGAACTATTCTCTGTCTTGACTGTGGTGGTGGTTACTCGAATATAAATATATAATTATATATATAAAATGAGACAATCATATATATAATTGATGAATTTGATAATTATATATATTTATCAAAAATGCTTCATTATATTACACAAATATAATTGTCAAAAATATATTTTAGGCTACACAAATTCACATTATATAAATATTTATTGCATATAAATATCACCACTATGTGCCAGATTGTAAAAAGCACAAGGGCTGTCACATTGCAGCATACTATTCATTTGCAAATTCGTCACCTGTGCTTTTAGTGCTTGAGAAGTTCAGAGTAAGGAGAGATGACTGTGGCCCCTGTGCTGGAGAGGATTTCAGTCTAGAAGATGAACTTGAGTTCTGCTCTGACGAATGTGGGACTTGGGGATGCAAAGCGGAAGAGAGGGGTCATTCTGCCTCATCTTTCTCCAAATATCCTCCACACTTCTAGGGAGATCTCTCTGCCTCTGATAATCCCACAAACTCAGGTCTGTCACTCTCCAGCTCCACACCACCTTAAGGACCCTGTCCAATCTCCTAGCAGGGTGTGCACAGTGCTGATGACCTGGTTCCTGTCTGTCTTGAGTCCCATTTCCTGCAGAGAACTTCCTTTACTTCTCAAATTATCAGTAAGAAAATGTTCATTGTCAGCAGCTCTGCCTGGGCCCTGTTCTGGGCAGCAGTGTCCCAGCCTTCAGGCTGTGGAGCTTGGGAAGGAAGGACAGGAAAAAATGCCAAGTCATAATTCTTGCAGGGGACTGTGACAGATTGTCTAGGCAGGAATTCAGAATGTCATCAAAAAAGACAATAAATCCTACCAACTTGGACCTTTAGAGAGGATTCTGGCTCAGAGGCTTGTTGGCAGAAACCTCTTTAATAAAATAAAGGTACTGGAGAAGGGTGGAGCTGTGAGGCCAGATGACAGTCCAGAAGCTTCTAGTCTGGGTCAGCAGAGCAGAGCCATTCAAACCCAGATCATGAGACATTGCAGCACAGTGGCTAGGAGTACAATCCCCAAGTCTCCGAACTCTTCCTTTCCACGTTAATGACTATGCTACTTTGGGCAAGCAATTAACCTTTCAAAGCCTCAGTTTTCCTACCCGTATGGCAATGGAGTGCAATAATGCATATAAAACTACTAACACAATTATTGGCAAATAGCAAGCCCTGAATAAATGGTATCCATAGTGTTAAGAAGAGTAACTGAAGCAATTCGAATACTTCTTTACTCTAGCAGGAGCATTTGAAAGATGGGGAGTCCCTAAACCAGCCTGTGGAGAGTAGGAGACTGTAGCAGTCAGATGAGTTAAAGGTTACATGTAGATCTCATAAAGCTAGAAACAATGAACGAGAAACAATAGGCTATAGAAGCTGATTCACTTTACCTCTCTGGTCCTCAGTTTTTTTACCTATAAATCTGGATAGGATTATAATTTGCAAACCTTCCAGTGCTAACATGTTATGACTCTATAAAATGGGATGGATTGTTGAATTATGACAAAAGTACTCTTTCATTTTATATGACCTTAGAAAAGAATGATGCCCTCAGATGATCTGACATTTTCCAGCTCTAACTTGCCTCATTAATTTAGGATTGAAGCAATAACAAATGGGATTGACAGTGAAATTGAAATTGAAATTAGCACATAAATTATATAGAAAACTATTAATTTGGTACATGGTTGTTCACAAAGTTTGGGGTAATAGTTTTGTTGGGAAAAGTTTATGGAATGGTAAAAAGTACATTGAATCAGTTCTAAAGAGGACATTTTCAGTAGGGAGAGCTACCTGGGAATGACATCAGCAAGATGGTAAAATAGGAACTTACTACCATCATCACCCTGCAGAAGCATAGATTTTGACAACTCCTGATGCAGAAGAGTATCTTTGTGGGAGTCCAGGAGTCCAGCAGAGAAGTTCCAGCACACCATTGGATGAAAACAGCCAAGAATAGAGGTATTAAAGAGGGTAAAAAAACAGTTTCACTTTACCTGCATTACCCTTCCCTCAAGGTGGCACAGCGGAGTGCCAAAAGAGACCCCTTTATTTCACAATTTCTCCCTCAGGGAAGGTGAGAGCATAGTGAGTGAGCACCCAGCTATCCCAGATGTATGGGACACAGTGCAAGAGGACTACTTTTTTCTTGCCCCACCCAGAACACTAAGGTGAGCAGCATAGTTGAATGGTTGGGAGAGGCTGGGAATAGGGAAGTGAGGACACAAACCCTGCTCCATAGATGCCATCAGGAAGCCAACCCACAAGACACTTGGGACACCTTACCTGTGGACCCCCTAACTGGCCCACACACTCCAAATATTTCACATGACTCACCTCCCACCCCCACAGGCTGGCTCCTTGAGTGTCACCTCCCTGTGGTTATATTTAGATCTTGTAAAGCAGTGAGTGCAAACATTTCACATAGCCAGCTCAACTCTGTGGTATTGGGAGAAGCACACAAACATAAGAATTTCAGGGTACCACCCTGGCGAAAACAAACAGGAGGCTCTCAGCACCTGTCTTGGCTTTGTGTGATTGAGAGAAGGCACAGAATCTTAAGAATTTACCTCCAAAAGGGAACAACAGGTATGGAGCAGGCATATCCATAGAAAAGGTCTGAGAGGGTCTCAGAATCCTAGCTAGCTTCATTAGTGAAGGTGTTTTTTTCTCCTGAAGTCAGTCAGCAAAGACTGGAGGGGGTGACTGCTTCTTCAAATGTGAAGATATCATTGTAAGACTTTAAGGAACACTAAATATCAAGGAAACATGGCACCATCAAAGGGTCAAAATAATATTCTAGAAATCAACTCCATATTCCAGAAATGAAACTGAATGAATTAAAAAATTAAATATAATTGTTTTAAGGAAGCTCAGCAAGCTAGAAAAGAACATCCATAGACAAATCAACAAAATCAGAAAAACAATAAATGAACATAATAAAAAGTTCAATAAAGAGATAGAAATTTTTAAAAATGAACAGTAGTTCTGGAGATGAAGAAATACAGTTAATAGCATGAAACATGCAATAGAGCACCAATAGCACACTTGATCAAACATAAGAAATTTAAACAATAAAGCTGAACACTTCCCAAATCTAGGGAGAGATATTGATATCCAGGTATATGAAGCTTAAAGGTCTCTAAACAGATTCAACTCAAAGAAGACTTGACCAGAAAACATTATTGTCAAAATGTCAAAAATCAAAGGCAATGAGAATTTTTGATAGCAGCAAGAAAAAATAGGGTCATAACATACAAGGGAAGCTCCATCAGGCTAGAAACATATTTTTTAGCAGAAACATTACAGTATAGGAGAGAGTGGGATAATATATTCAAAATGCTGAAAGGAAAAAAAAAACCTGCTAACCAAGAATACTTTATCTGACAAAGTTCTCCTTCAGATATAGAGAGATAAAGACTTTTCCAGGAAAACAACAAATGCCAAAGTAGTTCATTACCACTGGACCTGCCTTACAAGAAATGCTAAAGTGAGTTACTCAAGCAGAAATAAAAGAATGTTAATTGGTAAATGAAAACATGAGAAAGTATAAAACTCACTAGTAAAAGTAAATATATAATCAAATTCAGAATACTCTAATACTGTAATGGTGATGTGTAAATCACTTGTAACTCAAGTATAAAGATTAAAAGACAAAAGTATTAAAAATAACTATAGCTGCAATACTTTGTTGCATACACAATATGAGAAGATGTAAATTGTGACATCAAAAATAAATTGTGGAACGGAAGTAAAAGTGTAGTTAAGGTGTTATTAGCCTAAAATAGATGGTTATACTCTAAGATGATTCATGTAAGCTCATTGTAACCAAAAAGCAAAAGCCTATTGTATATATACAAAAAAATAAACAGAAAGGAATCAAAGTATACTACTATAGAAAATCATCAAATCACAAAGTGATATAGTAAAAGAACAAGGAACAAAGCATTTACAATACAGCCAGAAACACTTAACAAAATGGAAATAGTAAGTCCTAACCTTACAATAATTAAATTGTAAATTGATTAAATTCTTCTATCAAAAGACATACAGTGGTTGAATAGAAAAAATAAATCATCCAACTTCATGATACCTATCAGAGATTCACTTGAACTTTAAGACCATACATAGAATGAAAGTGAAAGTATAGAAAATGATATTCCATGCAAATAAAAACCAAAAGAAATCAGGGGTATCTATATTTAGACAAAAGAGTCTTTAAGTCAAAGACGATCACAAGGGACAAAGAAGGTTATCATATCATGATAAAGGGGGTCAATTGATCAAAAGGACATAACAATGGTAAGTATATAGGTACCCAACCTTGCAGTAACTAAATATATAAGGCTGATAGTAACAGACCTGAGAGGATAAATAGACAGCCATACAAAAGAGTAGTGGGCTTCAATTCTCCACTTTCAGCAATGGATGGACAATCCAGACAGAAAATCAATATGGAAACATTGGACTGGAAATACACGTTAGAGCAAATAGACCTAACGAACATATTCAGAACATTTCACGCAACAGCACCAAAATGCACATTCTTCTGAAGAGCACATGCAATAGTCTCTGCAATAATCACATGCTAAGCCAGAAGACAAATATCAACAAATTTAAGAAAATGGAAATCATATGAAATATTTTTTGACCACAATGATACAAATCTAGAAATCAATAACAGAAAGAAAACTGGAAAACTGATAAATATGTGGAAATTAAACAATACACTCCTGACCAACCAATGAGTCTAAGAAGAAATCAAAAGGGAAATAAAAAAAATATCTTGAGACAAACTAAAATGGAAACACAGCATATCAAACCCTATGGGATACACAAAAAGTGGTTCTAAGAGGGAAATTTATAGCAATGAATGACTATAGAAAGAAAAAAGAAATATCTCAAACAAATATCCTAATTTTATATCTCCAGAAACTTGATAAAGAAGAATGAACTAAGCCCCAAGTAAGTAGAGAAAAAGGAAATAACAAATATAAGAAGAGAAAAAAATGAAATAGAGACTAGAAAAGTCATACAAAAGATCAGCAAAACTAAGAGTTGGCTTTTTGAAAAGATAAGCAAAATCAACAACCTTTAGCTAGACTGAAAAAAGGGAATACTCAAATAAATAAAACCAGAAATGAAAGAAGACACATTACAACTTATACTACAGAAATAGAAATGATCGTAAGATACTATTCTGAACATTATATGCCAAAAAATTGGATAACCTAAAGAAATGAATAAATTTTTAGAAATGCGTAACTCACCGAGACAGAATCATGAAGAAATAGGAAATATGAACGGACCAATTATAAGGAAGGAGATTGGGTCAGTAATCAAAGATCTCCCATCAAAGAAAAGCCCTGAACCTGATGGATTCACTGCTGCGAACATTTGAAGAAGAATTAATAGCAATGCTTCTCAAATTCTTCCAAAAAATTGAAGAAGAGGGAACACTTTCAAACTCATTTTATGAGGCCTGTATTACTGATAACAAGGCCAGACAAAAACACTAAAAGAAAATTACATGTCAATACCCTGATGAACATAGATCCCAAAGACCTCCACAAAATACTGGCAAACTTAATTCACAGCACATTAAAAGTATCATGTACCATGGTCAAGAGGTATTTATTCCTGTGATGCAAGGATGGTTCAATATATACAAATCAATAAATGCGATATACCACATTAACAGAATAAGGGTTTAAAAGCATATGATTATCTCAACAGATGCAGAGAAAGCATTTGACAAAATTAAACATCCTTTCATTATATATCTCTCAACAAATATTGTATAGAAAGAATGTACCTCAACACAATAAAGGTCATATATAACAAGCCCATAGCTAACATCATATCAATAGTAAAAAGCTAAACCTTATAACAGATATGATCTGATATACAGAAAACTCTAAAACTCTACCAAAAAACTGTTAGAAATAATAAATGAATTTAGTATAGCTGTAAGATAAAAAGTCAACATACAAAAATCAGTAGCATTTTTATAGATGACAACAAACTATCCAAATAAGAAATTAAGAAAACAATCCCATTTACAATAACATCAAAAAGAATAAAATTCTTAGGAATAAATTTAACCAAGGAGGTGAATTATTCATACACTGAAAACAATAAAACATTGATGAAAGAAATTTAATAAGACATAAATAAATGAAAAAATATCCAATGTTTATGGATTAAAAGAATAAATATTATCAAAGTGTCCATACTACCAAAAGTGATCTGTAGATTTGATGCAATCCCTATGAAAATTCTAATGCCATTTTTCACAGAAATAGAAATACTGAAATTTTTATGTAACCACAAAAGACCCTGAATAGCTAAAGCAACCTTGAGCAAGAAGAACAAAACTGGAGACATCCCAATTCCTGATTTAAATTACGTTGCAAAACTATAGTAAGCAAAATAGTATGCTGCTGACATAAGATGAGACACATGGTCCAATGGAACATAATGGAAAAGCCCATAAATAAACTCTCACATCTATAGTCAACTAATCTTTGACAAAGGTTCTGAGAATACACAATAGGAAAAGGATAGGATCTTCTATAAATATGGTGGAAAAACTAGATATCTATGTGAAAAAATAAATAAATAAAATTAGATCCTTATATTTCATGCACAACAATCAGCTCAAAATGGATTAAAGACTTAAACATAGGACCTGAAACTTCTCTAGAAGAAAATACAGGGGAAAAGCTCTATGACATTGGTCTTGGCAATAATTTTTTTTGCATATGACACCAAAAGTATAGACAACAAAAGCAAAAATAAGCAAACGTGACTGTATCAAACTAAAACATTTCTAAAATATGGAAAGGACTTGAATAGACATTTTTCCAAAAATGATAATGCACATGGTCAACAGATATATGAAAAGGTGCCAAACATCACTAATGATCAGGAAAATCAAAATTAAAACCACACTGAGATATCACATCACATCTGTTAGGATGACTATTATCAAAAAGTCAAGAGATAACTAATATTGGCAAAGATGTGGAGAAAGGGGAACCTATACATTGGTGGTGGGAATTTAAATTGGTGCAGCCATTATGGAAAACAGTATGGAGATTTCTCAAAAAATTAAAAATAGAGCTGCCATAAGACCCAGGAATCTCATTTCTGAGTATATATCCCAAGGAAGTAAAATCACTATCTCAAAGAGATATCTGCACTCCCATGTTCATTGCAACATTATTCATAATAGCCAAGATGTGGAAACAACCTATGTGTCCATCAACAGATAAATGTATAATGAAAATACGGTGTATACACACACACACACACAACATACACACACAATGGAATATTATCCAGCCTTAAAGAAGAAAGAAATTCTATCATTTGTGACTCATAGATGAACCTGAAGGACATTATGCTAAGTGAAATAAGCCAGGCTCAGAAAGAAAAATACTGCATGATCTCATTTATAGGCGAAATCTAAAATAGTCAAACTTAGAGAATCAGAGAGTAGAATGGTGGTTGCCAGGGCCTGGCAGGAAGGGGAAATAGAAAGATGCTAGTGACAGGTTAGACACTTTCAGTAATAAGGTGAATAAGTTCTGGAGGCCTATTGTACAGCATGGTGACTACAGTTAATAATATATTGCACACTTGAAATTTGTTAAAAGAGTAGATCTTGGGTATTCTCAACATACACACAAAAAGTAACTATGTGAAGTGACGGATATGCTAATTAATTTGTGGAAATCATTTCAGTGTATGTGTATATTGAAACATCATGTTGTATACCATAAATATATTGAATATGCATTTGTCAATTTGACCTCCATAAAGCAGGGGGAGAGAAAGTACATTGGATCAGTTTGCTTAAACTGATTCCTTTTAATGAAGACAGAACTAACTGAGGAGACATTTTACATAGTTATTTGAGACTTCTTTTGGATCTATCACACAGAGCTCAGTCAATTTGAGTCCTTTTGCTTTCTTCTTTTCTTTCTCATTTCATAATATTTCCCAGCCTAGTTGCATCGAAGTCTTCAGAACAGGTTGGTTTACACAACCTGCTGCTTTGCTGAGCTCTTCTGCAAAAGGCAGTCAAGTCTCAGGAATGAACTTACGTGACCAAAAGCCCCTTCCCAGGATTCAGCTGGGATCTGCAAACCATCAGAGCTCCCCAGCGGGGGCTGTGAGCTAAAGCTTGTTCAAATCCAACTTCCCTGAACTTTGCAGAGGATGGTCTGCAGAACCCCAACTCAGACTTATGCTTTTATGGCTTAGGGAATTAGTCACTTTTCTTTAAAAGCTTTGCCTAAAGATTAGCTATCAGTGTAGTTCTCTAACAGCCAAGAGAATTTGCTGAGAGTGTAGAACATAGCAAAGAACACCTGATGTAAGGAAATTTCAAAACCCATGGGTTCTCTGTTTCAGGAGTGTCTGTTGCTATTATAGACTCAAAATAAGAAAAAAAGTCCTGGCCTTCCTCTCAGTGGAAGTTTTTTGTCATTGTGATCACAGAAAGTTGGCTGAGGAAAGCCTCCTAGAGGTATGTAGTGATGTGTACCAAAACCAATATTGGATATAACATAATAACATAGTAACATCATTGTGCTATTAATTAGCTAGTCGGGCATAATAATGATGCATGGGAAACAATGTGGCACACAGAACAGTGGCAGAAATCTTTCTTGACTTGATCTCAAGAAAGGGAAGAAAGGGGTTCAAAATACCCCTTTCATCATCAGCTGCACAAAGGACAAAGAGAATGTAGCTGGTAGGAAGAAACAAAATTTGGGTAATAATAATATCTATGGGGTCAAATAAAATGACAAAAGCTTTCTCAAAGATCAACAGGAAAATCAGGAAGTCCGTGTTTTGTATAAGCATGATGGAAAGCAATGAAGCTTTCAGAAAAGAGCACTTACAGTGGGTTTTGAGCACTTGCAGATGCAAAGATTAAGGATTATATAAATATTATCACCAGGGACTTGACATGTGAAAACAACAGCCTATCGCAAATGAAACACTGCAGACATTATGGGAGTCACAGAAGAGAATCAGCAACCAGGGAAACAGGTGACATGGGGTTTGGATGTCCTCACACAGAGTAGTTCCCCTCACCCACTGAGGAGCAAGGGAAGCTTAGTACTACTGTATCGCAGGGGACTTTTAGTCAGGGTTATTGTGACAAAGTTAATGAATGGTAAGATGGAGAGCTAGTCAAAGGTTTCACCAGGGAAGGAGATTTCTGGAACCGTGGCTCAACTCTAGAAAGACTTCTGCATTTAGCGGCAGAAATTCTTGAATAAGCCCCTTGGAGTTTTGTGTATAGGTGAGACACACCGGTGAGCATGCCCGGGTGTTAGTAAATACTCTAAATATGTTCTTATTTAGTTTTGAAAAATGAGGAATGTGATTCAGAGATAAATTGCAGGGATAAAAGAGAAGGTATCACCAGTGGCTTTCCTTTTCTACTCTACCTTAATGGTCAATAAAGTGTTGAACAAAAATTTTTCAAATATCGACTATAAGTTGTACCAAAGTGTTGGTCTGTCTGAGGTACCCATGTGTCTCTGTGTAGCCCATATGAACTAAAAACAGCTTTTAGTGCAAAATTTCTGTTGAGTTGCACTCCGCAAACACTTGATCATCTTCATGGAGATCCCTAGGACAAAAATTCCTTAGAGGTGTCATTTAGATACCTCCCAGCTTGGCCAGGATGAAGTCTGCCTGATTAGTAGGGTTAAGATTCTAGCACCCCCCAAAAAACCAATTCACATAAAAAGCACAATATACTGACTTATTCCTGCTGGATAAGTTATAGCTTCCTTTTGTGTTCCATAGACTTCTTTCCAGTTATTATACTCGCAAAACACTAAGCATGCTGCAATAGGTCTCATCCATCAGTTCCCTTTTAAAAAGGGATAAATATCTTGATAATATCTCACCTAGAGGAGACAAATATCTGATATATCTGATGACCAGCCTATCCTGCTTGTTTCCAATATCTAGTTGAAAAAAGAGGTCAGTAATAAATTATTTCTAGAAATGCAGAGTTTTTAGTAAACATATTGCCATGGGTCTATATGGTATGTATATATGTATATATGGATAGCACAATACATTGTAAGACAACACGAGCTTGCATACAGGATTACATGTTATAGAGCAATGTTCTAAACAATTAAAAACAATCGTAATTTTATAATGCTTAACTTGATAGTGTATTTCAAATTACTGAAATCTTCCTAGGCCACCCCTTTGTCTGTGACCAGCAAAATACTCTCAGGTGGGTGGGCTTAGCACCCCACCTTGACAGGGTTCCTGTTCTCTGGGTGCCAGGCTTCTCAAATAACCAGTATGTGGCCATCGCTATAATCTTCCTGTTCAGATAAGTTAGGAGGTTTCTGCTAGACATATATGTTAAAGAGGAGAAAGCCTAAATCCTGGCTGAAATGTGATCAGTGTAAACGCAGAGATGCTCCAAGGACTCAAGACTAGGGAAAACAGAAGCTCAAGTTCATTCTCCACAAGTGACCTATGGGAAGCTTACTCTTTTCTCTGGTCCCATGCTTATGATCAATGAATGCCATCTGAGAAAGACAGTAGCTTTCCCCACCCCTAGCCTGCATTGCTTAGATGTCACAGTGTCTCCAAGTTACTGTCCTCAGTGAGGGACATTCGGTTCAATTTCACCCACTTAATTTCTGAAAATGAGAATAATAATTCTAGTCTCTGTTTATATAACAAAAAGAGTTAATTAGATTAGATGTCCCCTCCAAAAAAGAAGAAAGGAATCCCACTCTCCTGTGGTGTGACGAAGCAGGCAAGCAGTTGAGACCTGCCTTTTTTTGCTTTGCTTTGCTTATCTCTGCTGCGCTGGGCCTCAGATGAGCATTCCTGTTAAAGGAGTTTCAAGCCTTAGGTTTGACTAGGAAATGTATAATCCCGTGGGAGGAAGCAAACTGTAGTGGCTTCAGAGAGCACTCTAAAATTAGACTGACCAGGTTCAAATCCAAGCCCTACCACATCCTAGTTATTTGACCTGGAACATTTACTTAACCTCAGTTTCCTCCCCTCTAAAATGTACATACTCCTAGCACTTGTCTCTTAGCATTCATATGAGAATTAAATAAAATAGTCTATATAAGATATTTAGCACAGTACTGGGCACATATGAGAAATTCAATATTTTAGTTGCTATTATGATTTTCAACTTGGCAATGGGATTTTTATTTTTATACTCAGGGTCCAGGGATGATTTAAAAATTCCAAAAAATAAAAAGTCTGCCTCCCTTTCCAAGTCACTCTTTCCTTAACTTTTGAACATGGAAAGTCAGAATCATGGAACAGTGTCACAGAGAATGGTGCTGTGGGAACTTGGAGTTTGAGCTCCAGTGCGGTGGGGAAGAGAAGAAAGCCAAGGAGCATCTCTCCATTCATTGGAATTAGGCCATCGGGCCCAAGGTTTTCCTGGGAGTGGGAACTGCCCTGCTAGTCTGTGTTCCTCTGGTTCTCCTTACTTATTTAAGTCAAAGGTGTCTCCCTCCCCACAAAAAGCAGAGGCCAAAGGCCAAGTGTTAGAATGTCTATGAATACTCAGAGTAGATAGCACTGTTCTTTTCTTTTTTCTTTCTTTCTTTTTTTTTTTTTTTTAGGAAAGCAAAGGCAAAAAGCTCACTTTAAATGATATTTTTGTCGTAAATAAGGGATCACGCCATCAAATGATAACATTTGCTTCTCGAGCAGAAATAGGCTTTGTCATTAAGTGATATTGTCTCTAGGAATAAGAAAATACAGTAGATTCTTGTTATTTGTGCTAGTGATGTTCTATGAAGTTGCCATGAACACTGAATTAGCAAATACGGAACCATCACTCCTAGGGGAAATACAGGGTTAGGTTCCTGTTGGCCTCTAGTCACAACATTTTTGTCAACCAATCAACAAATAACCTTATTTTATATGTATTTCTATTGGAAGACACCTTATTTAATAAATATCATTGATTCATAAACCTTAAACTCGCAGCCAACAGCACTGTAACTCATGCCTGAAAAAAGCATCTAACACACATATTTTTCTCTGTAAGGTATATCACTGCCTTCTTGCACATAGAAACACCAGACGGCACTTCAGCACCATCTTTGGGGGACATGAGAAAAACAAAATCACCAACAAAAAGGGCACAAAATGTGAAAAAAAGTGGCATTAAGTAGATTGCAAAGAGGACAAGTGTGAGGGCTAAAAGATGACAGAGTGGGTAATTTATGTCAGGCAACTCAAATTTTCACAGCTCTGTGCAAGTTCCTGAATGACTGTAAAGGTGCTGTAAGTATTGATTTGGGAGTGACAAATAAATTTTAGTGAGAAGGTGAATTTGCAGGGACCGAATCCATGAATAGTGAGGATTGATTGTGCTAAACTGTTTGCCCATGGACTCTTCTTTCCACAGTGTAAGTAAGTTCCTTTGTTCCACATTCTCACAGTCCTTAGTGGTTTCAGGCTTTAATTTTTACAACTGGGTGAATGAGTAATGGTTTTAATGTGCATTTAACCTCATTATAGTCCCCAGTGCCTTGAACATATGTGCTACAAAGCAGGCACTTAATGTATATTCAATAAATTAATACACAGCTAGCCCACACAATCAAACTAGCTTACAAATTAAGATAAGTTACACAAAGGTTAATTTTTTTCTTGATCTATTAGAACACTGTGGTATCTTTCTTAAATGTCAAATAGGTAAATAGGTTCAACCTGTGTTTAGGAAGATGTTTAAGAACTTAGAAAAATGTAGGCTTTCTCTCCCCTTGCTTAAGCAGATCAGTAATCCCTGTTGAATTCACAAAGAGTAAAATAAACTGTAAATATGTTTACATTATTGTTTTCTGATTTATTTTCTCTTTACTCAATTAGAAACACTTAAGTGATTCATACTTACTGCACACAGAAAAGAAATGCCATGGTATAGAAATATCATTGCCTCCATTTTCTCCTTCTAGTGCCTTTTAGGGGTTAAAAACAAAAGCCCAAGCTTTAAATTAGGTTTGAAACTGCACCAACTTTTATCAGAAGGAATGAGGTCCAAACATAACACAAGCTTGCTTTATACTATCTTGTTTTATGTAGTTTTTTCACTTTTCTAAGCATAAAAAATGATTAGTTTTCATTCATGAATGTTTACTTTCTTTCTAAGCATGCTTTAGATCTTTATGTCCTCAGTGGAGTTTAGATGTTTCTTCCCAGAACATACCCTACTTGACATAGGCTTTGACATAGTATTCACTTTGCAAGTCTGCATGTGAAACATTGGCTTTACTTGTCCAGTCACTTGGAATAACTCATAGTCATTGCACTGTTTCACTTACCAACTCCATATAGACGCATAGAAAGAAAAAAATGCTAAGTTCCACTATAATGTGTGAAAGCAAATCATGGCACCATCAATTTTTCAGTCTTCTTTAAAATGGCTTGTTTACATCACCCTTGTCTATGGGACAAAACAGGAAGTTACCCAGACTTAAAAAAAAAAAAAAAGTGGCTTTTGTTTCCAAGAAAGGGAGTTAAATAACTATTTGTGATTGTCTTAGTCCATTTGTGTTGCTGTAAAGGAATACATGAGGCTGGGTGATTTATAAAGAAAAGACATTTGTTTGGCTCAAGGTTCTGCAGGCTGTACAGAAAGCATGGCACTGGCATTCACCTCTGGGTAGGGCCTCAGAATACTATACCACTCCTGGTGGACGGGAAAGGGGAGCTGGTATGTACAGAGATCACAGGGTGAGAGAGGAAGCAAGAGACATAGGGGCAGGTGCCAGGTTCTTTTTAACAACCAGCTCTCATGGGAGCTAATAGAGAAAGAACTCACTCCCTACTGAGAGGATGGCATCAAGACATTCATGACAGATCCGTCCCCATGACCAAATCCCTTCCTATTAGATCCCACCTACAATGTTGGGGATTGAATTTCAACATGAAGTTTGAAGGACAAATATCCAAACTATAGCAGTAATGCAACTAATTAACCTGATTTTAAGTATACTTTTGAAAACTATAGGAATGTTGCAAAAGGCAAGATATAGAGAATGTCAAGGCACTGGGGTGCTCTCCTTGAAGACTTCTCTCCCAAGGGGAGGATCCTACATACTTGCCATAGAAGAAATAGCTGTCATTCTTATTTATTGGCTATCCTAGCCTTTGAGTTACTGAGCACAAAATTTCCTAAGCAAAATGCATGTGTGTCTGAGTGTGACATGACTTGCTACGACTGCCACAGTTCTTCATTTGAAGTGTGTTATAAAACAACAGAGTGACCTTTTCTCAGAATTGGCAGTTGGTATTGATGGCATGTTCCAGGGTAGGAAATTTTGATAAACTCACTGGAATAAATACATAGCCTCTGGTGGACTCTAAAATTTACATTAACAGAACCCAAGATCACTTCTACTTTATTGTAAGAGCCCAGCCATGTGCAACAATTACCCAAGACTTTGTCTGAAAAGTTCTTTGTCAAGCAAATTTCCTCATCTACCACCCTGCCAACCAGCTGTGGGTAGTTATCATTTCTGCCAGCTGGTAGGCCAGGCTACCTCCTGTCACCTCTTTTCATCATCAAAGGAGTATCAAAGTAGCTAAAGATCCCTTGCTTGGTGCTGGCATCATGTACCTCTGCCCTCTCAGCCCCCTTTGACCTGTGGTCTTCCCTGAAGTTATTTGTAGGCTGCCCATCAGACAATCCACTTGGCATGGCTGCTTGGGCATGGCCAGGCTCCCTGGGCTCAGAACCTGCCATTCCATGCCACTGTCTTGGATTTCATTCATGATTTTGTTTATGCATTTATTTGACACACATTTATCAAGCAAAAAGCAATCTTCTGGGTGTTTGGGACATCACAGTCAATAAGCTAGAAAAAAATACTTCTCTCATGGAGCTTTTAGTGGATTTACATGCCATTAATTGCTTTTGATAATCAGGACATTTCTTGAATCACATTTGCATGGGAGCTTTTAAAAGACACATATTACTGACTCCCTTTCTGGACTCTATGAAAACCTTTTGATATGAGTTTGTGAACACCTATTTTGCTAACTTTTAATTCTATGATAATATTAGAATAACAGAAGAGTTGTAAAAATAGTAGAGATGTCCTGTGTAGCCTTTATCTGGCTTTCTTGAATGCAAACATCTTACGTAACCACAGTCTAATTATAAAGCTAAGAAATTAACTCTGGTACAATACTGTTAACTAAACTACAGATTTTACTTGGATTTCCCAAGTTTTTCCACTAATGTCTGTTTTATTTCTGTTCTAGGATCTCATACAGCATTTACTTACCATGTCCCCCGAGTCTCCTCCAATCTGTGACAGTTCTGGTCTTTCCCTGTCTTTTATGATGTTGACCTTTTAAAGAGTACTGGCCACATATTTTGCAGAATCTCTCTCAATGTTGTTTTTGTGATGTTTTCTCATAATTAGATTGAGGTTATGCATTGTAAGGAAAAATACCCAAAAGTCAGGTGGCCTCCCCAGTTCATCACCTCAGGAAGATTCATGCTGCCAATATATCTTCTTCCTGGTGATGTTGACCTTGATTACATGGTTAAAGTGATGTCTGCCATTTTTTTGCCATTGTAAAGTTGTTATATTTCTCTTTGTAATTAATAATAAATAATTTTGGGAGTTACTTTGAGCATGCAAATATCTTATTCATCCTTAAATTTTTAACCACTGATTTTAGTATGCGTTGGTGAAATTTATTTTCAGAAATTATCACTGTTTGATATGATAGATAAATAGATGATTTTCTATTTCACTTCTTCCTTCTATATTTATTCATTAGAAATCTTTTATAAGGAAAATTTGCTGTTTATCCCTCATTTATTTGTTTGTCAATTTGTTCAATCATTTATATAAGTATAGATTCATAGATATTTTATTCTTTGGTTGATAATATAATATTATTACTTTAACTTTTTTACAAAAATTATTCCAATTTTGGCCTTTGGGGGCTCTTTCAGATTGGCTCCTGTGTCCATTTGACCTTTTGGGTAGGTCAGAATCTTCTTGATATAGAGAAAATAAGAGGAAGATTGAATATGTGTACTCATTTCATATCTACAAAAACATTTTATATTTAAAGGAATTTGTATGTATTTTAAAAATTGCTAAGACATAAAAAGGATACAACATGAAACATGTATAGAAGAAAAACAAGCTACTCTACCAATATATGACTATTAGGTCTCTACCAATTTAATCAGGAATTATGACTAATGTTGTGAGAAAATGCCTCTCTCCCCAGGTACATAATTCAGTGATTGAAAAACATATTGTGAAAGCAAAGACAGATATCATCCAGTCAATTACAGATGGCTGAGAGGATAAACTCAACCTCAACATTTTGTAATATTTCCCCATGTCCATAGTGTCATAGCTGTTACAATGCAAAGTACATGAAGGCTTACGGACTGACTATCTCTTTGTTTATTTTCAGAATTATGCTTCTCTATTCACAAGAAAAATTGAACTATATTATTTCACACTTTTTAAATTGTAAAGTTTGTAAGTCTTATTATAAGCAGAATAAAATTTGTTTTTAAGTCTTAATTTCAATATCACATTACATACTTCTAGAGATGTTTTTCTATTTACTAATATTTTCTTGAAGCTATCACATCATAACTTTGTCAAAAGGAGCTTTCAGACAAAATAAAATAACTTTTAAAAAATGTTGTAGAAAGGATCCCAAATCTTTGTTGCTCAGATGATGTTTTCTCGTGAGGAAATTTCCCATGAGGACAGCTTGACTCTTTAATCTTGAAATAATGAAAATAAAATTTCATTTAAATGAGGTTTTCATACATTCACAATAATCATAAATTGTTAATGGAGCTTATAGTATTGTAGAAGACATTCAGAATATTTTAGAGTTTCATTTAGGGAATTTAATCATTATCACATTTTGTGATGAGAATAAACTCTCTTATCCCCAACACTTGATAGAGTCTTAGGTTGGAAGGTTGGCAGCCTATTTGAATCTAGGAGAGTTAAAAAATCTAGGAGACATAAGTCATATTTCAAGGATAGGATGGGAAATGGTGGCAATATTCCCTTATAGAGAGAGGTTGTAATCGAAGTCATGGAAGTGAGTTAGTTGGATTAGGTGCCAGAGTTGTAAAGAAAAAGAAAAGGAGTGAACTGGAGACCATTATCCTAAGGGAAGTATCTCAGGAATGGAAAACTCAACACCATATGTTCTCACTAATAAGTGGGAACTAATAGATGGGTACACACAGGCACAAAGTGATATAAAGGACATGAGAAACCAAGAAGTGGGAGGGTGGGTGTGGGATAAAAACTTACTTATTGGGTGCAATAAACACTATTCTGGTGATGTGCACACCAAAATCCCTGACTTAAGCATGGTAAAAGATATCCATGTAAGAAAAACATTTGCACCCCCACCAATTAATATTTTGAAATTTAAAAAAACGAAAAACCTTTCAAACCTACAAAAAGAAAAGATTTAGTAACAAACAAAATTCAAGAGGATGGTCAGTGTCATGATCTGAATTATTAACATTGAGGTCAAACTGGGGAAATCTTAAAGCACAATGAAGTTACAAAGAGGCAACAATCAAGGGCATTTGGAGACTGTCAGTAACCTCAGGAATATGTGAGCAATGGATTTCGAGAATGAAAAAGAAGCTGATGGTGGAGAAAATAATTAAATAGATAATAGAGGAAAACTGTAACAAAAAAGGATCCTAGTTGGAACACTGAAAAATTTCAGAGTCCTAGACTGTCAAATAACAGTAAACCCCTAAACTGGCAACAGGAAAAAATATTCCACTTAACAAGCAACATGACTTAAATACATAGTGAAAAAAAATGGGTAAGAAAAGGATAAGACCTACCTGAAAAAAAACATTAAATCTTACTGAACTATATAAAACAAGGCAGAAAAAAATGGAAATACATACCTTATTTTTGGAAGAGAAGCTAAAATATCATAACAATGCAAATATCAAATAAATATTTAATTTTAATGACATTTCCATTAGAATTTCAATATTTATTTATTTATTTATTTATTTATTTATTTATTTTGAGATGGAGTCTCATTCTGTTACCTGGGCTAGAGTGCCGTGGCATCAGCCTAGCTCACAGCAACCTCAAACTCCTCAGCTCAAGTGATTCTCCTGCCTCAGCCTCCCAAGTAGCTGATACTACAAGTGCGTGCCACCATGCCTGGCTAATTTTTCTATTTTTAGTATAGATGAGGTCTTGCTCTTGCTCAGGCTGGTCTTGAACTCCTGAGCTCAGGCTATCCTTCCGCCTCAGCCTCTCAGAGTGCTAGACTTACAGGTATGAGCCACTGTGCCCGACCTCAATAGTGTTTTTAACTGGATAAAAAATTCTTAAAGTTCAATTGGAAAGATAACTGCCTTAGCTAAGAAATCACAAAAAGTAGTAGGTGGATTTACTTGTTAAGGTATCAAAATATAAAATTATAGTAACAAACAGAGATGTTGGTGTATATTACACAGATATTTATGAGGAACAGAATGGGCAATACAGAAGTAGATCCCAGTATATCTTAGTGTGTGCATAGGCGTGTATGTGTGTTTACATAATGTGTCAGAAAAGTAAGGTTGTAAATGTTTATTTTTAAACAAATGATGGCTTTCTTTTTGAAAGGCATATAAAAATAAATTGTTGAAAATTTTAAGAAAATCTAGGGGACTACATGACAGATGACTATTTGGGGATATCTTGGTAACCATGTGAGAAAATCCAGAAGCTATAAAATATCTGTGGGTGTTCTAACTACATTGAAATCTAAAAATTTTGTAAGGAATGTATTGTCATAAATGAAGACAATAGACAAACGATGTGTAGCCAAAAATTTTCAACATAGATGGCACACTAGGGTTTATATAAATAAATAATATTTAAAGAATAATTGAAAAAAGATGTGCAAGCTAATAAAAAGTGGGCACATAGTATGAATAAGTATTTCACAAAAGTGCAAATGGCCAATAAATATATATGTACCTTTCTGGAACAGCTAGAATGTAAGCAATGGAATGTCCATTCCACAGGAACAGGGATGGATTGTTGACTACTATGCTCAGTGCTGCATTCCCTATTTTAGAGCAGTACATAGGAATATAATAGATATTCAATATATATTTCTTAAATAAATGGAAGAACATATATACAACATACTTCAATTCAGAATAGCCTAGACAAAGCAAATTAAAGTAAACATGAGATATTGTTTTATATCCATTAAACTGGTAACAATTTTTAAAAGGGCTTAAACATCTTTTGTTATAGAGGATGTTGAAAGGAGGTAGTTCCATGTGTTGTTTGAGAAAATGTGAATTGTTCAAGCCAACTTGGAAGGAACCTGGCTCCATCTATCAAAATATAATACATATATCTTTAACAATCCAATGCCTGAGACTCCACCTCTTGGGAATAGAGGCACTACCCCTAAGAATATATATTCTTATGCATATATGAATGTATATGTGCAATAAATATGCAATGACTATGTATGTGCATTCACTAGAGGGGAAAAAATTAAAGCAAAATTAATATTTTTCAACCATGGATGGAGGAAATAAATTATTGTATACCCACATTTGGATACTGCACTACCATTAGAAAAATATAGTAAAGCTGTACCAGTTCACTTGCAGCTATTTCCATGAAATACTGCTAAGAGAGAAAAGCAAGATAGAGAAAACACTGACTCATACAATCCCTATTTTGTAAAATAAGCAATAACAAAGAATTTCTATGACACATGTGTACTCCATTATATAAGCACAGAAAAAGTGGGGAGAGATGCAGTTGAGGTCCTTCCCATCAGTGAGGGCAGTGAGGGGACGCTGGTCCTGATGGGCAGGACAGCTCACATGGTCAGGCAGATTATGCACTGTGTAATTATAGGGCCTTCATTCAGATAGACTGCAGTGGACAGATTTGTAAGTGGCTCCCATCCTCCCTGCCTCGTAGTGTTTGTTATTCCTTCTCCTCATGTGTGGGTGGAGCCTGTGATTTGCTTCTAACCAGTAGAACACAGCAAAGGCGATGAGATGTATGTGATTATGTTACCTGAGATCACAGCACCCACCTTCCTGCAATCTCTCGTCCCCTTGCTGACTATGAGGAGGAAAGAAGCAGTTATATTGGGGAACCCCCATGGCAAGGAACTGCAGGTGACATCTAGGAGCTAAGGATGGCCTCTGCGTGAAAGCTGTCTGTCCTCCAATCTCAGGGAACTGAATGTTGCCAACAACCACACAAGCAGGGAAGTGGTTTATTCCCCAATCAAGCTCAAGAAGATAAGGCAGTCCTGGGTGACACTTTTGATTGCAGTCTTGTGAGATCCAACGAGGATCCAGCTAAGCCACGCTCAGCCTCCTGACCCACAGGAGCTCTGAGATAATCAATTTCTATTGTTCTAGGCTGCCAAATTTGTCCTAATATTGTTATGCAGCAAGAGATAACTAATGCACGGATCTCAACAGACCTGATGTTTGCAGTTAGCAATTCGCACAACCATGCATGGCCGCCCTGGAAGGACAGAAGGAGGAGAGGGAAAGGGAGAGTGGCAAAAAAGAGAAGAAAATGTCTTTATAGAGTCCCATTTGTGTTAAAATTATGTGTGTGCATTTGTAATTGCAAAAATGTTATTAAGTAAAAAGCAAGCTGTGTGGTAATGAATATATACAATTCATTTTCATTAAACATAATCAAACTAAAACTCAAGAACGCCACAATTTTATATGTGGG
>CM052439.1:65387582-65414927 GCA_028533085.1 Varecia variegata | reverse complement strand
AAAAAAAAAAAAAAAAAGAACTATAAAGAGACACCAGAGGCACATGTACCAAAAAAGGCCATGTGAGGACAGCCAGAAAACGGCCACCTTCCAGGCAAGGAGACAGGCCTCAGAAAGAACCCAGCCCACTGGCACCTTGTTCTCGGACTTCCAGCCTCCAAAAGTGTGAGAAAATAAACTTTTGTTGCTTAAACCACCCAGTCTGTGGTATTTTGTTGTGGCAGCCAGAGCAAACTAATACAGTAACAGAGATTTCAGGGTCCTGAGGAAGAATTCTAGCTATGAGTTGGAGGGTGGGATGTATTTCTTTGTAAATGCCTAAGAATAAAATGTATTTTAGAAGAGAACCTTCAAGGCAGTGCGGATGATAAGAAAACAAGCCTGACTGGGTACCCAGGGTCCTCCTGAGGGAGGAGGGAAGCCATTCACTGTGAGGAGTGGAGCGTGCAGGGATGGATGGGGGCACCTCACCTTGCAGACCCCCGTGTCCTGGGCATGCCCCTCGTGCCCGTAGCAGCTGCACAGAGAGAAGGCTAAGCCCAGCCACCTCCACAGAGAATGCCAGAGCCAGTAATTCCAAGGGTCGCAAATGTATAAATCACTCAGCAAAGGCCCTTTATCATGATACTTTCTAATTATCATTTCCACATGAAGGCTGCATACAGTTTCAAGGTCTGAGGTTTAACACTCGCAGAAAGCATCTGAGAAATAAGTAGCATGTTTTCTCATCTAGCCTGTTCCTAAGCAGCTTATAGTTTTGGTATCTGACATTCTCAAGTTCAAAGCTAAAACCAGATCAAAATTTTCATTGTATTAAATGACCTCATTCATCATAATCCTGGCAGATTTTGAATATATCAATCCCTTTTGAATAGCTGTTTGCTCCCAAATACTAGAACCTTAATCGTCTATAAAATTAAACTAAGAGGAGAACAAATTACTTAGAAATGAGACTGAGTAGAAGAATGAAATAGAAGCTATACCTGCCTTAACCCATGAAGTGGGACCACATAATAGGATTCAGTCAGCTGCTGAAGAAGGCTTGCATTGAAGACCACTTGTCCCATTTCTCTCTAAGTCCATTTTAGATGAAGGACATGTCCCCCCACCCTGGTGCAAATGCTTACAAATGGTTTCAAAGATCTTGATTGAGTTCAAAGTAGAGAAGGAATGAGGAAATTAGAGAAACAAGGCTAATAAACAATAAACTACTTTTGGAATAACAAACTGTTTACCTTAGCCAAGGCACTCCTGTGCTACCATAAATAATGTGAATTGTCTGTTTATAGACATATATCCCATGCAGAGTAACCACAGACTGCAACCAGTAAGCATCATGAGTGACTGCAGTGACATCAGGCAAGTTGTGATTATGGTGTGAGTTGGGAAATGATTCTGGAATCTTAGCTTGCCTGGAAAATACCTGCCTGACTCTTCTAGGAAATCTAGGTTTATTGAGCACTTGCAATGCCAAGGCCTGTGATAAAAACTTCATGCATGTCATCTGATTTACTCACTGGATAAAGAAATGAGCTCAAAAAACTTGGAAAATTAGAACAGAATGAATGACCCATCTAGAAAGTTGTGGATCCAAGAAATGCATATCTGCTCCAAAGTAGTCTCCCTTCAGTATTTTGCTCTATATAGCTTTGTTTTTTGCTGAGATCACTCATTTTATTTTTTTAAAAATTCTACTTTCCGACATTTTTAAGAGCACACATTCTAACTTACATGTATTCTGACCAGCATCTCCTGAATAGGCACGGTGAACCAAGATTCAAGCATCACTGGTTTATTCTAACTTTTTTCACTTTAATTTCTATGGTTAGGTTTCAGTTATTTATGTGGGGGACAAATAGCTTAGATAATGAAAAGTATTAGTTAATTTTTCCAACAAATAAAAAGTATCTTTATACAAGTAATATATAGGACTTTGTATAATCTAAATCTTAATGGGAAGATGACTTAGTTTGGATTCCTCCAAAAGAAAACCTGATGCAAGGAGTCAAGTGCAAGTGATTAATTTAGAGAGTGCAGGGAACACCAGGATGGGAATGAAGAAGTGATACCAGGAAGAGAAGGGGCCAATATAGGGTGAGGTATTAAGCCATCTGCCGCAGTGAGTGACAGGGAAATGCTGCAAAACCCATGCATGCCTCAAATTTATCTCTACTGAGGGACAGTGTAGCCAGTATTTTTATACACCAACTCTTTTTTTTTTCTTTTTTTTTTTTGGGAGACAGGGTCTCACTGTGTTGCCCAGACTAGAGTGCAGTGATGTCATCATAGGTCACTGCAAACTTGAACTCCTGGGCTCAAGTTGTCCTCCTGCCTCAGCATCCTGAGTAGCTGGGTCTACAGGTGTGCACCATCATTCCCAGCTAATTCTTCTATTTTTTGTAGAGATGTGGTCTCACTCTTGCTCAGTCTGGTCTCGAACTCCTGGGCTCAAGTGATCCTTCTGGCTTGGCCTCCCAAAGTTCTAGGATTACAGGCATGAGCCACCATGCCCAGCCTTATACACCAGCTCTTGAGAGACACAAGTGGTGGGCCATTCCTGGGGGACTTAAGTCCCTGGTGAGTCCAGCCTGCCCCGTGCCTGCATATGGGCAGCGTGCCTTCTGCGTTTCTGGGGGGGGGTACCCTTAGGCGCAGGGAGGCAGATACTGGCAGTTGGCCTTGGCTGGAAGTTCTGAAAGATAAGGGCAGAGCAAGGACAGCTGCTGCTGCTAAAGGAAATTAGTTTTTTTCATGTGCTAATTTCAGAGACTTATGTTTGCCTACCAGATTATAACTGTGAAAATGGTAATCAGCTGAAATTTTGAAGGTTGAGTTAAAAAAAAGAGCCCATCTGTTTGGGTTTTTGAGGTGAGGGAAGGTAGGTGGAGGCTTTGGGTGTTTGAGTTCTTCAGCAAGCCGCATGGCTTCATCAGGAAGAGACGCTTTCTCCACCGCCTGTGTTCGCTGTAGCCTCTCCCTCCTATTGCCACTTTCTGCAGGGGGTGGGGAAGCCTGAGAGGGGCTCAACAGCCCAGTGGGGTTTTGCAGAAACATGGATAGCACCGTAAGAGGAAACCAGTCACTTCACCCATCTCATTGTCCAGACTCATCCATCTGCTTATCTTCTACTGGGACCTCCTTGTTCCAGATTAGGTATGTTAATCACACTCCCACGGCAGGGCCTCTGCCCTTGCTGGTCCTACTGCCTGGATCACTAGCCCCGTAGTAGTTTCAGGGCTCCTTTTCTTGCCTCCTGCAGATCTTTGCTGAAATGGAAACTTCTCCCGGGGTCTTATTTGACCTTGTATCTCTCTGGCATTCCCTGTCCTTCATCTCTGGCTTATTATATATGACAGAATATACTATATTTAGTTTTAAACATCTGTGCCTTCCAACATGATTGAAGCCCCATGAAGACAGGGATGTTTGCCTGTCATGTTCAATGCTGTATTCCTGTATTCCTGCCCAACACATGGCAACCCCTCAGGAAATAATTGCTAAAGCAATGTACTAACCAGCAAGTGTCTATTATTTTATGGTGAACTTCAGTGCAGCAGAGTGTTATTAGTGGGAAGGTATTTGGACCTAAATAAGATTCAGCATGTATAACACGGGCAACAGATGTTAGTTCTTGGAAGAGACAGGCTTTGGGTTCAAATCATATATAATCTAAGGTGAAACAACCATTCTTTGAGGCTTGGTTTCCTCGTCTGTAAAATATATTTAATCATCTTTACCCTATAGGTTACTGTGAGGATTCATGAGATAACAAATGCACTGTCAATCATGGTCTGCTTGCAACTCAAAAATTTTAGATCATTGTTATTATTAATGTCAATAATGAATCTACATCTAGCTAAGAATCACTTGTTTGTGTTATTATATTGGTTCTTCCCAAACAATCGCTTTTATTGGTTTTTGAAGTCTTTTATTACAGAGTTTACTCATTCTGTAAAGACTGAGTGGTGCCAGTCATCGGGAAGGCTCCTTCTAGTACCCAGTCAAGGACTATTATAATAAAAGTACAATGAGCACCATGATAAGGACTTTAGACAGGGGATTACTGAGCAGGGACTGTCCCCAGTGAATGTTTTTGAATGCTTGGAAAGTACAACATTGGGAAACCTTAAAACTGTAGATCAATTTTAGATCAAATATAGATCAATTTCAGATCTTCTCTTCTACCCTTTTATGTTTAGTGGCTGTGGCCTATGAATTAAACTGACAAAAGACAGATAATAGGAGAAAAATGATTTATTTACCTGTGCAATGCACATACAAGCAGAACTCAGTGATCAGCAACTCAAAGGGGTGGCTAGAATTTTGGGCTTATATACCATCTTAACAAAGGGTGATAAATTGTGGAAAAGTGACTAGACAAAGGAAAAGAGGGGGTGGGATTATAGGGTGATTAATTGTGGGAAGATGACTAGGAAATGTATGTTAGGTACAGGTTGTTTAATAAGGTTTGTTTATGCAGACTCATCTCGCCCTGACTTTCTGTGTCCTGTGATAAGGCTTATTCTCCTCCTCCTGCTTTAAGGTGGGGGACATCTTCACAAAGGTAAATTTATATTACCTTTAGAAAGAGAACTTTCTTTATTCCCTGCTCTCAGGCAGAAAGGGATTGGGCAGAGAGTTCTTCCTGTTTATCAATTGCCTTTAGCTCAAAATAATTCTTATGTCAAAGTGGCATATTTTGGGGTAGCATATTCTGATCCTTTTCAACTACTTACTTACTCAATGCTGAGCAAGAGATGCCTTCATTGTCAGACCTAGAAGGCTGCAAAAATATCCCCAGATGAGAGAGCAGTCTTTCTGTAGGCAAGCAGGCCGGTTCCTAGACCTAATACTCTCTGAGGTGGAAGTCATTCCAGAGAACTGATGAATCTTCTTTGAACTGGGGAGTAATTGTTTTGGTTTCCAAGTCCTGCTTGGCTACAGCAAACAAACACCTGGCTTATTATCAATAACATCCTTAGTTGGGTAAATAGGTGACAATGTCGGTAGGAATTTCAAAAATATGTGTGCTAGTAAAAATTCTGCCTTTGGAAACATAATCACAATTTCTCTGGTTCTAAGTTACTTAGGCAGCCTAGGACATTGTGTGCCATGGCACTGAAATTGCCCTTCAACAAAATTGGCACTGGCAGCTAGCAGTCAAATTTGAAATGTTTCGGGCAGTGGAGCAGCTTTGGAATCTCTCCCACATACCAATAAATCTCTTGATCTTGAGAAAACATTTCCCGATATTCAGGAACTTTTCCATTGTTCCTTGCAACTTTCCCCAAAGGACACATTAGGCTTTCCTAGACCTCTTGACGCCCACATAACCTTCACATACTAAGTGCTGGCAGGTCAGAAATAAGCAGCACTCACTGGGAACTATGATTTGAACATTTATTCCACAGACTTTTTGCTTTTCTAAAATTCTGGGGGTGAAGAAAGGGCCTGAGAATTTCTCTGCATTGAGCGGAAGTTTTGTGCATGGAGTTTTATTCTGCTCTGTCTTCATAGCAATGTCAGGACAACACTGACAGAATGCACTGTCCCTAGTGCATTCTGGATTAGGAGATAATTGCTACTGAAAGGTTCAAATTTTAGGTAGGCCCAGAGAAATTATTAATATGTAACTTGTAGTAATTGCCTATCTGCTGTTAACCTACTTATTCTTAAAGTCAAACATTCTTGAAGACACACAAATTCTCTGATACAATACAATATTATTAGATTTGCCAGCTACAAACAAGTCATTTTTCCCATAATATGTTCCTTGAACATTAACTCTATGAGATGTCTCATGAAAGGAAACGTTTCCTAGACCAAATGACGCTAGAAATTCTATAATATCCTTTTTCAGAGTTGTCACATATATTAGCACATTAAGTGACCTGAAAATGACTACTGAAAATAAGTCTGTTTCACTTGGTTTATTCCAGAATTTGCCAAATTTATTTAACTATGATTCCCCTTTTCTTTTGTCAAATCTAGTAACACTCTGCAGAACTAGCAAGTATTATAGGAAACTCAGGTTGGATAACAGCACTCTAGATACAACACACACACAACTAAATGTTGTTCAGAGTTACAGTTCTCAAAATGGCATCCTTTGTTTTTTTGCTAATCCCCAAATGGGATTGTTTTAGAGCAGGGGTCTCCAAACTTTTTTCTGTAAAGAGACATACAGTAAATATTTTAGACTGCAGGACATATGGTCTCTGTTGAAACTCCTTAACTCTGCTATTGTAGTGTGGAATTAGTCACCGATAATTCATAAACAAATGGGTGTGCCTGTGTTCCATAAAATTTTATTTATAAAAACAGGCTATAGACTCAATTTGAGCCATGGGCTATAGTTTACAAAAGTCAGTTTTGGAGTGGGGTAAACTATTGTAATAATAATTACATTGTTATTATTATTGTTATAATAATAATAATAATAATAATTGCAAACCTCATTTACAATTTGGTTATTTAATATTTTGAGAGTACATGTAAGATGAAAACAAAAAGGTCATTGTGATTTTGTTCTGCAGCCAAGCGTGGTCTATTTTAACTGTCAGGAGACTGGAGCTAAGTTCACTTAGGTCAGGATCTAAAATCCATCTCACGGTAATCACAAGCAAGACAAACTGGAATCCTCAGAGAAGGTCCAGAACTTGTCTGCCCTCTGCAACTGAGGGAACAAGGTATAGGTACGTGTCCCATTGCCTTGATATTTTGCATTAATTCTCCTCAAATGGCCAACCAGGAATTTCCTGGTCATAAGGGAGGTGATTTACCAGCAGGACTCCAAACTTCCTCTTGAAGGGTAAGTAAAACAGGGAGGTGCTTGGAAAAGGAAATCTGCAATAAGTACTAGAAAATACCAAACCCGTGGTTATTGTAAGTCGAGCCCTATTGCAGAATCAACAGTCCTCATTATGCACAAGGGACCACCCACCAGAGGAGCATCCAAAGATAATAATCTATGAGAAGAGGACCACAAAAATGCGGATGCTGAATTTCTGGCAGGACCTTGTTGCTCATGTTTAAAGAAATGATTGTCCCTTAGATACCAAGGCCATTTCACTAGATTTGTGCTGGCAAAGTTTCTGTTTATTGATGCTTTAACTTTGTGTGACTGTTTTTTGTTTTTTTTTTAACCCTTTCTAGTCCAAGGATTTTGATTCCCCTGTAGTATCAAAGAAAGAAATTTTAAAAGGGTGAAAAAGCTTTATAAAAAGCCTCTGAGCTAACGAAATGATAGAATTTTAGTGCCAGAAACAATATAAAGATACCTAATCTAAATGCATTAAAAAGATCAATGAGACATCTTGTCCAAGATACCAGCTGATCAGTGACAGACCATGAAAGTAAGGTTTTCTGGATCATGCTGAAGGCGGTTCAGAGGACAGATTCTCAGAGCTAACATTCTAGACCTTGTGAAGGTTCATTATCAGCTCTCTGGCTGGGCTTCTGTTCTCAGCACGCATGAGATACACACATCTCAAGGTGGGAAGTATCAGAGACTGCAAGCACATTTGTTTCTACTCTGTTGTAAATTATGAAAATAATCTTGAAAATAGATAAGGCTTAGATAGTAGGACACATGCATTCTAAAGTAGCAGGAGCATTCTGGCTAAACCTAAATTGAGAGAGAAAGCCTGGCAGTGCCTGTGCATCTAGTGATCTGCACGCCTTCTGCATGAGTTGATGTACATTGTGAGGAGGTGGTGCTGTGGGGGACTTGGGAAGAGTAAGCGGTGAGTGCAGGTCCCTGGAGTAGAAACAGGAAGTGAAGAGGTTTGCATTTTTCTCCTTCTCTTTAGGTCACAGAGACTAATGTGTGAGCTTTCCGCAAGCAGATGCCAAGAGGAATTTTTTTCTACAAAAGTCGTTATGAAACTTGGGCTCCAGATAGTGATAACTTGAGGTCCAGAATTGGGGAGAATGGCTTTCTTTCATTTTACCTTCAGCATTGTGAAAGTTCAAGGGAACTCGGTGCAATTTGGCACCTTGAGGGTGGTACAGGCCTTGGTAGCCCAAGGAGATGGCAGGCAGGCAAGAGAGCTGTTTCTCATAGAGTTGTTGGCAGCTGCAAAGCGTCCACTCAATGAAGCTTAAGCCACGCAGGGGAGGAGAAATGTCCTTTCTTTCCATTTAAGGGTCATGGTAGAAACTTCTATAAGTAAAGACAGGTGAACAAGTGGAAAACATACAAATTTATTTAATATAAGCTTTATGGGACCCAGGAAGCTTCAGAAATGAAGACACAAAGAAACAAGGGAACCCAAGACTTGATGAAGAGTGGACAGTCCTAGAGAAACAGGATTACACAAAGGGGTGTGATCTAATGGTAAAAAAAACTAGGGAGATCTTAGCAAAGTCTGTTTGTTCAGATTCTCTGTGTCCCTTTATCTTCAGAGGTAAGGATGCTCCTTTCCTCTGGGAAGGGGAGGGAACTCTCCAATGAAGATCTTAGGATCTGCTTCAGGGGAGAAGGGCAAGAGGAAGGTGAGGATGGCCTTTCTGCTTCTGCTGTTTCCTCAAAAGCAAAGGTGCCATATTGAGGGTAGCATGTCCTGAACCTCAGTGGGCAGCATGCACCTACAATGTGGATCTGTCCCTGTGACCTTAGGAGAGATATGTTGGGGACAGAGCACAAGGGATCTGAGAAGGGGAAGGACCTAAGGCCAGCCCGTATTTATACACTTGGGGATGAGGAGCCAGCAGCGCTGGGGCATCAATATCTTCAGGTTCCCATTTTCAGCCATAGGCTATGGAATTCTCTGAAAGTTTTGGCTATACTTGGCAATATTAAGCTTTAAACTCCCCAAAGGAATTTTAAAGTACTCTCCCCAAATAAAATAGAAACTTTAATTTTCTGCAAATCATGATTCATACCCTATTGTTAAGCAACCACCAAAAGACAGAAAAACCCATTAAACTAAAACTTAAATATTTTTATGCAATCAGTCTCAGGGAAGTGTGTTTTGTCTGCTTTCATGTGTTTGTCCAGTATAGCAAATATCCTGTGCTTAATGTTCCTGTCCTTATTTACATTCTAAAACACTCCTGCCCCAAAAGCTTTGTCCTATTAATAATAGCAACATGGTCTGTATATGGGGGTTTATAGCACAGGGCATTAATTAAAATATAGAGGAAACACTGTCTTGTCTAGCCAATACGAGAAAATTAAGTTCCTCGACTCTGGCAATTCAGAACAACATTCGCTATAAGTAGTGTCTGCAAATAAATGATAGTGTGTATTTTCCTTTTAATTGCAAATGGTAGATTCTTTTTTTAAAGTTACACTTTGAAATGGACCTTCTGTTAAATGCTCAAGAAAATTTTTTTCCAAAGTGAATAATCATGCTTTTCCCCGGTGGTAGAGCCCTGTTCCCACCAGACTTTCGCACACCCATTATTTTTCCCTTCTCAGTCCCCCCCCCCACAGGGTATTACGGCCATTCTTGGCCTCCCCTCCCCATGGAGGGTCTTCCCAGACGAATCTCTCTTTCCATATTTACATCTACAGTTCATGCTTGTCAGAGTGCACATCCTGCCCACCACATTACGTCAGGCTTCCAGAGCTGCATGTGATCCGGAGGTGGCTGACTGTGTACCTGTCATCTGGCAGATCTGAGAGTTTCAACCCTGATGGCAGTCTTCCAGCAGCGGGGATTAACTTTCACATTTGAAGATCAGCTTTCAAAGGTGGAAGCCGTGGGTGTGCCCGCAACATTACCCAGTTCTCATGCTCATAGAAACCTGGGCTTGTCTGAGCCATAAACCCAGACGGTAATGAACATGCCACACATTCCAAGGCCTGTCATCTTTCCCTGGCTTTGGATTGTGCAATTGCTGCCCACGGCTGGCCTTGATCATCTGCTTTAGCAAAGGAGGGAGCTTCTGTGTGTAGCCATGTGTATCTCTACCGCCCTCTCCACTACTGGTGACCTTGTCACTTGAGCTGAAATGTTCTGCCAAACTTCTATATACCCACCTTCTATCATCCCGGCAAGCCCCAGTTCCAGTTCTACTTCCTCTGTGAGTCCTCTCCTAAACACGCCACCCTCAGGGGTCTCGCCTTCCTGGAATCCACCCACATTCATGTCTGTTCCAGAGCGGAGTTCTCAAAGTCCTCGTTTGCTTGATTACTTGTTTATTTTCACTCTTGCGCTTTCATGTGGCCTTCCTTGTCGTTATGGTTTATGTTCACAGCTAAGTTGTAAAAAAGTTGGTTTATGTTTTACTCTTTAGGATTTGGAAAGTACCTTAAAATCTAATTCTGTTGATCAGAGCACTCAGCACGGATCTGGACACAGAGGAGGTCAGCGGATGTAGTTTGAAAAGCAGCCACGCTATGTCACACCGCCAGGCCAGAATGAAAAAAGTTCAGATATTCCTCTTGCAAATTTTTTGGATTTCTCAGAATTGAGTGCTTCTGTAATACCCCATGATATTATATCAAATGGCTCAAATCCATTTATGTGCCAACGATGTCATTTCTGACTTGTAGAGTTTCTGTGACAGGTCCTAATAGATTTGACTTCCCAGTTTTTACTTCTTTTAATCATGGGCAAGTTGTTTAGCTTTCTGAACCACAGCTTCCCTCTCTTTCTGTCTCTCTCTCTCCATATATATTTATTCATTAAGAAATTTAAATGATATGATGTAAATCACAGCATTTTAAAAATAGCATTTTATAAACAGCAAACATTTCTTCAGTCCATTTTCTACACCAGGCTGTATGAAGATACAAAAATGAGAATTTTGAAAATTGATGAATTCAAGGAAACCCTTCTAGTAAGGTAAGAATTTTTCATCTTTGCTTTCTTACAGCATATTCTTATGTTTGCCTGGGAGTGTTGTCATTATAATCTATGCACATTAAAGCTGCCCCTAATGTCATTGTTTCCTTACTCTCAGGGAAGCAACTTACTTCACTGGTAGCTATTATCATTAACCCATGTGTTTTAAAAATGCATAGGCCTGACGGAAATATAAATTTTATAATCACTCTGAAAACTGCTTGTCAGAGTCTTGTAAAGCATACCTATGACCTAATAGTTTCATTCTCAGGTATATGCTAAGCAGGAACGTACACATCTATTCAGCAAAAGACATGTACTAGAACGTTCTTGGCAGCTTTATTCATAATACTTTAAACTGGAAATTACCCAAATGCCCATCAACAATAGAATAGATGAATAAATTGTGGCATATTCACACAACAGAAACCTACACAGCACTGAGAATAAAGAAACTGCATCTCCACACGCAGCGTGATGAATCTCGTCAACGTAGTGCCGAGCCAAAGGAGGCAGACACAGAAAGCATGTATTGTTTGATCCATTTACATACAATAGAAATAAAGGCAAATTTGTCCATGCTGTAAGAAGTTGCCCTTAGTAAAGAAGGAGCGGAGATGGAAAGTGGGTACTGAAAGTGTTTCTGGGGTGCTGGTGATACTCTGTTTCTTGGTTTGGGTGCTGGCTTCACAAGTGTGTTCAACTGCGCAAATTCACTGAGTACTTTGCTGTATGCATATTATATTTAAATAAAGTTTTTTTTTTAAAAGATTCAAGACTGTCCTGGCTACTATTTGTTTTGGAACCTCTCAACACTCAACACTTGTTGGCTCTCTCTCTCCAGCCCTCCCACCCACGTGGGCATCTGGGTCACAGAAGTAACTCTTGCCTCACCTACCTTACCATAAGACTCCAGAAAGGAGGAGGTGGCCTAAATGGCCTATCATCTCTCTCTGATTGCCCCAGTGGATTATTTTGAATTCATTTATTGGCTTCCATTACAATCAGTTCCAAGATCGTTTATTTTGTGCTTTAGTTTTCTCTCCATTTGCTAATTTTTCAAAAGTGATTTCTCTTCTTCAGTTCTTCTCCTTTCCTTTTTATCCTTGACTATTGTGAGATGTCTCTCGTCTTTTTGCTTTACTTGTGTTTTTCTTCTTTGTAGATTGCCACCTTTCCATCTACAGTCACATCTCTGGTAACCAAGAGTGCTTGAGATACCTGCTTCATGAATGGCACCATGAGTGGTTGAACATGGTCCAGTTCACAGCTGAAGACTCTTGGCTTAAGCAGCACATCACTTCCTTATCTAGCAGGGTATGTGAAGTGCTATTTATGCATTCTCATGCGTGACCTTCTTTTTATCACATCTGGAGCCATTAAGTCTGGTGTGACTCACACTAAAATACTGCTTAGAGCTGTATTCATGGCCGGCATATGGCGGCCCAGTATGCAGAGCCTCCTCCTCCCTGGGAAAGGCATCAGGCAGGCAATTACTTCCAGCACCCTGCTCAGTCTTGTCCATCATTATTGTCCCCTGATCACACCCTAGATTTGTCTTTTTTTGATCAGTTAATGTAAAACATGGCAATGTCTCCACAATTACTTTTGGTATTAGATCTCAAGAAATAATTGTATTAAAATTCTTGCCCCCTAGTGACAGTAAGGGATTATAATCCATTGAATAAAATAATAATATATAGACCTACAGAGATAATGCATATATACGTACATAAGTACATAAATGAAGGAGAAGGGAAAGTTCTTCCCCATAAGAGGACACCAATTAATAAATATAAAAATAATAATGGGAGTAAAAAAATCAGTGTTTCACAGACATAATAGTAACAATTGATTTAGTTAAGATTCATCAATGGTGCTAAAACTTAGTGGGTAAAAATTTGATTAAGAACAGTGTTTTCATAGTCTCAAAGTATCTTCCTACAGAGTATCTATTGATGAGAGAAAAAAGTAATTTTATTGTAGAAAAAAGTGGCAGACACAAAATCAACTAAGTGATCCAAGTGATTGGTTACCCCTCACTGATCATGGGACAAACCCAGCCTATATCCCTTCTAACGTGGTGTGCTGAGGGCAAAATACCACCTATATCACATTCCTGCAAAAAATGCACAAAGTGAGTCTAATCATGAGAAGCATTTGATGAACCTAAATTGAAAAAGTATATTCTCAAAAAATTAGTATCATAAAAGAGAAAGAAAGACAGGAACTTTCCCAGATAAAAGGAAATGAAAAAGACTTAATAATTGAGTATGTGTGATCCTTGATTGGATCTGGAATACAAGACAAGAAAAATAGCTATAAAGGACACTATTGAGATCATTGGCAATTTGAATATGGATGGTATATTAAATAATAGCATTTTATCAATGTCAGATTTCCTATATTCGATAATTATGCTGTGGTTATGTTTAATATGTATTTGTTCTTAGGAAATATTGTTGAAATTCTCATGACACATGCAACTTACCCTGAAATGGTTCAAGAAAAGTATAAGTAGATAGAGAGATAGATGGATACGTAGACACATGGATAAATAGATAATAGATGGATAGTTGGTGATAGACAGATAGATAAATACATAGATATAGATAGATGGATAGATATATACATATAGATGATAGATAGATGGATAGATAGAAGATAGATAGAACAAATGTGGCAAAGTAGTAATAACAGGTAAATTCAGGTAAAGGGATACAGCAGTTCCTTGGACTGTTCTTTCAACACTTCTTAAAATTGATACTATTTCCAAATAAAAAGTTAAAAATAAGAGTGTGGCATATTCTTCTGAAAATTTTTATAAAGTAGGACAGACATAAATTTAAGAAAAATCAATATTCCTTCAAATATTGGAGGAATATTGGAGGAATTTTTCTAAGAAAAATCAATATTCCTTAGAAATTGTCTGATTCCCAAAGATCCGTGTTCTTAACATCTGAACGTCAGGCAGTATATTGCTCTTCGCCTCCACTGAGGCTGTCATCAATGAGCATCCCACAATAAGATTCTAAAGTAGGTACTTTCTGATCACTGTCTCTCATGTTGACCTTCATTACAAGATGCTTTTACAAAATTTGATGAGATAGTCTTTGGCCTTTGCTGCTCTTTGGCCTGGCTGAATTACAATTAAGTTCCTCTGCCCTGGCTCCCACCCTTCCCCACCCTCAGGCATTACCAATGTGACCTCTTTGGCACTTTCCCACCATCCTCTCCAGTGCCCAGGCTTGTCTTGGGTCTACCTTTCCTCCTCTTGCTCCATGCCATTCCCCTTCAGTGATAGAAATTCATGCCCCCTGAGGAAGCAGTTACAGGTTCCAAATCCTGCATGACACTACCCATGACCTTTTCCTTTCTCATGGTGCCTCCAACTTTTTCAACTCCCTGTTTTATTCCACACAACCCTCCTTCTATATTTCTTCTATATTAGGAGTTTCCTAACATCTGTGTAGGACAGGTAGTACCATATTGACTATCTTTTTGCCAGTAAAGTGGAAAAGATAAAGCTTTATTAATACCATCCAACCAACAATGCAATGGTAACTTCAGATTAATATTATCATATATTTGTTATACATATTATCTGCATACATGTGTGTATATATTCCCTTCAACTGTCTCCTAAGAATTTAGATCATTAAATATGAAATGTCCAATTTTGAATCAAAAATCTAGTTTGAAATATCTCAAACAAGAAGCAGTACAACTAATCAAAGTATGCACCTAAACTATCAACACAGTTTTGCCATCTTAGGAAGCTTGCTTATGCCAGAAGCAAAGAAGTCTAGAGAGCGATTGGCATTGAAATCACAAAAGGCGCTTTCCACAGCTTGTTGAGAATTGAATATTTTTCCTTGCAGAAAGTGGTCCGAAGACTGGAAGAAGTGGTAGTCGGTTGGTGCAAGGTCTGGTGAATATGGTGGATGACAGAGAGTCTCCAAGTCCAGCCTCTGTAGTTTGAGCAGTGGTGTTTTTTGCGATATGTGGTTTTGCAAAAGGCTTGGCCTGTCTCTATGGACCAATCCTGGCTACTTAATTGCAAGCATCCTCATCATTTCATCCAGTTGATTGCAGCAGACATCCACTGTAATTGACTGACCAGGTTTCATGAAGCTGTAGTGGATAATACCAGTGCTAGACCACCAAACAGACACCATTAGCTATTTTTGATGAATTTTTGGTTTTGGACTGTGTTTCTGCACTTCATCTTTATCTAACCATTGTGCCAAATGCTTGCTATTGTCAAAAAGAATCCATTTTTTCATCACACATAACAATACAGCGTAGAAATGGTTCACCTTTATGTCATGACAGCAACGAAAGGCAAGCTTTGAGATGATTTCTCTTCTGATGCTCATTTAACTCATGTGGTACCCATCTATCCAACTTCTTTACTTTGCCGATTTGTTTCAAATGGTCCAATTTGTTGGAATAGTAACGTCAAACCTTGCTGCTGATTCAGGTGTAGATTGAGAAGGCTTCACTTCCCCTACAGCTTTCAGCTCATCATTATCCACCTTGGCCTCAGGTCACCAACATGACTCATTTTCAAGATTAAAATCACCAGAATGGAACTTCTCAAACCATCGACATACTGTGCGTTCATTAGCCACATCCTTCCAAACACTTTGTTGATATTTCAAGCTGTCTGCACCACATTGGTTCCACAATGGAACTCATATTCAAAAATAACACGAATTTTTGGCTTATCCATGGTTTCATTGCTCTAAAAAAATTTTGAAAGATAATAACTAGCCAAAATGTGTATTTGAGAGAATGAGGATGTACCTTCACAATGAAGAAAAAAAAACAAACAAACAAGAAATGTCAAAGTGAAATGTCAGAGATATCAACTGTCACACTTAGTACTTAAGGAAATCGGACATTTGATACTTAGTAACCTAAATATAATTGTTCTTAACAACATAAACAGCATGCAATAAATAGTTGTTTTCTTTCCTTCATATCAAAGCAGCTTGGGCTTAGCAATTTACTATGAAATTTAGATACATTTTCTAATGTTATCATTAAACCAATCTTGTGAAAAGGATGTAGTGGTTTGGGAGGGGGTTCAGGCACCTGAACTTATGTTTCCAAAATCCTCCTTATGTGATTCTTGTTGGAAGATGGGCTAGGTTTCCCTCTGAGGTAGCTGTGAAGAGTTGGAAAGTTCTTCTTGCAGAACTCTGGAAGCTGCGTGAAGCATGTGGTATAAATATGACCAGATTCTTCTGCCAGGAATTTGGCTTCAGGACCAAGTACCCCAAAAGAAGCAGGGATGGGTAGAAATTCATTTTGGTGGCAGCATTTCATGTCCAGTATGCAGGGGCAGTGGTGACCCTGACAAGCTTCTAACCGGACAGTCCCTTGGCTCAATGTGTGTTCTTAGATCTCATCTGCCTTGCTTTCTTTTTGTTTCCAAGCATGGGTCTCCAGACTCTCAGCTGATTCTGTGATCTGCCTTCCTTCCAGCAAATCAATTTTTGACCTAAGTTGCCGAATTTGGTGTATGCTGTTTGTTTGATATATCAAACAGGTCCAGTTGATATTACTAGTTCAATAAGGAATCTGATAAAAATTGCCTGGCTAAACAGAATTTTAGTTCCAGTTTACTGGCTTTAAAATCTGTTCTCTTATACTACAAAGTCATTTTAAAAACATGTTTTTTATTTTATTAATATCATGGAATTTGTGAGCCACTTATCCGTAATTAAGTTATCCACATACTGAGCGACGGAAGAGCACTATCAGTGTTCTACAGCCAAGATCCAACTGCCACATTCTCTGTTACCGCTCTGTAAACTAAACTGACTGCTTTTTGGACATATGTCATTGTGATTTCTTTGCGCTGGTAGAAAAAAATCATTCTCTTTGCTTTCCCTCCAGGTGACCTTGGAGCGTGGTGCGTGTTATTCTGTAGCTGCAAATCCTTCTGCAAGAAGATAAAGACGTTTCACAGTGGAGATTTTCTGTTTGGCAGGCCTACTTCAATATTTTGACCCTGACCTTTGGAAAAATGAACTTTTTTTTCCAATGCAGAAAATGAGTCATTAGTATCAGCAAAAAGAAAAAAAAAAAAAAGTGCTTTAGAATATGTTTGATCAATGAGCTGTGCTTGTGTGTGTTCTTCTTTCTGTGTGAGAGTTTGTGTAGGTGTTCCTGCCCCAAACATTTTTGACATTCTGATAACCTGCAGGATGGGAATTGCTGCCTCTAAAAGAAACACATTGTAGGACTGTGAAGAATGCCCTATTCAGGTCTTAAGTGGCACCATCTGTGTGTCTCTTAAAATGTGGGCACCCTGAAAAGCTTTGTCCCCTGAGTGAGAACTTGGCTTCCACAGACTCCTGACTGCAGTGATGTTGGGTGAGGTGTTTGTCCTCTTGCCCTTCGATGTGGCCTTTTGAGAGTCTGACTTGAGAGGAGACAAGCGGCATTGAGTTGCAGAAACCCTGGGAATAAGTACATACTGCCTGCTACAGAAAGCAAAAATCCCAGCTGTCAAAGCAAAATTTCCCAAGTAAAGTGGACAGGGCCTTTCTTTATTTGCATGTAAATAGGTCAAAATAAACATCAAAAGGCAGGAAGAGCGCCTACATGGTCACTGATGAGAATGAAAAATAAAATTCTTTTCCAGTTTCATCTATCTTGTCTTTATTCCTTTCAGATGTGATGAAGGTCAGAGGAGACCAGATGAAAAGGCTGAATGTTATTTTAGAAATTGCCTCAAATCTTCCATGGATGCTTCTACTACTACATTACTTAAAATATTTTTCATTTGTAAATTAAGATTTCTCAATCATAAACATATATTGAAGCCAATCATACATCACAGCCAAATCTCTCAAAGGAATATATTTAAGTTTTGTTATTTTAAAGTAACATACATATAGACATTAATAAAATTTAATTATAATTAATGCTCTTTTTTTCTACTTCTGCCTTAAAAATACAAATATCTTATTGAAATAGTTGTAGCAGCACCAAAAACCTAAAACTGGGTAGATAATATATGATATTTAGTGCACTAATTTCAATTTGTTAATTCAAAAATTTGTCATTATTCCCAGAATATATTTAATATCACCAACTTTCCTGAAAGTAAGTTCAGGACACAGAATCTAACCACTCTCAATGAAGAAATCAAGTCATTCCCAACTTCTGACAATAAGCTCTTTGTGAGAATTTAATTTACAAAATTATAAATCGTGGATTGATGTTAAGATGCAGTACAATTTCTCCTTTTATCTGATTTTGGAATGGGGAACACTTAGAATTAATCCTAAGAGCTCCAGGTCTCTCTGTGCATCCTGGGTTGGAATCCCTGAGCAAGGTCTGCTTGTGCGGCGTTGGACTGTCCTCCCACTCAGAGCACTGCGCTCCCCCAGGCACATGGTGTCTGTATTGTCCCTGTCTTTGGAAGCGTTGCACAGTGTTTAGTGTGGCACTTAGCACACAGCAGGCATGCCATGTTGCCAATGCCAGCATTTACACAATACCTGCCTGACTGACAAAATGTGGAGCGATGTCATAGAGCCTCTTTCTGCGCCTCTTGCTCAGTGCAGACAGTTGTGTGTTCCAGTCAACCCCGAATTTTCACTCCCTAAACATCTATCATCAGATTTTCCAGATTACCTTTATAAGCTTTGTCATTTTGGGCAAAGCAATAAGGATCTCAGTTTTTTTTGTCTATGAAATGAGATAGTCACACAAAATGATTTCTAAGCATTCTCCTAGATTGAAGTTCTAGGGTCCCCAATGTCCAATGCCCTATCAAATATCTGTCCCTGCCTGATGTCCCACTGACATACTTAATTCAGCAATTCCAAACTAAACTCTTTTTGTCTTCATCCTAGTTCTATTTCCTTTGATGGAATTAAGAGCTTTTTCCTTTTGAATTCCCCTTTACCTATTCCTAATCCATTGCATGGCCTTCTAGCTTCTTAAGGCTGTTCTGTTTTTTCTGTTGCATGCTTCCTCCCTATTAATGCTGAGACTACCCGGTTCAAGCATTATGACTTCCTTCAATGTACTGTTAATTTTTTTTGTCTGTAGTTTCTTTCCCATTCAAACCTACCATATGCATTGATTGCTGCTGGACCACACCTCTGAAAGACATCATTTCCTTCAGTGGGTTTCTATTATCTACCTAGTTAAGCAGATACATATGTGCATGCGCTATCCTTTGTAACAACATCCCAAGCTACGTCTCCAAGCTTCTGCCTCCTCTTTCTAATATGTTTCTTATACTCCAGACAAATATTATAATACTCCTTGCTGTTTCATAACACACTCCAAATTGTCTTAGTTCAGTCATTTACTCCAATTGAAGCTTTCTGTCATCTCAAATTTTGTCCATCCCATAACTTTATCTCAATTGCCATTACACCTTTTTTAAAAACATTTTCTGATCTTTGAAGATGTGACCACACTAACCTTCAAATTGCCACAGTATTTTACATACCTCTAGTATTGTCTTCACATGGGAATTTGCACGTATCTCTCTAATAAGTTTTAAATACTCTGATTACTGTTATTGTGTCTTACTCATCTTTTTATCCTTTGGGAACTCTTTCTTAGTATCACATACATTGAAATTCAAGAATAGTTTGTTGAAGCGTACTGAATTTAAGTTGAAAATGTTGTCTGGATGATCATTTGATTGCAAGTTATAAAAACCACATAAAATAGCTCAAGGAAAGGAAGAACTTTCTGGATAGGAATATATCAGAGACCATAAGACATCTCTACTTCCAGCCGTGTATATGTTCCATTATTTATTCTCTTTCTTTTCCCAGACTGTTGGCTACTCTGTGCCCAGGATAACGTAATTCAAGTGATGGCTTCCTTGTTCAAACCTCCAGCAGAGACTACCTGTAGTCTGAGTCCCAAACAAAATTCTCAGAAAGAAATTGAAGTCCTCAGTTCAGGTGTCTACCTTTGGCCCAGTAAACTTTGAACAGGAGAGAGTGTCCCACCCCAGCCAGCTGCCCTCTCATTAAGGACACTGGATACAAAATCTCTAAGAGGGTTATAAAATGAGAGCCGCTAAATGTTAGTCATCAGAGAAAGGGACCCAGGCTGGCACACGACCTAAGGAGATCATTCCAGTGTGAACGAATCTAAATTTGACCCCACAAATACATGCAAGCTTTCAGAATTATTCTAAACTTTATGTAGACCTGTAAAAACACTGTAGTACCTGAATCCTCCATCTGACTTGTTAGATTGTGCTGTCTTACTCTGTATGGTACATGGTATCATTGTCCCCAGTTATTTGCTGTATGTAAGTCTTACGAGGGAGAGATGTCTCAAAAGGAGATACAGGTGTGGCTATTTGTACATGGTACTGTCTGGAATCCAGAACAGACAACTAAGTTTTAGAGAAAATTGTTGTATCAAAAGACCCACCAACGTGAACTAGAAGAGACTGTGACCATTTGAAATTTAAAACAACTTAGCAAATTCCTGTATCAGGAAGCAGGCTGAGAAAGCTACAAAACCCCACAAAAGGCACATTTCCAATAATGTCTTCATGTGTGGTTGGGAAAGGAAGACCCTCTCAGAGCATGGAGTCAAGAACCTACTATGTAGCAAGCAACTCCCAGGGAGCAAAACCAGAGCTCAATCAAGGAACATTCCTTGTATGCAGGAAGGAGGTTTTTGCAAAGTTTGAACAAAATTACTGAAAATTTCCAGTCACTGCTGTGTGCCTCTTACCTTTCTTTCTTTCTTTCTTTTTTGTTAGAGACAGGGCTCACTATTTCACCCAGGCTGGAGTGCAGTGGCATCATCACAACTCACTGGGCTCAGGTGATCCTCCCCCATCAACCTCCCAAATAGCTAGGACTATAGGTATGTGCCACCGCACTCAGAAGATTTTTTATTTTTTGTAGAGGTAGGGTTTTGCTTTTTTGCCCAGGCTGGTCTCGAACTCCTGTCCTCAAAAGATCCTCCCACACTGGCCTCCCAAAGTGCTGGGATTATGGGTGTGAGCCACCATGCCCAGCCTCATCTTCCCTCTTTGTAATGGCACTATTTATTGTGATTAGTTTTTCCCTTATTTAACTATTGTGTATGTGTGATGGGGGAAGACAGGTCACTTGCATTAAATTTTTGTTTTAAATTCATAAGCCTCTGAATCCAAAGGACCCCCACCTGGCCCTGATATAGATAACATCATAAAATTTTGGATATTGAACTTGGTGCTATGATTGACTTAGATTGGAGTTTGTAGTCTCTTTGTTTTGGAAAGAGAGGGAATGTATTTTATTTAAGCAAGAAAGAAAAACAAAACTTTGCGACCAGCGGTAGAATGAGTAAGTCATGTAAAGAACATTATTGTTCCTGATTATTTGCTGCCACTCCGTATAGGAAGATAATTTCTCTCCATATGTGGCTACCAGGCTTGGCCACGTGACTTGTTTTAGTCACTGAAATGAGAATGAGACTAACATAAATCACTGCCGCACAGAAGTTTTAAATGGTATCTCATGGATCTTTCATTGATCTTTTTTTTTTTTTTCCCCCAGCACAAAACTGAATGTCCTGGATAGGAAATCCTCCAATTTGGGTTCTAAAATGAAGACAGTGTGGCACATACTCATTGCCAAATCTGTGTAGGACAAGTCATATGAGAAACAAACGTTAGCTACTGGAAGCCACTGATGTTTGGGAATTGCAGCATAAAAGTTGATGGATAAAGCCTGGTTTATGAAGTGCTTTACACAACAGTTTGTAAATGTGCAACTTCTTCTGGATTTGCTCCGTTAAAGAGTGCTAAAACTCAGAATCCTAAGAGAGGACATAATAAAGTCATGTAGTGGTTTTCAATTTCTTTTATTCCTTCACTTTCTTCCTTTGTTCCTTTCTTTATCTTTCCCTCCCTTCTTCTCTTCCTTCCTTTGTGAAAGCATTGGTATCATTTCTCCAAAAAAAAAATCTCATTAAGAAGAGCAATATTAAATATCAGACAGTCGAACAGTTCTGGAAGTAGAAGAAGGAAGTGAGGGGAGAGTGAGAGCTGAGCATTTTCTCCTTTGCTTCCTCACTGACCCTCTCCACACCTGGCAGGCTTGATGTAAGCCTTTTTAAAGTTCCTTCAAGGGACAGCATAAAAGAAGTTTAAGATCCAATGAGGAAAGTAATGTGCACGCAGCCTCACCGCTGTTCTGTGAGCCAGGCATGACGCTGTAAAGTACAGTGGCCTTCAGAATAAGACAGACATGAGTTTGATTCTCTGCTTTGCTACCCTTAAATGTGACATTAGGCTCCCTCCTCCACATCTGCAATTCTGTTTCCTCATCTGTAAAGTGGGTACATTGAAACCTGCAGCATAAAACGATTCCGAAGATTCAATGAAGCAGTGTATTTGCAAATTATTATTATGTACCCCTTGTTCTTGGTACTGTTTTCTTTCCAACACACAAGGCTTTGCCAGTATCTTGGAAATTTCCATAGAAAAAAATATGTTTGAAGTGGTTTATTCCTCATTATTTCAGAAAAGTGGACAGTGGCTTGTCCACACTCACCTTGCTGGACCTAGAACCTGGATTCTATATGTGGCAAAACTGCTACTGAGTCTCCAAAGATCTCTGGGTTTAGGGCTGTGTGCATTACAGTGCTCTGAAATCCTTGTTGTAGTTATTGAAAGTTCCTCCTTATGTTGAAGTGAACAACTGATAGGTTTAATTTTTCTTCATTCCTTTGACATTCCAGGACTGAAATGTTTCCACTTAGCTCAGCAAAACCCAGCAAAGCATATCAGAGACTGAGAAAACTCTACTTTCAGGTTCAAACTGTAATTGATTCTGAAGTACTGTAAAATGCTAGTGTAAAAGAATGAGTTCCCCATTTTCCTGAAGACTTTTCATGCACACATGACGGACAGACGGTGCTATAAGATGAGGGGACCGAGACTAGCCATTTAGAGAACAGCTACCACATCTCTTTTCTGGAATAAGAGAAACGAATGTGACTTTAACATCAAACATGTCCCTACCAGCAGCAAGAGGGCCTGAGAAAGAAACCAGCTGTCAGTTTTACAAAAAAAGGTGCATGACTTGAAACCCAAGTATGTCCCTGAACTGCAAGGCTCCTTAGTCACGTAATAGCAAGATTTTACTACCAATTCAGGAAGTAAGAGCCTTTGGGTGTGACCAATCAGGCATTACTTTGGCATTTCTCAACTTGCCACTTTAGTAAATCTGAGCAAATACCTTTGGGGCTGAGAAGGCTGCTCAGAATAAAACCACTTACATTGCAAGTCCTTTTGAGGATGTAGCTTCTGCCTACTAGGTCTTGAGATTTTTCTCTCCATAGGACTTAGCACAGTGCTCAGAAAGCCAGGGCAGCATTGGGCTAAATGTTCTCTTGAAGACCTTCACGTCCAAGTCTGCTTGTTGATGTAGAGAGAAGACATTTAGCAGGTGTTCACTTTCACTTCCACTTCAGCCCATTCTAATACTGACATGGTTTGAGAATTTGGCATGAAAATAGATGCTTAATCAATTCTCTAGTTCCATTTTGAAAGCTGATTGGTATCCCGATAACTGGTTGGTGATCTTCCCCTAGAGCCAGTGACATTTCCCTGGCACACTTGAGCTGAAATGATGTGTTGGCACCTCTGGCTCTTGAACAGGAGTGAGAACACTGGGCCTGGGGGAGAGAAGGCACACGCAGGTACAGGGTGGCATGATCATCCTAGCTGAGGCCAAGGGAAGTGACCCAGGAGAGTGGCATGATGCCCTTCTCTTCCAGGACCATGCTAGCATATCCAGTGACAAACGGCTACCTTCAGGTGTCTGCCAGCTCACCTTTGATATCTAAGTGTGAGGCGACCTTGTTCCAGAGTTCTGAGCTGTGGCTAAGAGATGTGAATAGACAGCCCCAAAGGAAGTCAACGTCGCCAAGTTCAGCATTACAAGCAGGTTTCAGTGCTTCTTATGGAAGCCTAATAAGAAGTCTGGAAGAGTTCCAATACTCTTTCATTCAACTTTATATTTAAATTACCTCAAGAAGCCTTGCCTTCTCTTTGCAAAAAAATGGGAAAATGTTCATACCTCATTACTGATTCTATCTGATAGACAGTGGGTGTTTAATAACTATTAGTTCCCCTCATACTCCTTAAATGACTGAAATAATTCTGGAAGGCTCAGCTTCAGAGATATCTCCTAACTATTTTTAGATTGCTTTGTTCATTTTATTTTCTTTGCCTCTTTTCACTTCAGTACTATTTTATAATATACACTTTTATATGCTTTTAAAATATTCTTGGATATAGTATAATTTGCTTTTATAATATATTATAGCCACTAGTCCAGTGGCTCTAGTCTGAGGGCATTAAACTCACAGTAAATTCTGGCTGCTTTCCCTGGGGGGTCCATTTGTGTTGTATCAAACGTTGCAGGGACATAAGGTCTAGGCAGCTGTAGGGTTAGTGTGTTACACAACACAGTGGAAGATAACAGGGATTATGGGCCATGTGGTATTGCCCATGGTCTTGAGTTTCACTGGGGCTGAGTTTCTCAGTGCAGGGATTACAGAACACCGACAGAATCACTTACATTTCTATTCTGTTTTTAATATCAATTCCATGGACACATTAAATTAAAATAGCCACCATGGTTGTATCCTGGGGATCTGATTTTTCTTTTTAACAACTAATGTGATTCTTGTGAATATTAAAGTTTAAGGATGAGTACCTATGTCATATTGACACAACAAATGAGGACCCATTTGGTCATTTCCTAAATTCTCCCTTTGGGTAACAAAATAGAATAGCATCAGAGTCTCTAACCAAAGTGTTCTTACTTCTGGGGTTATGCCAGAAAAGGAACAAGAATTTACCTGGTAAACATTTTCCAGGCATTTCAAAAGTATTCAAGGACTTGGGGAAAAAATTAAGGAATTTACAATAGCATTTTATAAAATAATGTACTATCGAGCAGAGTACAAGATTCACATGACAAATAAATAAATAGGTCTTCGAAGAAATATCAAGTTGTGGCAAGCTTTTGGGGGCTTCTTGCCAGAAATCCTTCTGCAGCCATGCATCCTCCTATTAGGGACACGTTGCAGATAAAGAGTAAGATCCGCTTTTGTGGGGGATTTGACTGACAGGATCAGGAGAAATAACAGTGACTGATCCTTTTGAAATGCACAGTAAAACTTTTATTAATGGAAACACTCCAACAGTTTTTCTGCACTCCTCACTTATTAGAAAAGCGTATTTCATAGATACCTCACTCAATAACATTTTTTTTAATTTTAATTTTCAGAGTATGCCTGGGAAACAATGAGATTCAATGCAGTATCATCTGTCTTCTACACCTGTCTAGCATTTTCCAAAGATAACCGAGACTCCTACAGATGACTCCAAAGATGTGCAATGTCCTCATTTAAACCAGGAGCCTCCTGCACTCGCAGGCTTAGAATACTTTACCAGGTTTTTTGAAGTCTCTTTCTCAAGTAACTTTAAATCATCCCTCTTCAATTTGAGAAGATCGTTGAAAACCACAAATCTAATGTCTTTCCGCTTTCTGTCACCGTGTCCCCCACAGTACAAGTCAGATCATCTAACATTGCATATGTGCTATGGCTGTGTCCTTTCATGTCTAAGCTCGCTTTTCATCAGTGTCCTGTATGTGCCCTTGGTTCTAACGGTGCTGAAGTGCTTGCAGAGTCTCACGTACTTCAATATACTTCCCTGTCTCCTTACCATTGCACGTGCTGTTCCCCACCTGGGGACCTTTCTCACTGATAAACTCAACCGAAACCCTTCTCGCTGAAGCTTGCTTTGATGCCACCCACCTCCAGCTATTAGTAGTAGTGTCTGCCACCTTGTCCCCATAGTGCCATGAAAACAACTATTTCATGGAAATAAAGACTCTGTATTCCACACGTTTATCATTAAGTAATAACTATTTTGCTGAAAGTTTCTCAAAGGCATTATTATAATACATAGAATTCACCTTCCCATCTTTCACAGTGAGCCCAGAGATTAGCACTTAGGAGATGCTCAAAAATAATGACTCAAGAAAAATTCAAATCTATGAGTTATTTTAAAACTACACATAAAAGAACATAAAATTTCATGTTGTAAAAATATCTGATGGACCTAGTCTTTTATAGGCAAACTGACTTGAGTTTTGATTTTACATTTTCCAAAAGCTAACTTTGTGGTTTTGAGCAACTTATGATATATCCTTCTGAGGAAATATCATATCCTCCTGTGTCCTCCTCTATAAAAACTGTAAAAAGAATTCAGACTTTATAGGCTTGTAGTACAGATAACTAACATTTTTTTAAAATCTAGCAAGATATTTGCCACAATATTCAATGAATGCAGTTTCTTTTCTTCTTTTCCCCATGTTTGAATAAGTAAAGCATTTTTGTTTGTTTGTTTGTTTAATCCCAAGTCAACCAGAAAATTAAATTAAATGGAAACCCAAACCCCTAATTCTTCAGCATTGTGGTTAATTGTTATTGCCATGCATGTTCTGATAAACAACAAAAGCCAAGGGTTTTCTGTTTGTGCTGATGAGAAGCTGGAACTGTTGAGTCCCAAAGTAAAAAGTTCTTTATGACACACGGGAGCATCCCTTTCCACTGTCCAGAAAACTCGCCATATTTTCTGTAGTCTGGCCCAGATCCCAGAGCTCACAAGATACATGCGATAGTTAAGCTTGTTGGAAATCTGTAATATTTCTACTGTATCCGGGTAAAAACGACTTTGCACAGCTGGCTTGGTAACTGTGATACACTGGGAAATTTCTTCATCCAACATGTTTCCAAGCACACTTCCACCCGTGGGGACAGGAGAAGCCAATCAGAACAGACTGACATTAATCTTGACCATGTGGGAACACCAAGTATCTCAGAAGTTGGCCATTCTCCACACACAGGCAACTAGATTATTTTGCTTATGGGTTAACATAGGCTGCGGTTTGGGCTGTTCCATTTTTAAAGAGAGAGGCTTTGTTTTTCAAAAGGGTACATGAATTTCCAAGGGTTCTCTGACCATGTTAGTTTTGTTAATGTGTTTAGAAACTTGTGTGAGAACTTCAGACAAGTAGGACCCACTCAAGATGGGAGCTCTGGGCTCTGATTCTTAGTTGGAAAGCTAAATGTTAAAGTCACTATGCATCTAGGGAAAAGTAACTTGGTGAGATTGGAGGTAGTGGTCTTTTATCGTAAAGAAGAGACTGAGAATATTTTTGCAAATATGAAGATTATGAACAATCTAGGTGAACTATAAACTGCCAAAAGAACTTGCTGAGCTAAGGTTTAACTAAAGGTAGTGAAGGCAAGAGGACTAGGAAGGTTATTAAGAAGGACACACTGACTTGCCATTTGAGCCCTAACATTTTGACCCTGACATTTGGGCCTCATGGCAATTCTGAACTTGAGAGAGATTGCTCACAATTTTCTTATGCATTAGTTAAGAAGTGAATATCTTAGGAATTCAAGCTATTGCAAGGTCCTAGGGACTGGCAGAAGCAGAGTCCAATTGCCAGAAACTTCAGTG
>CM052439.1:65353582-65387082 GCA_028533085.1 Varecia variegata | reverse complement strand
AAAAAAAAAAGTATTTTCTCCTGCTTCTCCTCATCTCTCCCTCCCAACCTTTGCTTTTCCATCACCAAAATTTATTTCATGCATTCTGCTCTGTAACTGTAATGTAGTTTTCTACTTTAAATTGATTGAAAACCAGTAAAGAACTGGTTTGCAAGAACTCAATAGTGTGTTTACATGCATAGAAAAAGAAATGTGATCTGGTGTAATTAAGCTCTTCGTGACAACGTTCCAAGTTTCAAAGTCCGATAGAGAGTTTCTTGCTATATACTCTGTAATTGGTGCAAAGTCATGCCAAATTTTATTTAGCTTCATATTTGGGCCATACTTTTCTTGAACAACAGTTTGTTTTCTTTTGTACAGAAGTTGGTGAAGAACAATTTACTCAAACTATTCCACGGACACTGTATTAGCAATTGTCCTGATTATAGCCCCTCCCTGCTTTCCGGCTTTGGCATCAGCTGAACCTGCTGGGCACCTGGGAGAGAAGACAGCTGCCTCTCCCAGAGTGATGGGCTCAGGTGCATCTTTGGGTTACAGTCTTCTCTGTTGGGATCTAGTCATCAATATGACTCTAGCTACATTCTTTCTTCTAGGAACTTACCAAAATTTCTACTCTGCTGATGGATCCTGTATTAGTCTGGATTCTTCAGAGAAAGAGAACCAATAGAATATAATATATTAAAAGAATTGCCTCAGGTGACTATGGAGGCTGAGAAGTGCCAAGGTCTGCAGTCAGCAACTTGGAGACCCAGGAGAGCTGATGGTGTCAGTTCCAGTCCCAGTCCAAGTCAGAGTCCTAAGACAGGACAAGCCTGTGTCCCAATCCAAAAATGGTCAGACAGAGAGAGCCAATTCTCTCTCACTCACCTGTCCCAGTTGGCCTTTCAACAGATTGGATGAGGCCCACCCAGGTGAGGGAGGGCAAACTGCTTTACTCAGTCTAATGAATTGAATGCTAATCTCTCCCCAAAATACCCTAATAAACACACAGACAATAATGTCTAATCAAATACCTGGGCACCCTGTGACCTGGTAAGGATGACACATAAAATGAACCATCACAGATTCCTTTCTCATTTTCAGTTCCATTATATCTTTTGTGACATTACCATGGGATTTTGGTAGGGAGGGGAGATAATCATAGTTCATCCTTTTGAACCAGAATTATTGACAGCATCCTGGTGCTCAAGTGGTAACTAACATGATTATTTACTCTTTTGGATAATGTTTGCTGGTGCTCAGCCCATTCCCTCCTCTCCTTCCGTGCTCTTCTCTGTATTGAGGGGCTGGCAGCCAGTAGACTGCATTCCCAAACTCTAGTGTGGGCTAGTTCCTATTAAGTTCTACCAGGAGGAAGCATTTCAGTGGGGTTGCAAGGACAAAAATATAAGGACATGTTTGTGCTTCTGGCTCCAGCAGGGGCAGCAGCTAAAACTTGCAGGTGACTGTGGTTCACTGTGACCTCCAGCAGTGTCCACAGATCTGGGAATAGCAAGAGACAGTTGTGGGGATGGCAGATGACCATGAGTTCCCATGGCATTGAGAGCAACCTCAAGAGCAAATGCTTATTTCTGGAGTCCTTTCTCCCGATACTCTTCCAACCAACTAAAATCTTTGTAATGGGTCTCTTGTATTAAACTCACTTCTATTTGAAATATTCAGGGTATTTGTGTTTTCCTGACAGTACCGTGACTGATAGGCTTGCTAACATTATATCCTTGGCCTTTCTTTGAGATCTTGCAATATACCTTTAAACTATAGCATCAGCTCAAAGAAAAAATTAAAGATAAGAGATGGTTACTAACTTTTATTCAATGTTTGCTGCTTTCTACTCACAATTACCCTGAAATAAATATTATTATGCCCATTTATGGACAATAACACAGACTTGAATATGTTTATTTGACTGAAATCTCACAGTGAAAACTGATTTGCAAATGAGATTCTACTCTTTTCATCTGAGAAATAATATTGATGTCTGATACAAATCTTAAGAAGAGGGGAAGGGATATAAATAGCTGGAAGTGCCCTTCAGACTTAACTTTTCTTTGTCAAAGGAGAAGACTTCTAATCACCTTATATTCTTAAACTTTGGAGAGATTGTTGGCCTTTGATTAAAATATCTCAGAATAAGAGCTTCAGCAGAGCTCTCCCAGACAGACAACTCAGGTGGTAGATATGTTGATTGTTCTACTAGTTTTCAGTCATTAATATCTTTTAATAGCATGGTTTCTATTTTTATGGTCAGGACATCAGATTTAAAAAATTAAAACCTTTTCCTAGAGGATTTTGCTATTTCCGTCAAAGCACCAAGGGAAAAGGGGAAAGGGTCCTTTTGTACATCATCACACAGTAGCACCACTGTATGCAACTGAAATTAGTAGACAAGGTGTCACCTGCTTTTAGGTTTCAGGTAATAAAGACAAGTCTGAGACCTTGCTGTGCCAAGCTAGAATGGTATTTCCTAACTGAATATCCTCTCACCAACGAGCAAGGAAGGAGATCAGCTTAGGGAAGGTTTATATCTTAAGGAGATTTTGGGGAAAGTAAATTCCAGGAAATTACCAAGCATACCTTCCAGCTCCCAGCATTTAAGGTGACAGGTTTTATAGATTATTAGCTTCTTTTTGGACTGTAATATGGCAGCAAGTTTTCTCTTAAGTAAAGAACTCTTATAAATGTTTAAAAGGATAACACATTTTAGACACTGGTAATACCTGTACATGTGTTTGTTTCCCTCTGCAGCCATATAACCCGGGTGTAACAGAAATTGCACTCTACTTAGGAAAGTAATGATTTTCCTATGCGTAGCTGGTCGCTATTTCTCTCCTCTTTGGCAATCTTCCCCTCATAGGTGTGGGAGAGCCCAAGTTAAGTAATTAGAAATGTAGAGTGAGCACACATTGCTATGCTCTGAGAACTCTAAGTCCCTGGAGCCATTCCTCTTGGGGCTGAGTATTGAGTGTCTGGATCTTCTGCTTCCAAATGGGTGGCTCTAGGGATCATACCCCACCAGCTACCATTCTATTTAAATTTTAATATGGCATCATATGTCTTATTGTTTTACTTAGAAGGAAAAGGAAAAGGTTTTCTTCTGAGACAAATAACAAAGCCCTCACGGTGTGTTTGCGTTATATGTATGCAAGCAATAGCCACTTACCACTTGGGAAGCGCTGTTCCTTATTTACAAAAGCCTGCATTTAAGTAGTCACGGGTACGAGTGCACACCCTGATGGTTTTAATTTTGAGAAAAATAATTTAGCAAGGGATTAAGTCTCAAATTAAATGACTTAAAATTAAGTGACTTTAATTTTGAAGTTTCAATTACGCTTTGCAGAATCATAGGAACACAAGTGCTAGAAATGGGAGGAATTCTAACAGTAAGTTTTGTTACTTTGGTCGTATTAGCAAAAACAATTAGGCAAAGAGGAGGAAATGCAAAGGCTATATTTAGTAATGGGCTATTTGCCAGGATTGTTTCTCTATCCTTTTAAATTGAAGCAGGGACACTGAGGTTCAATATGCATCTGGATCAATACACTTATCTGGCCCTCCTGGAGTTTTCTCTGACATCAGTGTAATAGTTTTTAAACTTGAAGTCTTAATTTGCTTGGCAAAACTCTTATTTGAACATAATGTGCTCAGTTAATAGCACATACTTTATAGGACTCTTCCTCAGCTATGATTAGTCAGACCTATGTAAAATTTGCTCCATTTAAAGGATAAAATTCTTGCAAGAAGGTAGTGAGAACAGACAACCATAAATATCCAGAACACCTGAGAAATTCCACATTACAAGCAGAGTGGTAGAGCTGGACAGTTCCTGAAAATTCATTTATTATAATGTTAATACCTTCATTTTGCAGTTGTAATAATTAAAGATTCAACTTTTAGCAGCAGAGCTGCATCTCAAAGCTCTATTTTGAAATTAGTATGTTATTGATTGTTAGTGTTTATATGGTTCTTGACTTGGCCGGTGGAGGAGAAGGGCGTGTTTAGAATTTGGGATGCAGAGGCGTGGGAACTGTAAGGGAACGAGTGCCAATGCAGGGTGAGTGTGAACACTAATAGCTCCATTCTGCTCCTGACCACCTCAGGTTGCCTAAGTGAAAGCACACGTTTAAAGTGTAGAAGGATTTAAGTTTGTAAAAAACATGCCTTAATGTCCCTTGTATAAGAAATAGAAGCTCTGAGTATGGTAAACATTTTCCTAACTCAAAATCAAGACACATGCTGTGAAGTATGTGAGCATATTTAAGGTTATAATAAGACCATACGTCTGAAGCAGAACTTTACTTTACAACTGAAGACAGAGAATTTCCTTTACTACAGAAACAGTCCTTTGTTCCCGTTGAATCTGGCCTGAGGAATTTAGAAAAAAGCTGTCAAAAAAGAAAATCAGAAGTGTTATCCTTTTCGCGGTGACATTCCCTATAACCAGTGATGCTTTACGGTGGAGAAACTCTCTTGTCACCATCGATCCTGGGGAGTAGAATTCAGGAAAAGGTGGTTCAGAATGGACTCCACACTGGGGTGAAATAATTGAGGCACTAACCTTGAGCAAAATTGAAGGGGGCACCAGATACTCAGCAATCAAGAGAAATAATATTTTGATGCCATATTTTTAAAAATAAACATTAAAAAATTGCATGTTGAACAAAATATTAATGTTTTAGATGGAAACAGGATCCAACCTTGCACTTGCATGAATTGATCTCATTTGTCTCACCCCAATTCTGGCCTTATCCTATCCTGTCCTTATTTAAAATTTTGATATTTTGTGCATCATGGATTTTTTTACATTATTTTTTTAAATATTGCATCAAAATATTGCTTATCTTGGCTAATTACTTTTTTCGTAGCCACTTAAATTTTGCACTGTGGTATCTCACACTACTCACCCTAGTCCTGGTCCTGACAAATTCGGTGCCTGACATACAACAGGTATCAAAACCCAAAGTTGTTAAAGGAATGATTATGCAGTGAATAAATTAATGAATGACATTTCAATCACTGTAAGAGCGTCTTCTGTTCTTGTTTCTAACTACCTCTCTGCAAACTCCTCATTTTGGAAAAGACAGACATATAGGATGTGTTCCAGACTCACTTAAACAGAGCCATCTTTCTCCATGTTTTAAAATAATATAATGCATATTAAAAACTTTACTTTTCTATTGCTCACATCATCTCATTATAATTAATTATTTATCCTTAGAATATTGAAGGCATGTATGGGAATTTCCTTTCAAAACACAAACACAGGTCGGGTGCGGTGGCTCATGCCTGTAATCCTAGCACTCTGGGAGGCTGAAGCGGGTGGATCGCTCAAGGTCAGGAGTTCGAGACCAGCCTGAGCAAGAGCGAGACCCCGTCTCTACTAAAAATAGAAAGAAATGATCTGGCCAACTAAAAATATATATAGAAAAAATTAGCTGGGCATCGTGGCGCATGCCTGTAGTCCCAGCTACTCGGGAGGCTGAGGCGGTAGGATCGCTTGAGCCCAGGAGTTTGAGGTTGCTGTGAGCTAGGCTGATGCCACGGCACTCACTCTAACCCGGGCAACAAAGTGAGACTCTGTCTCAAAAAAAAAAAAAAAAAAAAACACAAACACAATAACACCTTAGCATATTTCTATTCTATTCTCTGGATAACCTTCTCTTTAGCTACAGCATGTGGGAGCTGTCAGCTGGGTAGCATTAGGAAACCTATTCATCAAGAGCGCTCAATTAAGGGTCTGTGAAAGTTATGCAGGATTAGGAAGGAAAGAATGTAAGAAAGTCATAAATTTGGAGAGGGGCATAAGGGAAGGGGAAAGGTCCCCCACTGCATTTGGGTGCGTGCGTGCGTGTGTATGCTTGTGTGCACGTATGTTTGAAAGAAGAATCTTTTTTATTTCAGCTGTGAATGCACTCCAGTCACCATCCATGGAACACACGTGCAAATTTTTAAATCTTAGTTTTAGAGCTGAAATATTTTCCACTCAAGTCTTTAAATTATTTAACTAAAATGCCTGGTTCGCTGATCTGCTTTCGTACGGACTACGGGACAGGGAGATTAGTAATGGATAAAGTGAAAACAAAATGAAAACAAAACACCCTCTGTGCTTCCCCAAGAATGTGGGAGTTGAGTGCACCCTGAATTAAGCTGCGTGTAAGGTGAGGGAGGAACAAAATGTGAATTGAAACCCAGAACGTCAGCTTCTGCCTTTGTGCTGAGTTGAGCTCAGAATAGGAGGAGAAGTTCTTTCGGAATGCAAAGGTGTGTTCCTCCTCAACGCCACCTTCCAGACCCCACAAAATCATCCCAGTTGTGAGTTCCATAAAGCAAGGCCAAGGCCTCTGGACAAGCACAAGGAATGGGGTTTCTCTCTTCATTCTCCTGCTCTGTACAACTTCTGTGAAAATATGGCATTCCGAACAGCTTCCCTCTTTTCCATCTCTTCCTCCTTCCCTTTATTCTGCAACTTCTTTCTGGCTCTAGGTAAGAGACAGAGCAATCTGAAGATTTTGACTGGGCACTAACTGACAGAAGCAGTCAAAAAGCTAGAAATTGGTCAGAGGAGACAGCATTTTGGGAGCCCCCATGTCAAAACCTCTGCAGCAAATAGCATTTCAGCAATCGATGAGTTTAGTTGTATTCCTTCTTCTATCACTTCATCTTGTTTATTGGGGCTTAGGCAAGAGAGAGCACATAGACTTCCATTTCTGTTCCTTTCTGCCACACATTAAGTGCCAAAGATGAGTTTAGACGTAAATTGGAAAATTCTTAGCATGGAGAGGAGGTGGGAAAATCAATCAATCAATTTATACACATAGCTAATCATCTCCAAGTCAGAAATGAAAAACAGTTGATTTTCCGAGAACTCTAACATGCAAGCTAATTTTCCAAAATTATTTTGTAGAGCAAGGATGATCAGAGATTATATGATGAGATGTGATTTTCAGTTTTCCTCCAGTTATGACTATGTTGTATAGATGAGAGCAAAGATAGTTAAAGTTGTCATACACTAGCTGTCACAGGGCAATTCCTTCTTGTCCCAGTGTGTCTGTCTAAAGAAATAAGGTCGCTTGTTAAACTCAGAAGCATATCTAGGGATCTAATTTAAGGACATCAGCCTCCTAGCATGTTGATTTGGAATGTTACACTGGTGAAGCTGAAACCATGGGGACTTTATGAAATTGCACTTAATTCTATTAATTCTGCTACTACTTGCATTTTGAAAATTATCTCTCTACTCCCTGATTATTAATAGACAACATACATTTTGGTACTTTTACTATTCCTTTTCTTTCAATCCTTTGAGAAAGTGATTTTGGTTTTATGTCATACTGCTCTTAGTCTCCTAAAGCTGTTTTTATGTCAACAAGATGTTAAGGCTGTTTGGTGGGCAATATGTCAGAGATGAGGTCCTTGGCTCACTTATTGGTATTACTCCTGGAATGTGGCAGGCTTCAGTTGCACTCAATAGAGTTTACACAGCTGTGCATAAAGGACATTGCATGAAGCCTTGGAGTTCAACCACTCAGCAAAATAAATCAATCAACAAATACTTATTGGACATCTCTGTTGGTAGAACAAGGTATCTAAAGTTGGTGCTGGAATATAACAGCTAATTCACAGAGAAAGAATTTTAGCTCAAAAACTTTCAATAATCATCAAATATTCTAGATAATTATGTAGGAGGTATTCAGAGGAGTTGACTATGCTATGGAGAGGTCTGTGTAAAATTGTGCATGTTCTGTGGAATAACAGACACAAAGTCTAAAGAAACCTGAGATCCAGTATCAAGGCCCCCCAACATCCCCAAATGGAACAAAACTGAACAAGCAAATATGTAAACAACAAAAACATCAAAAGACTTTCTTTGAAAATACAGGGTTGATGTTTCTAAGTGAGTTTAACTTCTTGAACCATACACCGTACAGAAACTATTTGACTAAAACACAGAACAGATGAAAAAGCACAGTTGTCCTGTTGGAGGTTGACTCAGTGGGTCAACACAGGAGCATGGCATGGAGCCAAGTCACAAGCTCCATGAAAGTCTACGACAAAGATTTTCAAGAAGCGTTTGTGCTGCCTGTGGTCTGGGGGACACATTTTGGCTCTTGCCATGCAACCTGAGTATAGTGCTGATTCTTACCTGTCATAATAAGTCACCTTCGGAGGTGTTACCCTGACGGGCACTGCTCTTCACAGCTTACAATTTCAATTAGATCTGGTAGCTTTCCCATTGTCAGCTAATAAGTGGCAGAGTTAGGTCTCCAATCTCGGTCTTACTTAAAATCCATGCTTATACCCACAGCGCATACTTTCATCAACTTGTAAGACCTTATCCTACTCGACATCATGTGCGGTTTTATGGGCAGACTCTTTAGATTTAGGTATGAGTAAAATATGGCAGAAGTATTTAGAAATATGTTACATTTTTACATATATTTGCTGTCATTTTTCTTCCTTTTCTATGCTCCCGCATGATATATTTCATTTCTGCATAGTTATTACTTTACAAATTGTTATTGCCTACCTTGACTCTATTTTCCTGATAAATAAATGTTTACTGAACAAAAGGATGAATATTTCCGAAAACCCTGCAACTCTAACAGCTAAATGCTTATCTATCATCATCAATAGCGTATTTTTTTTATGCTTAGTGCTTGGCCACAAGACAAGATCAATGATGGATAAATTCATTGCAGTTCCTAATCTACCATCTGGCTAATGCAAAAGCTTCTCAAAGGGGTCAGTGAACTATATCTTAATTCATGACTGTGTTCTAAGCATATATTAGTGTTTGAAAAATAGTATGCTCAATAATTATTTGCTGAATAAATTATCATTTCCTAAAAAATAATGAACATGTATTCAGTAACAGCTATGTGCAAGACACTAAGTTAGGTGATGAATGGAATTCAGGAAAGCATAATAATAACAGTGGCCAGTTTTTACCATGTGCTGGGCACTGTGCGGAGGGCTTTCTTTTGATGTAGTACGGCATTGAGTCCTCCCAATAACCTCGTAGGTATAAAAAATAAATAAGTTATTTTCCCAGGTCCCATAGATAGTAAGCAGCAGTGCCTGGCCTCCAACCTGAGGCAGTTATTTCAAAGCCTAACAGTCTTAAGCATGGTAGAAACCTATTTACCTGCCATTGAAATTTTTATTTATGCAAATAACTGTTCAGAATTATCCATAATAATTAAATATGTTTTCTTTTAAATTAAAATATATAAATACATATTAATTTGCCAAACTTTTTGCTATAGAGCCAGGCCTTGCTCTTGAGTATGGACCATTCTCTTGGAATCGTATGTTGTCTTTCTTGCAAAACCACACCCAGGATGCATTGTCTATAATTTCCAGTTTCAGTTTCTCTTAAGTGGAGCGAGAACTTAAGGACATTTGAAAAACAATTTTCAGCATAAAATCTTTCTAGATTTCTATGAGTTTTTCTTAATCTGTTCATTGCTTCATAAATATTATACCTAATCCAGGGCAATTTTTTGTTTAGTATCCATAGAGATTGTCAAAAATTGTCAATGTCTTCAAGTTCTCTCCATGTTGGTGCAAAAACGACAGGGTTTCATTCTTTTATGGCTGAATAATACTCCATTGTGTCTAGTATTTAATAGCACAACAGGTGACTATAGTCAACAGTAAGTTATTGTAAATTTTAACATCACTAAAAAAGTGGAATTGGAATGCTCCTAACACAAAGAAATGATAAATATTAATACTTGAGGTGATAGATACCCCCATTACCCTGATTTGATTATTACACATTGTATGCCTGTGTCAAAATTTCACATGTACCCCATAAATATATACAGCTATTATATACCGATAATAATCAAAGATAAAAAATCTAAAAAATTAAAAATTTAAAAAATTGCCAAAGCTGACTATATTTCAGGTTGTCATGGTGGGGTATTGAGAAATGTTTTCAATTAGCAATAATCATGCCCGGGATAAACCTCTTTGGCTATGACACTCTCACTGCACAAAGCTTCAAGGCACTTTTTTAAAACCTCTTTATCACGTTTCTTCAAAGCCTTTGACCTAGTTCTCATACAAACAACTCTCTTTTTGAATGCATATTTAATAGGTTTACTTATAAGATTTAGTTATGTAATAACAAAACAAAAATAGCTGTCATAAATAGACCAGGGAATAAACATAACCAAGTTTTGACAAGCAAATAATTCTCCTGGTGAGAGCAGGGGTGAATAAGAGAGCGGCCTAATAACCATGAGTGTTTATTTAGAGTCTTAAGGCACCAACTAATGCTTTTCAGAGACAAAAGGACATTGATTCATGGAACGGAGTTAACTTGAATTGTATTGCCCACTAGTGTATTATACACATGTATTTTTCTTTAATGAACATTGTTCCAGCACTTGTTGTATGCCAATCACTGTTCTTAGTGCTTTATAAATATTAATTCATTTCATCCTCAATTACTCTCTGGGGTGCATATTATTATTATTATCACCTAATGTTGCAGAGGAGTAAACTGATGGTCTGAGAGGTTACCTAACTTGCCCTAGATTATACACCGCATAAGCGGTAGAGCCAGGATTTGATTCCCAGTGCATACTCTTAACCCAGTGTCTACCAAACAAAAGTCATTTTATCTCCTTTCCAAAAGCCTAAAACCCAGATAGAAAAGGACACGTGTGCTCCCTATACAAACTTGCCTATGATAATTATCTCATGAGGGGTCCAGGAGTTCACAAACATCTTCTCTAATCATCTTCACTAAGACATGCACATGAATTTTCAGTCAGCTTTCGGTAAACCTCTCTTATAATAGCCAGTCTTCATTTTTCTTACCTCCTGTCCTTCCCTAAATGATTATAATGAACAGGAACATTTGATTTTCTTTTGATAAGCCACTTTTGCATATCTCTTTATAACCATTTCCTGTGTATGTTACTATCCTTTATGGCTTCCAGGCCTGGGGTGATAATGTCGACCATATGCGGCAGACCAGCGGTCAAGGAGCATGCTGGAGATTCTCAGAAATGTGTCCTGAGGGAGCACCTCAATCCTTTCATCTCTGTCTTGTGGATTATGCACAATAATCCCCACAACTTCCTGAGATTCTAGGTTCAAGATCATAAAATAATTTTCATCTCCCAATCAAACCACACATTTAATGTGGTGAAAACATCTTTAATTTTGATGCCACGGAAACAAGTTCTGTGGTCTGTATTTATAGACTTATGAAAGAGGGAAAATGGATCTGAATTCTCTTGACAATTTTACATCGTCAGTGACTTCCTCCCCTTGGAAAGTGGTTTTATGCCATCAGAACACATATGCAATTTGTACCAAGAAAAGTGTGTCACATTTTACATGGTTGGAAAACCATTTAATATTTCTTTTAAGAAGATAATATACATGTGATTCAAATATCGGAAGTACAAAATTTCTATAGAAAGTCTTCCTCATGGGGCTAGGCATGGTGGCTCACCCACCCAGCAGTTTGGGAGGCCTAGGTGGGAGGATCACTTGAGGCCAGGAGTTTGAGACTGGCCTGGGCAACATAGCAAGACCCTGTCTCCAAAAAATTAAAAATAAATTAGCCAGACGTGGGTGTACATGCCTGTAGTCCTAGCTACTCCTAGCTTGAGCCCAGAAGTTCAAGGTTATAGTGAGCTATGATCACACCACTGTGCTCTAGCCTGGGCAACAGAGCAAGACCCTGTCTCAAAAAAAAAAAAAAAAAAAAAGAAAAGAAAAGAAAAGAAAACAAAAGAAAAGGAAGAAAAGAAAAAAAGAAAGTCTTCATCTTAACTCTGTCCCCCAGCTACCTAGCCTATCTCTGAAAGGCACACAGTATTCCCTATTACAAGAAACATTTTAAAAATAAATATTTAAATGATCTGAAATGTGTAAGTCAATAAGATGAATAGCTATGAATAACTAAGAAGCTGAATATTTGATCCCACATTTGAACTAAAATATTGCTTGAAAATATCAGCTTTACTGAAATCCTCTTAACATCCTATTAACTCTGAGAGTAGATGAAAGAGTAAGAATTCTAACATAAAAACACAAAGGCATGGTTCAGCATTTATACTGTGAGGGAAGAATTTTCTACCCAGAGCACTTAGTAAGATATATTTTTTGTTATCATAATATATTGGAGTTAGATGGTGATAGTATTATACAGGAAGAGAACTAGTCCTAGAAGTACTATTCTCTAGAAGTAATGCTACTTCTGAGAAACCACTTTTCATTCTTGTATCTTGATTTGATTATAAATATAATCAGGGGTCTTTTGAAAGATCACAAAGACCCTTAGAATCATGTATGGAGATACTCTAGGATTAGAAAGGGACAAAAGTTATTCCACAATGGAACAGTAATGACTACAACCACAGATGAGACCTCTCCTTCCCAAGCCATAGCACCCCATAGATGTATAATGCACTAGCAGACCATTTACTACACTTAAAAACGATCACACAAACAAAGAAACAAAAATCTGCAACCAGAGTAACCTCTGTGACTTATAGAGATCACCATGTGGTAGGATTGGGAAGAGCTTCAGACACGTCCCAAATAAGAATCAAGATTAAATTTTTTTTCATAATGATATGTTAATATATCCTTATGTATACATTTCATTGATGCTGTAAAATAAAAACCAATTAGTTAATTGTCTTGAAAATTCAGAACCCAAATCTTCATCTATACCCAATTCTAAGTCATAGAAATAAAAGACTGGAAGCTAAGTTTTGTTTTGTTTTTTTTTTTTTTTTGGAGACAAAGTCTCTCTCTTTTGCCCTGGCTAGAGTGCCGTGGCAGCAACCTAGCTCACAGCAACCTCAAACTCCTGGGCTCAAGCGATCCTTCTGCCTCAGGCTCCCGAGTTGCTGGGACTCCAGGCATGTGCCACCATGTCCGGCTAATTTTTTCTGTATATATATTTAGTTGTCCAGATAATTTCTTTCTATTTTTTAGTAGAGACAGGATCTCGCTCTTGCTCAGGCTGGTCTCAAACTCCTGATCTCGAGCAATCCTCCCACCTCGGCCTCCCAAGAGTGCTAGGATTACAGGCGTGAGCCACCACACCTGGCCCTGGCAGTTAAGTTTTAAAACACTTTTAGAGCTGCATTTATTTTTAATTTTTGACTCATGTCCTCCAAGAGTTGAGATTAAGATACTATGGGATACGAAGGCATAGACAACAAGTGGCTTCTCTAAGAAGTTGTGTATTAATATTTTAACACTAATTTCCAAGGGAAAAAAATATACCTGGGAACGCTTTCGCTGATACTGCAATGGTTTGCCTGCTGCGTGAATTTTGCTGAAACATTTATGCATTATCATCAGGCAATAGATATAAGGTAAGGATTTGGTCTTAATTTCAAGTGGGTGGGGCTCAGGTGAATCTCGTCAAGATTTCCATGCACACGTTAAGTCAAAAGAGTTTTTTTTAAGTAGAAAATTTGCTAACAGTATATAGTAATTATACTACTCCCTTTGCTGGCACCTTCAGGATCTAGGTTATGCTCAGTGCTGGGATGGACTTGCCTGCCTTTCACTTTGTATTTTCTTTTGTAGTTGGTGTTCAGAATGGCACAATCCTTAGGTAGTACATGCTTATAAGATGCTCACAAGTCTCCATCGTATAAAAGAGTGTGACAGACTGCAATAACTTATATTATATTTCTCAGAGAGGACACTAGATTTATTAAGAAAAATCCTCAAATGATGTATATGTACAAGGGGTCATCAAAAAGTTCATGGAAAATGTGTACTATGAGAAAACTATGCATAGATTTCAAAATTTTTTTCAACAAATAAATTTGTACTAACCTGTTATAACATATCTGAACAGGATTTAGTCTGAGATACCAAGAAAGATAAGACATCACTTTGACAAGAGCCCCAGCACAGCAAAATGAATTCTGCTAAAATTGAAGGAAAAACAAACATCAACTTTATCATGAAGCTTGGGTGGAAGAATGGTGAAATCACTGATGCTTTACAAAAAGTTATGGGGACAGGGCCTCAAAGAAATCAGCAGTTTACAAATGGATAATTCTTCTAAAAAAAAGGATGAGATGATGTTGAAGATGAAGCCTGCAGTGACAGACCATCCACATCAATTTGCAAGGAAAAAATTCATCTTGTATGTGCCCTAATCGAAGAAGACTGACAATTAACTGCATAAACAATAGCCAATATCATAGACTTCTCAATTGGTTCGGCTCACATAACTCTGGCTGAAACTTTAAAGTTGAGCAAACTTTCCAATCTATGGGTGCCAAAATGGTTGTGCCCAGATCAACTGCAGACAAGAGAAGAACTTCCAACAGAAATTTTAAACAAGTAGAATCAAGATCCTGAAGCATTTCTTTGAAGAGTTTTAATAGCAGATGAAACACGGTTTTATCAGTATGATCTTGAAGACAAATCACAAGCAAAGCAATGGCCACCAAGAGGTGGCAGTGGTCCAGTCCAAGCAGAAGTGGACTGGTCAAGAGCAAAGGTCACAGCAATAGTTTTTTGGGATACTCAAGACATTTTGCTTGTTGACTTTCTAGAGGGCCAGGGAACAGTAACATCTTATTATGAGACTGTCTTGAGAAAGTTTGTCAAAGATTTAGCAGAAAATCAACTGGGAAAGCTTCACCAGAGAGTCCTTCTCCACCATGACAATGCTCCTCCTCATTCTTCTCATCAAACAAGAACAATTTTATGAGAGTTTCAATGGAAAATTATTAGGCATCCACCTTATAGTCCTGATTTGACTCCTTCTGACTTTTTTCCCTAATTTTAAAAAATCTTTTCCATTTTTCTTCCATTAATAATATAAAAAGGACCATATTGACTAGGTTAAATTCCCAGGACCCTCAGTTCTTTAGGGATAGACTAAATGGCTGATATCATTGCTTACAAAAGTGTCTTGAACTTGATGGAGATTATGTTGAGAAATCAAGCCTATACTTTTTATTTTTTAATTCCATGAAATTTTTGTAGTCCCCTTGTATTTGGTTTGTAAGTCAGGGATGCCTGTACCCAAAGGCAAATTTAACTTATAACTTAATTGTGATTAGTTATCCTTGTGGGAGACAGGAAGAGCATCACTGAATTCCACAGTCTTCCAAACTCATTTATTGATTGTGTTATCCCTGCCCACTTCCACACTGATCTTTCTGAAAACAGAATTGCCTTAAGCAAAATTAGAAGGTATGAATTTCATTTCCTTTCATTCCTCCTGCTCTGCTTAGCTTCTAACCACTAAACAAGCAGCGGAGAGGGGAACCAGGAGTTGAATGTGCTCAGGGAATCCACAAACTAGATTTTAAATGCCTCTGAATATTTATGATTTGATTAGGATGACTCTCAAGTTACTAATACTACATTCTGAAAATAATACGTTATGAGTGTTGCTGATTGCCTGGTTTAAAATAATAATCTGTGTCTGTGCTTTGGTGCTATAATGACATTTATTTCACTATAGCCATCATCATCAACATCATTATATAAAATCACAGTTTGCATGTATTTTATATGACCCCAATTTAGGCTTTGCCCAGGCAGAATGGCCCCTGTCTATTAACAGACAATAGTTATTGCTATGTTTATATGTTCCAGGATTCAAAAAAGATTGTTTTTGTGACTCCAACAAACTGATCTTTGAATTTAGGGTCAGTGATCTCTGGTGAGCACTGAAGCTTCTACCATGTATTATGCGAAAGCATGGTTTATTTGAGATGAAACAAATTTTAAAATGAAATAAATTATATGAGAAAAAAATGAAAAAAAATTAAACATAAATAGTTATTGAGCACCTACTATGTGTCAGGCGACCTGCTGGGTGCAGGATACCAAAGTAAACAAAATAAACAAAATCTATACTATCCTCATCCTCATGGAGATTATGTGCCATTGGGAGAGAAGGCAAGAATAGTGAGATCTCTTGTAGGGGAATTATAAAGATCAGTGCAAATACATAGCAGGACACCTTACCCAGGCATAGCTGGTGTGCCTTCAGGAAAGACTTCACCAACATAAAGCATCTATAAGAGTTAGCCAAACATGACAGACTGGAGAACGGTAGTTCTAGGAAGAGAAATCATTCTGTTAAAGGTACTGTGCCCAAAGGGAGCAGGAGTTTCCCAGGAAATGAATGCCATTCAGTATGATGAGCATAAGGTCAAGGAAAGGAGAAAGTGATGAGAGATTATGGTAGAAAACAAGCTGGAGTCCAAAGCAGATCATGCAGGGACTTATTCCACTTGTTAGTGAATTTGGTCATTATTCTAAGAGCAATGGAAGGCATTCAAGAATTTGGGGAAGGAAATTGATGTAATTATGTTTGTGTTTTATAAATGTCACAATGACTAGAGTAGAGAGAATAGAACAATGGCCAATCAGTTAGGAAATAATTACGAGCAATGCAAGTGAGAGATGATAGAGGCAACGAGGGCAAGGATGACATAAAGGAGTAAATGCTTTTTTAGATACATGTAGCAAATATATGAGTATCAATTCCCTTGGTGAGTAAGTAGCTGTGATCACTATGAAAAGGAAGTATGAAACCCAAGTGGCTGGTTGGCTCACAGGAAGATGACCCAGATGGGGCAAAAAGTTACTGAGTTCTATTGTGGCAATATTACATTTCAAACGTTGGTGGAAAATCCAAGTGGAAATACCCATGGAACTCTGGCATACAAAAATCTCAAATTTAGAGGGCAAATCTGTGGAAAAGCTGTACAATTGGGAACCACCTATATCTAGCCTTGAAAGTAGGTGGGGATATCCAGACAGAGTGAGTATGTGGTAAGAGAAAGGCACTGTTCTCAACAGACTATTAAGGGATAGAAGGAAAGAGAAGAACTCACAAAAAAGCATGAAAAGGACAGATCAGAAAAATCTGAAAAGATGAAGACTGTGGTACCAAAAAAGCTAAGAGATGGGAGCATTTCAAAGAGAGAGCATTAGTGCTGCGGAGAAGTCAAATCAGACTATGAATGAGACGTGCCTTTTGCATTTGGCAACAAATGGGTCCTGGTGATCTTGGCAATAGCAGCCTCCGTGAAGTGGTGTTGACAAAATCCCATGGCAGGGAGTTGAGTTGTGGGAGATGAGGGAACAGTGACAACGCGTGCAGACAGCACTTTCAAGAAGTTTGGTTGTGAAATGGATGAAAGTAAAAGAAGTATCTTTACAAAAAAAAATAAAATTCCTTGTAGTACCAGTTATACTTAAATATTATTTAATATTGCACAATATTGTTGTTAAAATATGAATGCTTGTAGGGTACATTTCAAAAGAAATACTTTTCTCTTTAATTCTTAAATAGTTTGAATTTGTGCCAATGCTTAATATTCAAAATTCTTGTTTAGCATATTCCTTTTTAACTTAATCCATTTCTCTTAACTGAAAAAGTTAAATGTCTCTCCTAAGGGCATATTTGGCTCCATGACCATGTGGCTTTCAGCCATTTTTGTCATTACAAGCCTTGTAGATTGCTGGTTTACACAGCCAACAAAGAAACCGTACTCGGCACTAATGGGAGGAAAAGTCTGGCCATGCCTTTACACCTTCCCTAATATTTTGTCTCTTTTTCTATTGAGAAAAAACTGAGTGACCTTAAAGTCCAACTAATTTATTCTTCTTGGTTTCCAGATGGGGAAATAGATGCTTAGAGAGTTACTGTGTCTTCAAAACTTAGACGGTATAAGTGGCAAGGAGAGTCAGAACCACTGATCTCAATGACTGGCGGTATATAATATATCCTGTGTTTTCCATTGAATCCGTGTCTCTTAATGTTGATGGAATCCCTTTCCAATCAGATGGGCAAAGTTTCAAAATATGAGGTAGATTCCCTCTCCTTTGTCTTCATAATTATTAGTGGTTACTTGAAGTTTACATGAAATGCCAGAGTCTTCTGTAGCATCTGCTCATATAAAGGATTTCTATATGGGCCAGATAAAAACCACTTCAGCAAGAGAGTTCCTTGAAGTTACTATTGACAAGAGTTTTTTTTCCCCACTAAAATAAAACATGTTGATACTTCTATTTGATAAGTTAACCAAGAACTTAGAAATCTAAAAGAGTTCTATGATTGCAAGTATTGGACAAGTTTTCCTAAATGTGTTGGACAAAAACTTTTATTGGAATAATTCTTGTAATCCTAGCACTTTGGGAGGCCGAGGCGGGTGGATCGCTCGAGGTCAGGAGTTCGAGACCAGCCGGAGCAAGAACGAGACCCTGTCTTTACTAAAAATAGAAAGAAATGATCTGGCCAACTAAAATATATATACAAAAAATTAGCCGGGCATGGTGGCGCATGCCTGTAGTCCCAGCTACTCGGGTGGCTGAGGCAGTAGGATCGCTTAAGCCCAGGAGTTTGAGGTTGCTGTGAGCTAGGCTGACGCCACGGCACTCACTCTAGCCCGGGCAACAAAGCGAGACTCTGTCTCAAAAAATAAAAAATAAAAATAAAAAAAAAAAAGGAATAATTCTATTCTGCAATAAGAAGTTATTCTAGACATTTAATCAGGAAATTTTATTGCTCCAGATCCATCTGTTGCTGTGATTTAAAAGAAGGGGAGGGAGGGAATATTGTCAGGAGGTAAACTGGTGAAAAAATGGTTGGAAAAAATTGACACCAGAACCTAAATAACAGTCTTGACTGTTGCAGTGAGTACATTTGGGGGAAATACACACACATACACACACACACACACACACACACACAAAACACACATACACAAACACAACACAGACACATAGAGATTTAGTTGCAAAAAAGCGATAACTTGAAACTTCTATGAGGATCTTTTTTAAAAAAATTGAAAAAAAAAAAGAAATGTGCTCAATATGTTTCTCAAAAAGACTGGTTTCAAATTTTCTGCACCCTTTTTTTTCACCCCATGAATGATGTATACTATTTGAAATCACCAATGACTTTTTATATCTTAGTGACAGCTTCATTCCTGCTTCAAAATTTAGAAATTGACAAAACTTTGATGTGTTTTACTTTCCTGCTCTCCATTTTTACTTTAGTTATATAATTTAAACTGAATATATCCTATTTTTAATCAAATCTATCACATATTATTTTCTCATCAAAAAAGTGGACAGCAAAACATTTATATCGATAAACTCACTCATACATGGACGCTTGATTTACAACAAAGAACAACTACAAACAGTAAAAAAGCATGGCTTCCCAATAAACAGTCCTGGGAACATTGGGTCACCATAGTGATAAAATGTACCCTGGTCCCCTTCCTTACACCATAGGAAAAATAATTGATTCCAGATTCATTAGAGATCTGCATGTGAAAGGTACAATGAGGTAGGGTTTCTAAGAGGTAAACTAGGAGATTATCTTCATGATCTGGGCAGGGAAAGAATGTTTCCCCATAAAAGAAAATGGATAAATTAAACTATATTAAAATTAAGAATTTCTGTTTATCAAAGGCACCACAAGGAGCATACAAAGACAAGATAATATAATTCCATTTATGTAAACTTCAAAAAACAAGCAAAACTGAACTCTTGTCCTTAGGGGTTAAAACTACAAAGCAAAGCAGTGATTTCACAAAAATCTGGAGTAAGAGAAAAAAGAGGGTAATGATTAAGTAGTGTTGGGAGAAGAGTTTCTAATTCTTGATGTGGGTAGAAATTATACAGTTTATTTTTTGATAATTTATTAAGCTGTATGTTTTCATTTGGGACACTTTTCAGTATGCATTTTATATTTTGCAATATCAAATGTTAAAAACAGCAACAAAAATATGTGGACTAGCTGAATGGCCACCACAAAATAGAACTGGATGGATGTCCACTTACAGGTAGGTTTCTGATTGTGTTCTGAATTTTCTATTGTTAATCTGAAATTGTCTGTGTTTCAATTCAGAATTGATATAACATTGAAGAAACCATGACTATGAAATTTTCAGATCACTTAAAACTGAAATAGATGGCAGAATGAAGATTCAAAATGGTCTTGACGGACTTATAATTCTAGCCGCAAATCAACAAGAGGAAATGTATCAGGGGTCACTTACGTACAACACACCAAACATTGTCAGGGGGCTAGTTAGGCAGAGAGGGCCAAGGGCTCCCACTGCCAAGAAATGTCTTACAGGGTCTCCACAGAAATGTCAGACAGAGCTTCATGAGTCGGTCTGGCTGCGGGATGCCATTGAGCAAGTGGCTGTTGCATTTAAAGGGAATTTTGAAAACCCGCCCGATTGCAGGAACACATACAACAGAGAGGGTCAGCAAAGGGAGCACACAAAACAGCAAGACTTCAAGACTTAAAACCAAAAAGCAGCAGCCCCAGCTGGCAGTTCTTCCTACTGTCCAGCCAAACAGGCAAGCTGAGTTTGGTAGGAAAGAAGGGCTCAGTACTACAAGATGGGCCTTTAAGCAGCTGCATGAATATACCGATTCCCTAAGAACAGTCGTAGATCCCGAATCACAGTCTGCACACCTCATTACAGTCAGCGGGTGGGGAGCAAAAAGAAGAGGATTCAGAAGAGCCGGAACAGTAACGGTTACTGTAAAATGTGTACAGATCTCACTAGATAGCTGAAGTCCTGTCATTCTCATCGAATCCCCTTGCCATACCCATAAAGTCCTGACTTACGGAATCCTTCCAGGTGTTGTTAGATATAGATACCAGAACCTGCCCAACCAATGCAGGCAAGATTCTGGCACTCCACGTGAGCAAGATGAGTTAGGCTGCACACCTTCAAGAATTCTGTCCACAGCCCTAATTTTGCACTGGCTCAAGTTGGGGGTATTCATAAATCAATTATGCCAGTGCAGTATAGGTGAGAACTAACCTAAAGATATAACTGTGGCTTTGCTTGTCTGAATCCTAACTCTGGCAAGGCAGGGACTATGTCTGTTTTGTTTTCCACTGGATTCCCGGGGCCAAAGCTTAAGTAACAGTAATTACTGATGAAAGGAGACAATGCTGGCATGCAGAGAGGCAGGAAGGAAGTTCAGATAAAAATCCTGGGATTTATGACGGGTTATGCCTTCGGTGTAAGACAACAGTACAACATGACTATTTGAAAAGCAAACACATTGCTAGACTGCGGTAATAGAAGCCTAGACTCTAGACAATGGGAGGGAAAAGTGTGAATCCACTCTAGTCAGACCACATCTACAGTGCGGAGTTCCACACTCAGTCGTCTCATTTAAACAATGCACTAGGAAAGTTAAGTTCGGGGAGGGTGACCAGAGTGATGAGAAATGTGTAAACCAAGCCCATGAATGGTTGACAAAACCAGAGCTATGTGGTTTGGAAAGGAGAGGGAGCAAGATGGTCATGTTCTAATCATGGCAGGAAAGGGTTGTCATGGAGAAGAATGTGCAGGCATGTTTGTCAAACCTGGCTGTGCAGCCATATCCCCTGTCAGAGCTGCACAGAAATATCGAGGCCTCAGGCCACCCCAGACCTACTGAACCTCTCAGGATGATACCTGGACCTCTGTGTTTGGACTGAGCTCCCAGGTGACTTTGATGCAATGCTGATGTTAAGAACCGCAGGTGTAGACCTATTCTCATTTTCTAATTGAAAATCTTAGGACCAATAGGTAGAAATTATGAGGAGGTAGATATAAGCTTAAAAAATAATAAATAATCCTGTTAATAAATATGCTGCAATAGAATATTGGTGACAAAGTTGTTTTATAAAATCTTTGAAAATGTTTTGGAAAATATTTGGAAAGGGAAGAAAACAACAGCAATGACTACAAAATCTTCTGAGAATCCTGCCAAAATAATCCTTGAACGTAGAGACGGCCACTGTAGAAATCTGAGGTCCTTTCTGAGGTTAGGGTGTTTTGAACCTAGGTATAGAACCGCCTCATTTATCTAAAGGTCAGATTTCTAGCAACCTTGAGCTTTCAGATGCAGGCATTCAGACTTTACTGAGTTTTACTGTAAAATTTGACAGTAACAAATAATCAAGCTTATCAAGAATTTGATAAACTTGATTATCTGTTTCTTCTCCAGCCTGCAGCAGATTAGGAAAAAACAAGAAGGATAAGAAGGTTATTGAAAGCCACACATAATGACAGTCCCAAGAGTAAGTATAAAAAAGGAAAGCAGAAAAATGCAAAAAGCCGATAGAAATCTATTACTGCACAGGACATTCATGAATGCTCAAAATGATGTCCCTGAGTCACCTAAAAGTGTCTGACTTCTGGTGGGCATCTTGTTATAAAAAGGTAATTGTCACAGAAGAGTAGGATTTTGGAAAAAGGACTATTAGAAAAAGTTACTTTATGCAGAAAAGTGTTATATCAAAAGGGTACAGCTCACTACATTTTTAAAAACCATTAAAACATTGTGTAACCAGCATCCAGATTAAATAAATAAACACATAATTTCCGGAAACCAAAAACTCCCTCCTACTCCTTTCCAATCACTCCACTTTCCACCCTCTCAAAGATAGTCCTACCTCTAACAGCATGGTCTGCGTGCTTCATATAAAGCAGACATGTCCAACACATTCTCTTGTATTATTTTGTGTCTGAAGTCTGTTGTTCAACTTTATGTTTTTTAAATAATGATTCCCAGAATGTATCAATGACTTGTCACATAAGTAATGGCCAAACAAGGAATACAAGAAGCCACAGCTCTTGAACTCTGAACTAAAGCTATTCTCACTTTCTTTTAGAAAGTTTTTTCTCCATAAGAAAATATTTAACACATTTTCATCTTAAAAGAGAGGTTTCAAGTATATGAATAAACAAATATATAAAAATAACAGAATTAAACATCTAAGTAAATTATTATATGTGAAACAAGAAGCCCAAATGTCAAATTTTGTATCTTTTATCTCACATGCAGTCCAGATATAAGTAAGTTACTGTTTTAAAAAATGATAACTTTAAACTATTTTTATTTCCTCTATGCCTCCATAAAATTTATTTTACCTAAATAAAATTTTCAGAAGGCTAAGTAATCTCTATGAATGTATAACCTTGATAAATTTTCATCTTTGCATAGACTAGTCTGATGATTAATGCAGTAGTAAAAATGGCTAAGAAAAAAACAAAATTTTTTTTTGTTTGGTCTTTTTCATCAAAGACGAAGTATGTCTTCACTAAGAGTATGGAGTGTGATCTCCTACACCCTGTGGTCACTTGCCAGTTGACTGGCCATTCTTGGTCTTAGCCTGAAAGTTGTTCTATTTTACTTTAGTGCTATCATTGCTTCAAAATCCAAGTACTAAAAATATATTATTTTTGAGACAACCTAAAATCAGTAACAGAAGTTATCTCTCTAAGGTATAAATTAAAACAGACTTATTTACAAAAAGAAAAATATCTCCAAATGGCATATATAATTAGAAATTCTTAAAATTCTTAAAATGCTTGAATGAATAATGTTTCATTCTCCTTGGTGTTTCTACCTTCTTTTTAGGGAAATTGGTCAATGTGATGTCTTCCAATGTCCTTTTTTAGATTTGTGATTGACCTTTGCAGTGCTCTTTTTTTTTTTTTTTAATCTGGCTCAATTCAATCCTGCACTTAGCATGAAATACAAATTTTGTTACTTATTGGCTTAAATTAATTTCATAGGCATTATATTACACAGTGAAATACAATAAAAACTGTGTTTTCTCTAAATCTAACAACACAAGTTTGAAATAATAACTTTGGATAAGATTTGTAAAAATGGATGTCTTTTCCTCCCAAAAAAGTTAGAGCATGAAAAGCAACAAAAACGTATATAAAGTGTAGCAAGAGGTAACTTGGCATGCAATTGGATAATATCTAGGAAAACAGCTACTCTAGTCAGATACATAAGCAAGTGAAAAAGGACACCCACAGAAACACTATCATTTCCATTCTCTGTCCAGAGATCTCCTGTGGAAGATGATTAAAAAGAAAATTGTTTGCTAGTCAAAGTTAACCCTTCCCTGACATATGTCTGTATAATGTCTAAATTGACACTTGATAATTATGTAAAAGGCATATCTAAACAGGAAGTTCCCATATGTATATTTCTATGAAGAACTTTGAATCACTCTTCTTATGAAACATTCATTTAAAAGGCATTTAAGGTAAGACTTTTCAAATCTATTTTAAGAAATGGCTGACTTGAGCTAAAGATGTAAAATTAATTTCACTTGCTATTTGTCTCTAAAGCCCCCATGGCAATCTCAGAATTCCTGAACTTTCTACTTCAACTGACAGAGGATCTAAAATTATCGCAGGGGTTTCTTTCACAAGATTCTTAAATCCAGATTGATTTCAATTTGAAAAAAAAGTCAATGCTTCATCTTCCAAATGTGAGAACTTTTAATAGGCTGAACAACACTGGCTGAGATACTTAAATAAACTGATTTAAAATCTAGAGCAAACTTTTTTTTTCCCCCCATTCATTGACATTTCCCAGTTTGGAAAATGGCATGTGGTCGTTTGACGCAGCAGAACCTGCCTTGGCACAATGGCAACAGTGACATCAGGAGCAGTGCTGAGGAAGGTCCCGATGTCAGTCTTGGAAAGGACTCCATTTGTATGAGCATTGTGCTTCTTACCAAAAGGTTTGTTTGCTTGCCTATAGGAATGCTTCCATGCATGTGTACACACTGCGCATCATTTCATTGTGCCTCAGTTTCCTCATCAATAAAATGGTGAAGAGAAACTGCCAACAGCATTCCTCATATTCCAAAACCTAGGCTATTGAAAACTGGCAGGGATTCCAAGGTGAACAGTGGGGCTTAGAAGTATGGAGGACAAGGAAACTGAACAATTATTCCTCTTTTCCCCTCTTTTCAAATGTGGGCATCTGCCTGCTTGACCAGAGCCCATTTTCCACACTCATCACTTCTGATGTGGGATTATGACTGGGAAAAAAAAAAAAAAAAGCCAGGAGGAAACAATTGGAAAGTCCAAGGGAGAAGAGTAAACCTAAATCTCCTAAAAGAAAAAGTGAAACATAATTTTTCTAATTTCTTATCTCTCTGCTCCTGAATTACTGGCAAAAGCACCTAGAGAAGTGCCAAGTATTATGATCACCCAGTTACTCTTACTCAGGATGCATACGGAAAATTAGGGTGGGATAAAAGAAGAAAAAGAACAGAGAAAAGACAGATTAACAGAATCAAATTCCAGGTGGGGAAAGAATGAAGAAAGGCAAGCAGCATTCTGGCTCTCCCTCTCCACTCATGTTTTTTCCTACAGGAGGAAAAGGAGCTAGCTTCTTCTGGATGCTCCAAGTCAGGGCAGACAATAAAACATCACCACAGTGACAGCCGGGTTATTACTTTCCGGCTAGTGACCAAAATGAGACCCTAGTGTGGTAGAATTAAAATTCATAATCTCATCCATGAAAGGATTTTCTGTACCAGACATTTTGTGAGAGGTCTTTAAAAAAAAATAGCCTAATGTGTTAATATTGAAAATACATGCATGTAATTTGAGTGAGTATAAAATACCATGTGTATTAAATTAATAATGTTTCATTACTCGCCCATCACAGCATCATTATTTTAAATAACCATATTTCATTTCAGTGGACAGAGTGTAAATGAGTATGTATTTTTATGTAAAGTGGACCTGCATCATTATTTATTCATGAGTTTTAAAAGGATCATTATTTTTGACAGACAGCTCCTGTCAAAAGATTTATGCATTAGAACTCATGTTTCCCCACAATAATCATCAATCAATAAACTTTAGAACTTGGTACTTAAAATTCAGTGTTATTGAGATGCACATTTTGCTCTAATTAAACACATGTTTGCATTTGAAAAATAAACTGCAATCTCAGTTCAAATATATAAAATCTGAAATATCAATATTGCATGGGCAGGCTGAGTCATGGTTTTAGTTTGGGAATGTGCCTTGTTACATTTTAAGTAATTGCTTTGTTTCCACACACCAGGCCTTTTTCCTGTACCCCCGTGGGGCAGAAAGGGAAGCTTACAAGATTCGGCTTTTAACACGGTAATTGGTTATCAGTGATGGTAGTTTTCTGAGCAATGATGCCGTTGCTCCCTGCTTTCAGCTTGATTTGAAGGGAACTGGGAGGGCACAAACCAGGCATTTCAGTGGCACAGGAAAGAGCACATGGCTTTCAGTATGGGGAGGGACGGTATACACATGGTAACATACAATTACAAAACAGCAGACCTGGAACTGAGACTGATGGCAGAGCTGATGGGAGACACTTCCTGAATCCCCAAGATGGACCAAAAAGGCAGTGAGTTACCAGTGTCTTGCAAAGATCCACTGCCCGGAGGAGAAATCGTGGTAGTGATTCAGCTTTAACCCCAGAGAAAATAACTGGAAGTTTTGTAAGTCTCTGGGGACCAACTGTCCCTTCAGGATTTCCACAGACATTCCATTAATGTGAGCTCCCCAAATCGCCCTGTCTCCAGATGAGCTAATAATACTCAAGACGGTTATTATCTAAAATGTTCTTTTGAATAATCTGGATCAAAATGCCTGAATTAAATATACTCTCCTGCTTGGCAAAGTCTATTTTCCTATCTAGATTTTTAGAATTCAGATTATCTATTACTTTGATGCATCATTTTATTATCAAACACTCAACACTTCATTTCCCTTCCATCAGGGTTTGAAACTTGGAAGTGGAACATTCATCTCTCCTGCCTACCCCACAGGAGAAGGAGCAGGCAGGTAGAGGCTGGAACACAGACAAGGAGAAACCCAGACACAGGGCACTTTTAACCTTTGTCTGGGAGATATGCAAATCCTATTTCCTGGGCCAGATTTTATATCAAGCGACTAAACAGCTAAGCTAATGAAGAACATGTCAGGACTTCCTTGGTGGGGAGAGGCTGGAGAGAAAGACAGGCAAGAGGGAGGGGGGAGGGGGGGTGAGGCAGGTCTGCAGAGAGAGCCAGCCCCTCTGCGAACAGCTGGAGGAAATGAATGAGCCCTGAGAATGGCTGGGACTGATGCACTGTAGGACAATTACAAAAATAATGGTGCCTTTATTATTATTTTTTTCATTAGATTAAAAGTGTAACTTTCGGGGCTGTCAGCAGACTTTCTCTCCAGGAAATAAATTGTCAGTTTAAGAACACAGTAAAGGGTGGATTCAGTCACTTACATTAAGGTTTCTGGCCAATGCTGAAATGAATTTCGTGGGAAGAGGTGGAGAAATGGAAAGTGAAATTTTTCTCTATGGGAAATAAGCAGTTTTGGAGCAATCCCAGAGACAGACACGAAGCCAACTTGGGGAGATGGAGGAAGAATCCCACTGCTGGAGAATCAGAGACTTCTGTAGAAAACCTGCCAGTGAGAAATACTCTGAGTTAGGACTATCTGCAAGGCCAAGAGTTGGATGTTCACTGCTGTTTATTCAGACTTTTTAAAGTATGCTTTGGGAAAAATGAGGACAGGAGTCTCCGCCACCAGTTTGTATTACACAGAAGGGAATAGCTGCAGAGGAGAGATTAAGAGTATGGGAGAAGCAGAGATGAGAGAGAGAGAGAGATGACCGTGACAACATAGGCCTCAGAAATTCATATTCTGAGAAAGTTTTTCGTGGGATATGAGATTAGAGATATAGGTTGGGATGGCCAGAAGGGAAAGCCAATTTTATTTACAGATTTTTTTTCAACTTAAAAATATACAGTTACTCAACTATGTCACAATAAAACATGGGTTTTGAGTATATTGTGGTACAAAATTAAATTCATTTTTATTTTTTAATTTGGTTATGTGGCACTTTTCTCTACTGTTGGGGCACAGAGAATGATACCCCGAAGCATGGGACACTGGCATGCTAAGCACTTTGAATTAAAAGAGATGGAAGGCCTCAGAAATAAGCCTCGGAACCAAGGTTCTGACTGACCTTCCCTCAGCCCCTGTCTCTGGACCCTTTTTCTTTCCTAGAGACAGATCCAGAGGGACTCTCTCTCTGGAATTTTCTTATCTTACCAAGGAAACTTCTTTCCAAAAGAAATGCAATCGTCTTAAGTCCCTTCCCTAGGAATTTCATTAAATTTCATTAAATAACCATGAAAGATTCATCACAGAGAAGAGACTAAAAGCTGTCACCATGCCCACACAGACATTTTCTCTATTCTGAGGGCAGCTCTGAGACATTACCTGGGACACTATCTAGGTAATAAGGCAACCTTTGCTCACAATGCAATTCTGCCCCTCACCTTACCATAACGTGCCAGTCTCATTCAGTTTTGAAAAAGAATCATTTGCAAAGCACTGCCTAGTCTTCCAGGACCATTCATTTCCTCTGAAAATTATTTGCTACACCTCTAAAATTGCCTACAATTCCCCTACACTTCTCTTTCCCTTACAAAGAGGGTATTTAAGCTTCAACCATCTGGCCCTTTTTTGTCTTCTACTTGTAGGACTCCTGTGTCCATATGCATGTTAATAAATGTGTTATGGTTTTTCTCCCATTAATCTGTCTATTGTCAGTCATTTCAGGGGACTTTGAAAGAGGTCAGAAGAGAAGTTTTCTCTCCAACCTTACACTACAAAATATGTTACTGGGAATTTTATTGTATTTCTTGCTTACTAATAAAGTCTTACATCATTATTAACTTCTTTCTGAATAAATTTCCAAGGGACAGATTACCATTTTAAGAAACATGAAAGCTAACAGATGTCAAATAGATATGGAAGGAAAGGAAAATGCCAAGGCTCTAATAATTTTAAATTACTAGTATGCCTAGTAACTTTCCAGGTCAAATATTAATATAAAAATCTACTTCTTCATTAGGAGAGAACAATTGAATGTATGTAAGTGTTTAATGTCTGGTTGGTAAGGGACCTAGAGAGTCAGGATTTCTGAGACTCTAGAGATTATAGGTTTCTGTCTGTCAGTATAGGAAAAGCTTTTATGCTCTACTTTTAGATCTTCTAGGTCTGATAGTTGGTTGATCAAAGCATGTACACGTATGTAAAACATAAGAGGCCAGGCACAGTGGCTCACACCTGTGATCCCAGCTCTTTGGGAGGCCAAGGTAGGAGGACCATTTGAGGCCAGGAGTTCAAGACCAGAATTGGTCACATAGGGAGACCACATCTTTACAAAAAATAAGAAAAATTAGCTGGGTATGATGGTGCATACCTGTAGTCCTAGCTACACGGGAGGCTGAGGTAGGAGGACCGCTTGAGCTCAGCAGTTCAAGGCTGCAGTGAGCTATGATCACAGCACTACACTCCAGCCTGGGAAACAGAGCAAGATCCTATCTCATGAAAAAAAAAAAAAAGATAAAAATAGGTCTAATCCATATATACTTTCAATAACTTAATTATTTTATATTAATGTAAAGTATACACCTGCATGGGAATTTGACAATATTCTGAGGTAGGGTCATAGCCTTTTCTTTGAGTTTTTATTGATGCCACATTGTTTTTTACACACATCTTATGCATAATGCACTCTCTCCAGCGATAGTTGCTTCAAAGGGAAGGGAGTAGGTGTAGACATTTGCTCAACAATCCGAGTGCTGCAACCACCTATGTGCACATTTTCTACCCATTCTTTTATGGACTGTTTTTTCCTCAGACCTTATTTGAAAATAACTCTTTTTGAGTAAGCTTTTTAAATTGAATATATGAAGACAATACACTCAATGTAAGTGTGAATTTAAATTTTTTGATGTATTTTCCCAGGTGAACACACCTTCGTAACTGTTACCTAGATCAAGAGGTGAAACATTGCCAACCTCCCCAGGGCCCCTCCTGTCCCCCTTCCCAGTCACTTTCCTGTCATCCTCCAAAAAGTAATAAATATTCAGACTTCTATCACCAGAGATAATTTTCATCTGTGTTTTACCTTTATTTAAATGAAATCATTTGAATATATTCTTTTGTGTCTTGCTTCTTTTTTGCTCAACTTTATAAGACTCATCCAGGTTGTTAGGTGTAAGCATCATGTGCTCATTTTTATTGCTCTGAACCATTCCATTATATGACTAAACTACGATTTCATTCTATTTTTAACAGACATTTGGGTTGCTTCCCATTTTTTGCCATGATAGTCCTACTGTATACATTCCAGTATGTGGCTGCTGGTGAACACATTGTATCTTTGTCTTAGATATATACCTTGAACTTGAATTGCTGGATCACAGGGTATATAATTTTCACAATTAGAGATGCTGTCAGTTTTCCAATGTGGTTTTGTTAATTTATACTCCCATAGTGCATTGAGATTTCTAGCTATTATGTGTCCACCATCACTAGCACTCAGTACTGTCAGTCATTTTTATAGCCATTCAGGTATACATGTAGCAGCATGGCATTATGATTTGAATTCATATTTCCCTGATAATTAAGGTGATAGGCTACATTTTCATATTAGTACCCTCTTTCGTTGAACCCCTAGTAAAGTTACCAATTTTTAATTAGTTTTCTGTCTTTCCTTACCGATTAACATAAATATATATAAATATAGTATCTAAGTGGCTTACCTGGATTGAGACTCTACACAGCAACACCTACGGTTCTCAGTAGAACAAAAACTACCTGTCTTTTGTACCCTATTTCAGTAATTTTTTTCATATTTAATAATTTTCATAATTACAATAAGAAGAACTCTAATAAACCCAAAGTACTGTGGGCAAATATTCATTTTCTCTGCTGGGAGCAGGCTAGTTTAGGCATGTAGAGTGGTCTCCTTGCAGGAGGTGAGCATGTGTCAGGGACATAAATCAACACATTTTATAGATGGCATTTTAAAGAGATCAAGGACTAGTTTACCTGGCTTGTTCATTAAGTAGAGATTGGTCATCCAAAAACACCATAACAGGAAATCACTATGAGAATTATCCACAGGAAAAATAGGTTTTGTTTGGTTCCTGCTCTGTTTTTTAACTCCATGAATGCAGGCACTGTGTTTTCTTTACTCTCCTCTAGTCAATAACTCAAAGTATTGTGTTTAAGAGCATGGATTTTTATGTCGCAAGGCCACTATCTTTAGTCGAGGTAAGAACTTTGTTAAATTATCTCCCGAAGTTTTAGTTTTCTCATCAGTAAAATGGGCATAATAAAAGTATTTACATCATAGAGTGAATATGAAGGTTAAATAAGATGATGTATTTAAAACACAGGCCTTGGCATGTTGGAAATAATCAATCAATTTTGTCTATTTTTAATCATTAAATAATTAATCCAGCATCCAAAATGTGAGAATTTTGGGATAAATTATCAGTCAATCTTTAAAAATGTATGGTTCCTCCTGAATTGAGTGTATTATCACTAACTAGGTTTATTCTGTCTCTTTTTTTTTTTATATATATATTCTGTCTCTTAAGCAGACATTTCACAAAATACTGAAAAAGCACTGATATCCTAACATCAGTTTTCTTGCTATCCTAACTTGGTCTCTTCAAAATGCAGAACACTTGGCTCCAAAACCAAGGGCTATTTGTTCATGAGAGCAAAGGAGAAGCTTCATAAAGCAAAATTGCTCCTAAAAAGTTTCATCTGGACCACCTCCCTACCCCGACTTTAGCTTTCCAATTTCTTAATTTTGTATTTTTTTTTCAATGTTTATCTGTCTGTTTTGTTTGCTTGTTTTGGCTAAACTTTTTTTGAGGCATAATTTATGTACAATAAAATGCACAGATTTTAAGTGTACAGTCCAGTGAAATTTGACAAATTCTTACATTCATGTAACCACCAACCCAATCAAGAAGAGCATTTCTATCACCCAAGAAAATTCCTGTGTGTCTTCACCAACTCAGAACCCCTCTGATTCCTATCACCACAACTTGTTTTTTCCTGCTGAAGAACTTGTCTATCCACGATTTTAGCTGTGTGCCACACTCTGCCTTTGTGCTCATCCCTTCCACAGGTTTGGCAAAGTCAATTAAGGCCTCCATTTTCTCGCATGAGCTCTCTTATACATTACCCAGCCTGCTTTGAGGTCTGCTACTCCTGTGTTGCCATGGAAATCTCTAAGGATATCTGTCCAGGTATGGAGTGGGAGCGTCATCATACTTCACCTAAGGGTCCTTCCAGACTGCGATGATCAGAGTCTTTTCATTGCATTTTACTCAGAAACATTGAGTTGCATATCTTTTTGCAAGAGAGAAAACCACAGTTTTGCAAGAGAGAAAACTACAAGTTACATGATGGAGTCTTAACATTACCAGGAGAAAGTAAAAGTTTCATTGTTCAGTCAGTGCTACCAAACCATTTGGAAGAAATCAAAAGTCATTACCTCTGTTGCCAGCAATGATTGTACATGCAGCATTGCCTACAGACTACAAAAGTAATAGTGCAATATACAATATTCAAAACTAAAGTTGGTGCCTTTGGAAGGTAAAAATTTAGGAATCAGTGATCCAAAATATGTGGGATATATGTACCCTTCAAGTACGCACAAGATGATACATCTAATTGCAGTAGTAAAATATCAAAGCTTCTTCTAGATATACTTGTCATTTACCTCATCCTTTTACATTTCATTTTTGTATGTATATGTTTTAAAATTTCAAAACATAATGCCATAAAAGGACATCTCATATAAATAAGGTTAGATAAATAAGGATATTCAGGGAGTATGGGCTTCCTGTATTAAACACACACACACACACACACACACACACACACACACACACACACACACACACACACACGTTTAGAGTGTACATCTGGTAGACCCAGATGTGCACTTGCCACCTTATCAGAAAGCTCATTTATCTCCACAGGACTGAGTAATGAGGTTCTTCCTTGGATGCTATTTACTCCCCAAATGATTTCTCTCTTCCTGGTCAATTTTGAAGAGAATATATACTTTAATATTTTGTTATAGTATGTTTTTGCTTTACCTGAGGGCAAAGGGGACAGTGGAAACAATGTGAAGTGGCATAACATCTTACATTTTCTCATGATCTCTATGCTAAACTTGAAGATGGTTTTGGGGGCCTTATTTTCCACAATCAAAGGTTCCTGTAAAATTGTTTGTCACTGATTTTTTTTTTTAAGTGGACCCTCCAATTCTTCTATTCTGTCTTGGAAACCTCTTCATGAAGGAAATTTAGTATCTCCTGCTCAGCTCCCTAAGGAAGGAAAGGAGGAGGAAATTTCTCTGGGAAGGAAGAGAGACCAGAAAAGAGAGCCTGAAATTCTGCAGAAACAATCTCTGACCTTAGACACAAATGCATTTGTGGTGGCCAAGGACGGGACTGGTTTTCATAAATGACCTAGTGGGCATTCAGAAGAAATTTGTAGACTTCATTCACAAAAGACATGTCATGGGTACCCTGGCAGCCAGGTTATTCTCTTTCTAAGAGAATTGGATGTTCATACTCAACTATCTACTCACGCTTCCTGTCTGCTCATACAGGTGAACAATATTCTGTATTTATTCACTTTTTAAAAAGTTACTTATTTATTTATTTTATTTCAGAATATTATGGGAGTACAGATGTTTTGGTTACATAATTTGCTTCTGTATTTATATACTTTTTAATTAACTGGATGTCAAATCTTTGTTACTTTATAGATCCATGAAATATATACTTTGTCCTAAAGGAGCAG
>CM052439.1:65266502-65353482 GCA_028533085.1 Varecia variegata | reverse complement strand
TCAGCCTAGCTCACAGCAACCTCAAACTCCTGGGCTTAAGCGATCCTACTGCCTCAGCCTCCCGAGTAGCTGGGACTACAGGCATGTGCCACCATGCCCGGCTAATTTTTTCTATATATATTTTAGTTGTCCAGCTAATTTCTTTCTATTTTTTAGTAGAGACGGGGTCTCACTCATTGCTCAGGCTGGTCTCGAACTCTTGACCTTGAGCGATCCACCCGCCTCGGCCTCCCAGAGTGCTAGGATTACAGGCGTGAGCCACCGCGCCCGGCCAAATTTCAGATATTTTTATACACGCCTTTTGGAAGGGAGGGAGGAAAATGAGGAGTATAGGTAGATAAGGGGTTGCTGGGGAGGATAAACAGATGGGGAAACAGATTGACTTGTAAATTAACCTGAGAGACGGCTATTATGTTTTAAATGATTTGGGCCAGGTCTAGTTGCATTCTTGATCTTCTTTTCTGCAATATATTGAGATAACAGGGAGAGGAAGGGAAGTCAGTTGACCCCTTTGATCTTTTGATCAGGTCAGTATAGTTTATGCAGATAGAGGGAAAGCCCCCTTCAATGATTTGTTGTATAAAGAGCATTTTGAATTAAAGGCCCTTAGAGATCAATAGGCCTCGGAAGTGTCAGGTCACAGTCTGAAACGTTGGCTTTTGGTGCGCTCTTGGCCAAAGAATGACCAGATACACTGAAAGGTAAGCACGAAAATGAGGTTTATGGAAGAGAGAAAAATAGGATTATAGAGTAAGAGCAAGATGTAGGTTTACAGAGTAAGATATATATGCCACAGATGATGACCAGACCCTTTGTTATAGCAAAAGAGAGCTTGGTTATGGTTTGGGTCTTGTTTTATAGTGTCTGAATAGGGACCTTCCTGTGGTTGAGGTATCATCATGGAACCACTCTGATGGACAGTTTGGAGTTATATGACTTGAGTCTTATAATGCATGTGGATCTCCCATGAGCCTCTCTGGAACCCAGGTATTCTAGTTCACCTTCCAGACTCTGTCATATTCATACCTATGCTGCTTGGCCTGTGGGCTAGAGAGTCCTGGCATTCTTTTGCAGTTGTTGCACTAAATTCTGATTGGCAGATTCAGGGGTGTTGCCTCCTCCCCTGGGTGTGGCAGTCACTTGGGACAGGATTAAGGCCAACTTTCATCCCTAGAAGAACTGGAATCTCTCACTATCTACTTAACAGAAGGGACTTTCCCTCTTTCTTCGTAAAAAACCAGACCCATCAAAAAGAACAATTGACCTTCCTTCCCCTCCCTGTTATCTCAATATATTACAGGAAAGAAGATCAAGAGTGCAACCAGACCTTGCCCAAATCATTCCAAATATAGTACCTGTCTCTGACGTTAATTTAATTTCCAAAGAGAATCATTTACAAGTCAGTCTGTTTCCCCCCATCCATTCATTCTCCCAAGTATCTACTCATCCTCCCTAGTAACTGTTTATTACCCCTCAACAGAATTATTTTCATCTCCCCCTCCTTCTGAAATGAGGGTATATACATTTCAGGACCCCGTTGGGATATTGGGTAATGCCTCTGTGATTCTCCCTGTGTGTATAGTAAATAAATCTCTTTCTCTTATTAATCTCTTATTATTGTGAGTTGATCTTTCAGGGAACCTTCCAGGGCAAAGGGGAAGCTTCCCCTCAGCCTGACACCTGGGTCCTGAGAATTGTATAAGTCACCAACAGGAAAAACAGGAGGTCACTCATGGTTAATGGAGCAGCATATTTCATGAGAGCTGCATTTACATGTTTCCTGAAAAATGCATGGCGCTTGAGGCTACATTCCTTTTCTTAACTACACCTAAGAACAATAAAAGAAACTAGATGGGCTTCCTTTCTTTCTTTATGACAAACTTTAGTGCTGCATCTGAAACCATAAGAGTTACTCTGCCCTTAAAGAAGAAATCTGGTTTGCAACTTCAAGGTACTTTTGTCTTATTCAAACCAATAAAAGCATTTACTGAATGTAATTGCCCCCCGAGGCATACCTAAAGGAGGGCACTATAATATTACTTGGGAGGCAAACCACTATCAGAAATAGCTGTGTGGTTATATAACTCTACAGCCACAGTAATAAATTATTAGACTCTTTGCAACTCTCACAGCTGTAGGAAATAAGCCATGAATGGTGTCCTTGGTGGCATGTGCAATTTCAAGGGGCGATGGATTTGCTCAGGCTGTTTTCACTAATGACCTTCGGAAGAAGATTCTTGAACATGGCATGTTGAAAGCAAATTTGATTCAAACATGCTGTGGCTCTCAGAATGTCAAGCCCTTTGGAAATGCAAGCCACTCAAGACAGCCCCACATGATCAAAAATGGCACCAGCATCAATTAGTGCCAACAACTGCAATTAGGAAACCACAGCTGAGTAGGGACATGAGAGGCTCTAATTTCCCCTTGCCTGGGATCTCTGTTCCTGGTGACACCTGTCATGTTTCATTGATATGAATACTTTTGGAGGCTAGTCACCATCTTCTTGAAAATTGCATTTCTGACCGGAGCTCCCAAGGTACAATGTCAATTTATCTTCATTTGCAATGGCTCCCTAGGCAGACTCTGAGCGCTCCCAGAGATGGAGACTTTATATGCGAAGAAGGGTGCAAAGTAATGACTAGCTACAGTCATGTAGTTGGATATAGACTTAAGGGAAAAAGAAGATTAGTTGATATGTAGGGAAACCAATATCACAGGTGCTGAGAGAAAATAGGGCAGTAATATTTGGGTTGCTTTCCTATCACTATTCAGAAAATTAGGATGAAGAGAAGCAGTCCTACACTTTGTAATCTAAAAGACTGAGAAATCATATCCTTTTACAACTATGGTAAAAATGTCATCTGGAAGAATTAAGGGAGGTTGATAAAGGCAGAATAATCTCTTACTAGCTGTCTCTTACTTTTTAAAAATGTAGTTCCTGTATATGGTTGCAAACATGTCAGTTTTTAGGGGGCACAAGGGTGGGAGTTAGAATAAAAGATGTATAATTGCATGGACACATACACTTAACATGAAATAACATTCTGTAGGTAAAACATTAAGTGTGGAAAAGCATCTTTAGATCTACTAGCATTTAACAAAACCCAGAGAATACTGGCTTCTACCCTTTACTTTCTCATGAAGAAATGGAAATGCTGCAGACTGAGATACAATTTCTTGATAACATCTTTCTCTATAAAAGAGCTTGGAAATCCTAGATATCAATCCAAATGCAAATGCAAATGCAAGTTTGCTCCTGGTTATCAGCTTCAGGTAGAGAAATTTGAGAACTATGCAGTGGGTGGATGAAATGCTGTCTTTTTCTTCCGTGCTGCTGCTACAGGTCTTTTGAGAAAGCATTTTTCTAGACCTTTAGGTTTAACCTAGAGTGCTCAGCAAATGTGGTACTACAAGGATGCATAATAAGAGCATAATTTTATACCAAGTTGGTGTTTTTTTCCTTACCTAATAGAATAGAATTTAACACATGAAATCTTGATGGATGATCCTAAGTAGTTAATCAAATCTCATCTTTTCATTAATCTAATTTTATTGTCATTCATGCAGTCTCAGCAGTTTATCTTTAGCAATAATCAGATTTCAGTTTTAATCCAAATAAGTTCAATTGGGTTTTAACTTCTACACATTTTCCTTGTTCTGCCTACAGTGATCTAGAGAAGATTAAGATTCTGTAAGGGCCTTCTACCAGGGCTCCTTTTTTATTGACACTTGTCTAATTGTTTCTCTTTATGTGCCATGTGTATGTCCCATAACCAAGATGAATACGCAGCAGAAATAGGAGACAATGACAGGTTTAGAAGCTAATGACAGGGTGGAGAAGTGGGAAAAGTTTATGACCTTGAAGTTCATCACCCAAGTTCCTTATTTGTGAAATGGGGGTGATGGTGGAGTATATTAATATTGACCTCATAGAACTGTAGTGAGGACTAAGTGAGATGGATGTTTGCCTCAAGCAGACATTGAGAAACACTTGTTACTTTCATTAAGAAGTTCTAAAGTCTAAAAGCTGATCTTAAGCTAGTATAAGCAGATAATATTTAATAATGCTTTGAAAAAGAAATGATCATTTTTTAGAGAGAGAGCACTGAAGCTTCTTTTCCTCAGCATTTGGAAAATTAATGGGGCTGGTGAGCAGGATATTTAATTTTGTGTATACACAGCACTTCAGTGGACAGGAGAAATGGATGGGCTGCAGATGAGGCCTGAGTGTGAGTACTGATGAGGGACGCGGCAGAGTGAACCAGATCCCCTTGCAGACTTGGGGGAGTGGCAGGCACCTCCTGGACACTCACTCCTCAAGGGTAAAGAGCTCCTCATTGTGAGTCCACAGACAACAATGAGTGGATTTCATGGGGAAAGAATAAAAGGGAGATGGCACCAGTCAAAGGTCATTCAGTCCAAGAGTCATCCTTGTTAAGGAGACTATGGTAGATATCCTCTGACTTACAAATTCTTATTAATTTTAGAGGTATATTTTCTATTACAGTAGTGACCAGCCAGGTGTGTGTGTAACAGAGGGAATGGTCTGGAAAAAGAAAAAAACAACAAAAGATGTTTTCTTTCTCTTTAAAACTTCCCCCATTCTCTTGGGGAGCTGAGGCCTACATTCCTGACTTGGGCAGGTGGTCAGGAGGGGAAGGGGAAGGGCTTTTGTTCTACTGCAGGAGATAGCTCAGCTGAACTGTCTGCTCCATCCCAGGCCCTGCACCTGGCCAGCAGAGGTCTGGGTGGGCTTTCCAGGTGGGAGGAGGTCACAGGCTTTGTCTTCGGCAGAAATGGGGCGATAAAAATCATTAATGACAATAGCCTAGAACTGAGGGCCCTCCCTTTAAAAGCTCTGTATTTCTTCCTATGTACAGGAATTTGGATTTTGAGATGATAGTCTGCTATTTTTCCTCCTTTGCTGGCAAGGTAATAAACTTTTTCCTTCTCCTCAAACTACTTGCTCCTGTTCTCCTGAAGCGGCCTCGAGGACAAGTGCCAAGCTTTCGATAACATGTGTGTCCATTTACATTTGAACTAGCTAAAATTAAATAAAAGTAAAACTTTGTTTCCTCAGTCAGGCTGGCCACATTCCAAGTGCCCAATAGCCACATGTGAGGAATTGGCTAACATTGGCCTGTAGAGCTGTTGACGATTTCCACCTTCACCCAAGGCACAGAGAGGACAGGACGCAGGGCTGTAGTGTCATGGGTGCTGCCCATAGAGACACCAAGGTAGGTATGGGAATTCTAGCCCCAAAGGTAACTTGCTGTGTGGCCTTATGCTGGTTATTTAACCTCTTTGAGCTTTGTTTCCCTCGGCTCTTAAGTGGAGGTTAATAATGCCTATCTTGTAAGCAATTGTGAATATTAAAGGTAGGAAAAGAATCTAGCTTGGTGTCTGACCCAGAGTCAGTGCCTGATAAGCAGCTGTTACTGTTATTAGCAGTAAATGCTAAAATAAGTAAATTAATTAAAGACCCCAATTAGTGAAAACTGAATTGTGGCATTTCTGGCAGACAAGGTCAATATTTAGGGAGATCTTGCCAGCAACATTTCTGTTTTATTACAGTGATGCGAGCTTTCCCAAAGTGCCACTAAGTATAACAGCTCTATACTTCTATATGTGTCTGTGTTACATATATAGACAGCTTTGCAATTAGATTTGGAAAGTAGGGGAAAAGTGTAAGGCACTAGGTGATTTTTTATAAGAAAAAAGCATTAGATTTAAAAGTTTAAATATCCATTTTAAATGCATGATAAACTCTAAGCATGAATGCTCCTTTCCTATCAAAAACATAATCTTTTGTGCAGTTATTAATTTAAGATTAGTTTTTCCCCTACTTAATATGTAAAATGTACGGTGACAAAAAGTGGCCCCAGGCAGGAAAAAAAGAGGGCCTGAATTGCTCATTACAATGACAATGAAATGATGTTTTCTGAAAAACAATGTTTTCTTTTGTTTTCCCGCTCCTGATAGGAAACTGTGAAAATCGAAGCTCTATTCAATGTATCCTTTCGTTCCACTTCAGATGCATTCCTGACAGCCATTTAAAAAGTCTTTCCCCAAACTGAAATGAATATTTTCCAGACTAGTTTTAAGAATAGCAGCTTGTTTGCCTGATTCTCTAGCAACCAACACAATAACTATCATTGCATAACAAAGTCAGTGGGGGCGTGCAGGGCACTGAGGGCTGATGATAAATAATTCAGGCTCCTGGTTTATTTCTGTTGGATCACCAGAGGATAACCCTGCATTTGTATTTCAGTCAACTCCAATCCTTCTTCTTTGTCTCCAGGTAGATTCTTTTAGTGAAGGATGCCAAATTCCTTTGCAAAATGTCTTCTCTTTTCTTCTCAATAAACCTGAGAAATGTTCTGTGCTCTGCAGCTCAGGTTGGTCCGGGACCCCAGTGGCTCTGGTGGGTGCAGTTCTAGTTCCACTGGCTCTGCGCTGAGGAGGGGCTGTTCGGTCAAGCTAAAGCCATGTTATGCGAACATTACTGACGGGCGTATTGTCAACATTATGCTTGAAAAACATATTTGTCCTGCTGGTGATAGCGACAGTTTATGAATGAGTGGATTTTGATATTAGTTAATTAGAAGGAACATTATTGTAGCATCTGTCACCCAGTAGCAAACAACTCCTTCTGTGTGTTGTTCAGCTAATTTTCCTTATGGTATAAAAGCTGGCTAATCCAAGGGTGTGTCAACAACCAAGAGTTTAAGAAATACACTTTTTTTTTTCATCTGAAAACATAAGATATGTATCTATGATGGCATCTAATTAAACTGTCCATTATTAGTAATAATAATAATAAAGCTAACATGTTGAGTTCTTATAATGTACCAGCTGCTGTTCAAAGTGCTGTATTGGAGTTTATTTAATATGGGGATAAGCTTTCTGATTAATCTAGATGTCCAAAAATAGAATAAATGTTCTTGAGTAATAACTCCACCTAACTTTGAGGAAGACAGAGACAAAAATCTCTTTAATGTTTATGAAAACTATGTGATGGGTGATATTTGCAAGTATTATTATACTTTGGCTCTCTGAGCTCCAAGATGATTTTAAGAAAGAAAGTTAGGATGTTTTGGTAAAAATGTAGGTGACATAACAGTGGAAGGGAAGCTTAACATAACTAGCTCCATTTTGTTCCTGATCCCCCAGGGTAATATCCCTTAGTTTAAAAGCTTCTGCTTAGCTATGCACATAGGCTAGAAGAAAGGTGACCAACCAAGCCTTTTCCAAAACTAACTCCTGGGGAAATAAGAAAAGTATGCACACAAGTAACAATGCTATAATAAAGATTTTTAGGAACATCCTGATCTTCATTCTTTAAAGTTAACTGACCAAGAGCAAAGAAGTTTTATACCCTCCTCAAACCCTCACTGACGCCCATATGTCTGTGGTCCTCAGTCAACTCTTGCAACTGACCTCCTCCCCTTCCCCTTCCCATAAGCTAAAAAGGAGCCTAAAGTTCATACTAACTTAAGGTGGCTCTTTGGGACATTAGTCGACCATGTTCTCTGTTTGCTGGCTCTCTGAATAGAAGTCGCTTTCTTTGCCCCAACATCTTGCCTGTCCACTTATTGGCTGTCCTGTGATAAGTGGTACGAGCTTGAACTTGGTCACATGATTAAAGATCCTGGAGTTAAATCCTCATTACAACATATCCCTCTCCCTTTCGAGCTTCAGTGTTTTTTGTCTTGTCCTTTTTTTTTCTTCCTCACTATGTAGTTGACCTTACAATGTAGTGTGTGTCAAAACCTAGCAGTAGCCTATAGTAGTAAGGGTAATATTCTCTATTAATAGTAAGATGCCTCCATTTTATCATCTGTAAAATGAAGATGGCCATGATAGTATTTGTCTCATAAGGCAGTGATGAGAATTAAATATCTTAATGTACAGGAAGGACTCTGAACAGTGCCTGTTCGATTGGCTTTTTGAAACACGAACAATATCTCTTCTTTATTTTCTGTACTGACCCTGTCTTCCTTGATTTCTGTCTCAGCTTGGCATCTTCATTTCACCAGGGACAATAATGGAAACCATAGCTTGGGCTTTTTTTATAAACACAACAGACAAAAACTTTTAGGAATTGAAATACAAATACAGCTATCATTTCTGTCTCCAGAACTATTTTTATTCAAATTAAAATAACTCCAAATTAAAATGACTTTCTTCTTTTTCCTAATTTACCTTTTTGTGTTTAGCAACTATTTAAGGGATGAGTGGAACAAGTTCTACGTATAATCACCCAAGTGTGATATGTGTGTGTGTGTGTGAGAGAGAGAGAGAGAGGAGAGGAAAAGTTATTACAAATAGAAATAAACATAAAGGCAAGAATAAGGGGAGATAATCAGACAAAGAAAGTACTGAGTCCAGAAGGAAGACAGACAGAGCTGGCTTGAATCTGAATATTTCTAATTGGAAAATTAATGTAATGAAGTTGGTCCATTTCAACCCTTTAAAACAGGTTTTGATGGCAATAGTTCCAACCATATCTGGGGACAAGAAAGCACTGTTAGTCATAGCCTCAGAAAGCCAAGTGAGATATTAAGGACTTGATGTGAAACATGTCAAACTATTAGTAACATAATTTCTCCAGGCAGGGACTCCGTGATAAGGATATACCCACTAATAGTAAATTCATAAACTTTGACTCCTTCACGAAGCCCACTCTGATGTCCCTCCCTCTTCTAAGACTGAGATGCACATTCTTTGTCTATTTGTCCGTAACACATTGGGAACTCGCCCTTTGGTAAGACACTTTTTGACATTGCGTTATGATTATCTGCTTATGCTTCTTGTTTACTAGACAGTGAGAGAAGTTTCTTGAGAACACAGTCTATAACTTATTTCCTTTCCAGCCATTGTATGTGCTCAGTACATGTTTGTAGAGTGAATAATATGTGCTGCCATGTCAATTCTCAATCTTATGCCCTGTGCACATAGAGGACAGAGATTTCAAGTTAAGATGATATTTTGCCATTAGCAATTTTAAGCAACATGAGATTTCTGCAAAGTGTTCCTAGTCCTTTAAAGAGCTACCAAAAACAGAACTTGCCTGGGCAAGAGCTTCACATGTATTCTGTGATTCTTCCACGTAGCCTGTGGGGATGATGGCCAGAATGACTAGTTGACCTTAAATGCATATGCAATATTGTTAAATAAAGTAGGCTGGCCTGCATAAATGAGGCATTGTGCTAGCCTTCAGTTTCTCCACACTGCGTTGAGGGTTGCTCAGATATTTCAATACAGCAATCTTTGCCCTTTACACGTCCTCTTAGAGGAGACCTGTTTGATCATTTTTCTCTTCACCCTCAACAGGGGGTACACACTAAGAGGTTTCCTCCACAATGGCTGTCCTGTCCCCTGGTCCCTTTCTTTCCTGGCTCACATCAAATCTACTTGCATTATACAGATGCTCTGGCAATTGGAGGCAGAGAAAGGCGTCCTGTGGCTGGTGGGCAGGCCAAGGAGAATGAGATGGCAGCATTTACATAAGACGCTGTCTCTCAGCTTCCAGTGCAAACGTCTTTACAATGGACCTTTGTTTATTAGCATAGAGGAGAATTTAAAAGACTGCTTTTAATAGATGCAGATTCTCAGGGTGAACTCTTGTTTCAGGACAGCTTGGCTGGAGCTGCTGAGTAGCTTCTGGGAGCAGATTGAGGATATGATGATGATTTCCCGTCTTGGCTGTAATGTAGAGACAGGGAGAGCCTGATGCAGGTTTGTTTTTATGGGGCCTAAAACTGATGCCAAAGTAGAAGTTCTTGGTGTTCTATTTTCCATCAAAAGGCATCAACGCTGTACACATAGCCAGAATAGATTGGAGAAAAAGAAACTAGAATAATAGCATTTATCCTCAATGACGAAACAATAATGAAATAGGAACAGAGTAGGGTAGCATTGTTGCAAGTTGCACTGTAATAGCTTAGCAGCATCAAAGCAACAATGGCAATTGTTAGCAAGAAATTGACAAGACTGATGTTAAGATATCATTAGAAGCGCTTTTGCAAGTGTGTCCCATATTGAATGAGAAACAAATTAGACTGAGAAACCTCACAATCAATACTATAGATAAGAGTATGTATGACCAGTAACCAAGACTTGCATGAGGTAAAGAAAAACTACAGTAGTCAGCACAGCATGGGCATCTAAGGAAGCAGAGTGTAGTGGTTGGAACAAGCACAGATTCGAGAGCCAGACTGCCTGGGTCTGAATTCTGGATCTGCTATTTAGTATCTGTTGACAATAATGCTTCTGTGTGCCTCAGTTTCTTCTTCTATAAAATGGGAATGATAGTAATAGAACTCATCTAATTAGGTTGTGACAAAGACTATGTGAGTTAGTCTATTTTTCAAACATATTAACACATTGGTGGCTGGTCCCTGGTAAGCACTAGGTGGATATTTTATGAATAAATAATGGAATCTCCCAGTGCTTCCTTGATATTTTACTCTACATTTTGTCGGAGTAAAACTTTCTAAATCAAAGGACTTTTTTTAGTTTAGCATTTATGATATTATTCTTTGATGTAGATATGTAGTTAGACATACAAAATATGGACTCTCTTCTCAAAGAAATTATAGTCTGGTGGGAAAGCAGGACATACAGATATGAAAGGTTGAACACTCATAACAAGAATAACATCATTCAAACAACACATTGACACACATACCGTATAAGATTAATTTCTGCATGGGCACTTAGATGATAATTGTGACTAGAGATCAGAAGAGGAGAAATCCCTTTGCTTCCGAATCATTGCGTAAGGGAATGTCCAGTAAGGGTTCCACCTGAAACACCGAGGTTTCTATCTAAGAGTAATTTATATGATGAGGAAAATGGAAGGCATGCTTTGGGATGAGACTTACACCCTGGGCTCTAAGGCTTTTTTTGCTACACAGTGTATTTTACCTTGGTCATTCGCTGATACGCAGTCGATAAAATGTACTTGCATTACTTATTCAGTAGTAACACATTTTACACCATTACCATTTTTTCTCACCAGTTTGTGAGCACAGAAAAAGATTTACAGTTAATTTTCACAGGTTTTCTTGTACTCCATCCAAATGAGTGCCTCTGGATCACATGATATCTGGCTTTGCTTTCCACACTACCAGAAAAAAAACGCCAAAATCTTTTTTTATGGTATACGATATGTTTAGAATCAAAACTGCTAAAAATAAAATCAGTTATGGCTATTCGCAAACAGAAAAGAAAATAATGAGTAAGGCATAGCACAATTATAATTACATTTGTGCACAAATATCTGAGTTGTTTATGTGATCAAACCAATGTTCATGATACAGTTATATCATGAAGCAGTGGCATTAAAGATGAATACATTGTTGGATTTTTTGTTGTTCTAACATTTTCTCTTTCCCTTAACCTTCTTTCTTTTTTATCTCCCTTCTCCTACTCCTTTTCCTCTCCTTTTCTTATCTCATTTTTGTAACTCAACATTTTTCATATTCTGCAAAGTTGTCATGGATAAAAAGAATGCAATCTGAGTTTCCTGTGTGTTGGTTCCCTCCCATTTCCTTAATCTTGGCAAGTTTATTTGTTTTACAATTAGTAAAAAGAAAGCATGGATCAATATTGCTATTATATGAGTGTGACTTAAAACATGTAAGGTTTTCCTTAAGGTTCTGATTACTGTGGTATAGACCAGTGTGTATCAGTGTGTACTTATAAGATCTATTGTCATAAATATTCTCATGACATTGTAATAACAGTCTCCAGAGTGGTATACCTAACCTGAAGACTAATCTTACTGGGATGACTTAATAGACTTAAAATGTCATTCTTTGTGCCTTATAGCCTTAGTCGGATAAAAAAAATGCCATGTGTATGTTAAGCTCCATATATCTGAATGAAGAAGCACAGCAAATTTCACCCCAAAATATGACTTCTTTTATAAAGAATATTTTGAATTAAAGGCCCTTAGAGATCAACAGGCCTTGGAAGGGGCTTTTCCTCTTTCTTCATAAAAACCAAGACCCATGAAAAAGAAAAACTGACTTTCCTTCCCCTCATTGTTATTTCAATATAGTATAGGAAAGAAGATCAAGAAAGAAGATCCAACCAGACCTGGCCCAAATAATTTTAAATATAATACTTGTCTCTCAGGTTAATTTAATTTTCAAAGAGAATAATTTATGAGTCAATTTCTTTCCCCTATCCATTCATTCTCCCAAATATTTATTCATCCTCCTCTTAAACATTGATTGCTCCAAACAGACTTACCTATATTCCTCGTCTCCCCCTACCCTCTAAAATGAGGGTATATAAATTTCTGGACCCCACTGGGATATTGGGTAATCACTCTGTGATTCTTCCTGTGTGCATGGTAAATAAATCTCTTTCTCTTATTAATCTGCCTTATTGTGTGTTGATCTTTCAGTGAACCTTCTGGGGCAAAGGGAAAGTTTTCTTATACTCCCACACTGTCAAATTATAATCATCTTAATTACCTTGTACTCACTCTTCAAGATATTACCTTGTCTTTAGAAGAGGTTTTTTTGCATTGATTTGTCTTATACCAGGAGCAATTAAAGACAGGGCAACAAAAGCTTAATATATAATGAAGGGGAATACTGCCAACAGAGCCAAAGTGAAATGCAGGAATGGCAAATGAGCTAGAATCAGCAGTGATGAATCATTTAAGCCAAACCATCTACTCCAAGTACTGAATGCTCTTACATGAATATTTGTTTGGAGTGGGTTCACTAGAGCAGCAGTCCACAACCCTGGGCCATGGACCAGTACCATTTCGTGGCCTGTTAAGAACTGGGCCACACAGCAGGAGTTGAGCAGTGGGTGAGCAAGTGAAGCTTCATCTGTATTTACAGCCACTCCTTATCGTTTGCATTGCCGCCTGAGATCAGCGGCAGCATTAGATTCTCATAGGAACGTGAACCCTATAAATGGCGCATATGAGTTATGTAGGTTACATGTTCCTTATGAGAATCTAATACCTGATGATCTAAGGTGGAGCTGAGGTGGTGATGCTAGTGCTGGGAAGTGGCTGCAAATACAGATTAACATTAGCAGAGAGGTTTGATTGCAAAATAAGTGTAATGCGCTTGAATCATCCTGAAACCCTCACCTGTGTCCAGTCAGTGGAAAAATTGTCTTCCATAAAACTGGTCCATGGTGCCAAAAAGGTTGGGGACCACTGCACTAGAGCAATATTTCCTGTGGCAATTTCCATAGAGCTACCTCATGGAAAAAGGGTTCCATTATTAAATAAGATGGAAAACACAAAATTTTGTATTGACATTTTGAAAATTTATAATATACATTAGCCAAAGAATTCCTCATAGAGGTCCTGTAGTATTTTTTATATTGAGATATAATTCACATATCATAAATTTACCACTTTAAGTGTGCAATTCAATACTGCTTAGTGTATTCATAAAGTAGTGCAACCATCACCACTATCTAATTTCAGAATATTTTCATCACTTCAACGTCACTAATTATCAGGGAAATTCAAATCAAAACCAAAGGAGATGTCATCTTACTCCAGTTAGAATAGCTATTTTCAAAATAATAGATGATGGTGAGGATGCAGAGAAAAGGGAACTCTTATACACTATTGGTGGGAATTTAAATTAGTACAGCCACCATGGCAAACAGTATGAAGATTTCTCAAAAAACTATTAATAAAAATAGAACTACCCTATGATCCAGCAATCCTACTACTGGGTATTTATCCAAAGGAAAAAAAAATCAGCATATCAAAGGGATACCTACACACTTATGTTTATTGCAGCACTATTAACAATAGCCAAGATATGGAATCATCCTAAGTGTCCATCAACAAACAAATAAAGAAAATGTGGTATATGTATTCAATGGAATATCATTTGGCAATCAAAGAGAATATAACCATGTTATTTTCAGCAACATGGATGGAACTGGAGATCATTATGTTAAGTGAAATAAGCTAGGCACAGAAAGACAAATATCCCATGTTCTTACTCATATGTGGGAGGTTAAAAATGTTGACCTCATGGAGGTAGTGAACAGAATGATAGATACCAGAGGATGAGGAGGGTGTGTGGGTGGGAAGGGGGAAAAGAGATTGGTTAATGGGTACAAACATACAGTTGGACAGAAGGAATAAGTGCTGATATTCAATAGCAGAGTAGGGTGCCTGTAGTTAACAGCAATGTATTGTATATTTCAAAACAGCTAGAAGAGAAGACTTAAAATAATTCCAACACATAGAGATGATAAGTATTTGAGGTGATGGAAACCCCAAACACTCTAACTTGGTTATTATGCAGTCTATGCACATAACAATATATCACATATGTATCCCATAAATGTATTCCAATATTTATATCAATAAAATATATACTACTGGAAAAAATGCTTTATTGTATTATAGTTTTGAGTATTTTCACCATGAAACTCTGCTCTAGCACATATGTTCATTTAGATCCTGTTCAAACTTAAGAGACATTGTATAAATTATGTTTGCATTGATGGAGTCATTTTTACTGATCTGCAGGTCAACATACTTTAAATTCCCTCTTTAAAGCCATTGGAAGCATACTGTGAGGACAAAGGTGTCCCATTAGCTGAGAAGGTAATGGCTATGTTAAGAAATTCGGAAGGTGGGTAAAGGAGGGGAGTAAGTTGTACAGAGAGTGAAAATAGCATATGCAAGACCTTGAGGTATGAAAGTGCTTGGCATATTTGAAAAATAGAGATAGGGTATTATGACAGACTCAAAAAAGCAAAAAGGAAGACATTAGGTAGTGAAGCTGTAGAGATAGATTCAGGTCTGTGAATTTGTGCAGACAATTCCTCATGTTCATTCTTATAGACATCTACCTCAACTCCAATCTGATTGGACTCTACAGTAGAGGTCAATTATTTCCGTAATAATTCTGTTTAACAAATTACTACAAGACTGAGTGGCTTAAAACATGATTATTTGTTCTCTCACACACATCTGAAGTTAGCTGTAAACTGGCTAATCTGAGCCAAGCTTGGCTCTCAGCTGCAGGTTGGGGTCAGGTCTACTGCAGGAGTCTCTCATCTTTTCTGAACCAGTGGGCTACCCTGGTAGTTTCTCTCATGGCCATTGCAAAAGTGCAAGTGGGTAAGCCCCAAACACAAGCACATCTCAAGCCTCTCCTTGAATAATGTCTGCTAGTGCCCCATTGGCCAAAGCAAGTCTCGTGGTGGGCTCTGCATCAAAGATCAGAGACGTGCGCTCTGCCTATAGGAGGAAATACAAGGTTTTATGCATTGAATGGTTAAAAGTACAGATGGAGAGAGGAGTAAGAAATTTGAGCTAAGAAATTAATTTCCATACTCTCCAAGGTGAGGTTTTGGTGACAGATTACCTTATGTTCTCCTGGTTGCCCAATATCAGCCGTGTTGTTTTCCTGTTAAGGGGTCAACTTGGCCTTTGTGGATGCTGACATTTCATCTGGTCCTTAGTCTCTTATGCCTCATGAGTTATTCCCAAAAAGGAAGAATAAGAACAATAATCCCTATTCATTTACTTAGGGAAAACATCTGGAGGATTGTTTTTGTTATTCTTCAGTTTTATCTGGATATTTGGCGTTATGTCAAAAGTTTTACTCTGAGAAGTTTGAAAAGTGAGTCTAGTTAGTGTGTTATTTCCTCTCCACTTGATAATGATACATGAGGGTCTTGCTCAAATACCACCCCTGGGATGCATGCTGGGAACCACATTATCTGGGAAAGAGCAGGACAAATTCCTTGTGATGCTCATTCACAATAGCAAATTCCTTCGTAAACCTAAACCAATTGGCCCACCTTAGAAATCATCTCAAGCCTTATTTTGTCACATTACAATGATTGTCTAACATGTAGGAGACCCTTGGCATCCTTGGATTTAAACATTAGTTTCCACTGTTGGTGAATGACCCCTGGGATCAGAGCATGCAATCACTTGTCCTTTTTGTTGAGATCCACATTTGAGTGCCATGTGTCCTCATCTTGGTGCCACAATTTTGTTCTCTACTTGTTGCTGTTTTTGTATTTTCTTAGGGAAAGTTAACTTTAACAACAGTGTTGCAGATCTGGAAAATTTCCAGGTATCTTGGGATAGATTCCTTATTCTCAGAGTCTTTCTTGATCTTTTTCTCTGAAAAAAAAAATACTGGCTATGAACTCAGAGTCCAGTACAGGGTCTCCCAAAAGTCACCATACATACATAAAGTCACCATACACAAAGTCACCATACATAGGGAAAATGGGAAATTGAGCTGTACTTTAAATAAAATAGAGCAAACACCTCAGGGCAGCTGTGGTATATATTTAGTGAATAATAAAGATATACATATGCTTTTTCTGTTCCTCAGCTGATAGTTCTCCATCAGCAAAGCTCATATGGAATTAATGTGTTAAAGTACTAGATATGGCCTGTAGCACAGGCATAAGAAGGGTTAACTGCAACAGAAGGAGCAACTTATGTGCACTAAGACCTGCCAAGGAAGAGACAGGCATTGTAAAATAAGGGCAGATCTAGTCAAATAAGAGGGAAATAAAATCAAGTGACTATGGAAAAGCCTACATGTGACCACTAAGGCAAGCGACTAGCAAAATCAGCAAGAGGTTTTACGATGCCGTGTTGGAACTCAGCACCCAAGAATCTAGATTTAATTAGCTTTGTAGGTCTATGTTAATGGGTCACCTGCCACTCAATTGTGTGTTACTGAAAGGAAGGGACCACATTCTCACACTCTCCTTTTTTTTTTTTTTTTACATCTCTGCTTTCTAGCACACTGATTGACTCACAACAGGCACTTAATACACACTTGATAAATGACTGAAAATGTACAAAAATAAATATATGGAAGTCTGTCAATGAAAAACAATGTTCAGCCTTTCAGGATGGTGTTCAAAGTAGAGGTCTGTTATCTGCTGGGCAGCTTGGAGAAGGTCATGGAGATCAAGGCAGATTGCCCTTTAGTGGACAGTGATGGTAGACATAATCAAGAGAGGTACTCAAGTATAAGCATTAAGACAGTGATCTATTTGCATGTCTGAGAAACAAGGAAAGAACTTACATGGTAAGAGATGTCACGTTAGAATGGGGTCACAGGATGAGAGTGGGACAAGAAAGACTTCCTACTGCATGTACTATGCTCCTTAAACATCCCTAACCAAGCACAGAAATTGTTGAGGTCAAATGACTTGCACTGATGAAAAAAAGGACTATTTGAATAGGAAACTTGTGAGATCACTTAACTATGTGTTCTTTTCAAACTGTCATTAAATGTTGAAAAAAACTGTAATATTCTTAAAGTCAATTTGAATAATACTTAAACCCCTAAGAAATGTGGACTCTCATACTATCTGATTTTGTTATTGTGGTACATTAAAATGAGAGCAGTCCATCATATGGGAATAAAGGAAATACTCCCAATCCCAGATGATTAGAGATGTTGAGCATTTTTTCATATGTTTGTTGGTCATTTGTCTATCTTCTTTTGAAAAGTTTCTGTTCATGTTTTTTGCCCACTTTTTAATGGGTTTGTTTGATTTTTTTCTTGCCAATTTGCTTGAGTTCTTTGTGGATTCAGGAGATTAGCCCTTTGTCAGATGTATAGTTTGTGAACATTTTTTCCCACTCTGTTGGTTGTATATTTACCCTGTTGATTATTTCTTTTGCTGTGTAGAAACTTTTAAATTTAATTAAGTTCCATTTATTTGTTTTTGTTATTGCTGTATTTGCCTTTGGGAGTCTTAGTCATAAATTCTTTGCGTAGGCTGATGTCTAGAAGAGTTTTTCCTACAGTTTCTTTTCCTTAAGAATATTTATGGTTTCAGGTCTTATATTTACGTCTTTAATCAATAATTAATTTTTGTATATGGCAAGAGATAGGGATCTTGTTTCATTCTTCTGCATGTAGCCATCCAATTTTCTCAGTACCATTAATTGAATAGGGTGTCCTTTCCCCAGTGTATGTTTTTGTCTGCTTTGTCAAAAATCAGTTGGTCATAGCTATGTGGTTGGTTTTATTTCTGGGTTCTCTGTTCTGTTCCATCGGCCTATGTCTCTACCTTTATATTAGTTACTATACCCTTGTTGTATAATTTTAGTTAGGTAATGTGATGCCTCCAGATTTCTTCTCTTTGCTTAAGATTGCTTTGTTATTTGGGCTCATTTTTGGTTCCATATGAAGTTTAGGATTATTTTTTCTAGGTCTGTGGAAAATAAGGTAGGTATTTTGATGGGAATTGCATTGAATCTACAAATCATTTGGGGCAGTATCAACATTTTAACAATGTTCATTCTTCCAAACAATGAGCATGGGTTGTTTTTCTATGTGTCTGTGTCATCTATGATTTATTTAATCAGTGTTTTGTAGTTCTCCTTAGAGAGGTCTCTCACCTCCTTGGCTAAGTATATTCCTAGGTATTTTATTTTTTTTGCAGCTATTGTAAACAGTATTGAATTCTTGATTTAACTCTCAGTTTGCCTATTATTAGTATATATTATAGAAATGCTACTTATTTGTATACATTGATTTTGCAACCTGAGACTTTACTGAATTTATTTATCAATTCTAGGAGTCTTTTGGGGTGCCCTTTAGTGATGGGAAACCTGTGGCCTTCTAGATCCTTATGTGCGGCCTTTTGACTGAATCCAAATTTGGATTCAAATCCTTTTATTAAAAGGATTTGTTTTGTAAAATTTGGGTTCAATCAAAAGGCCACACTTAAGGATATAGAAGGCCACAGGTTTCCCACCTCTGCTAGGGTTTTCTAGATAAAAATATCATATCATTGGCAAACAGGGATAGTTTGACCTCCTCTTTCCTGATTTGGATTCCCTTTATTTATTTCTTTTGCCTGATTGCTCTGGCTGGGATTTCCAGTATTATGTTGAATAGAAGTGATGACAGTGGGCACCCTTGTCTTGTTCCTGTTTTGCGGGGGAATGCTTCCAACTTTTCCCCATTCAGTATGATGTTGGCTGTGGGTATATCATATATGGCTTTTGTAATTTTGAGGTATGTTCTGTCTATGACTAGTTTGTTGAGAGGTTTTATCATAAAAGGGTGCTGGATTTTATCAAATGTTTTTTCTGTATCTATTGAGATGATTCTATGGTCTTTGTTCACAAACCTCCCTTCCGTGCCCCCAAGCAACATGATCAAGCCCTGGAGGTATGGATCTGGCCTTTAGGCCTCTCCTCTGATCTCCCAAATTCAATCCCTGACCATGCCAGGAAAAGCATACTGGTTCTAAGTTACCCGTGGAGTGCTCAAGCAAGCTTATTAATGTTCCTCCATTTCAGGGTATGCCCTGCTCTGCAGGAACAGCCAGGCAAACAGAACTGGGAAGGGCTGGTGGGCAGGAGCTCACATTCTGAGCACCCCTTGGTCTGCTGTAGGTCTTTTAGAGGAAAAGCGTGAGCCTCACTCTCTGTGCCTGGGTGTCGTGGGCACATCAACAGAGAGGAAGCAGCCACTCCTGAGAGCCCCAGCTCAATCATCTCTTGGTGAACCTGTGCCAACTCACGTGGAAACTACCATGGCTGTATCAGCAGCTATGGGTGGGGGAGGGGAGGAGGAGGAGGAGAGTCTTAATGGATAAAGAGCTGGCACTGTGGTCTCCTTTGTCCCAAGAGGCCCCCCTGACTTGTTGTACTCTTCTCTCCCCTGAAGGCAGCCCACCTGAAATGTCCCAGCTCTGGGATCACACAATTCCCCCAGGATATACCAGCCCCCTTGGGCCACTGCAGTCTGGGCAGGTGTTGGGAAATTTTTGCATAGGGACCAGTGACAAGAAAACTGGAGGTTCTGAAGTTCCCTGGGGAGGACAAAAGCACACAATGGGTAGAGAAGCAGTATGACGCCCACCACCTCAGCTCAAGTCTGTGGGGAAGGGGAGGAACCCCACGGGGACTGGTGGCCCAGTGCTCTCTTCTCAAGAAGCTCCCAGTTCACTGACAGCAGCAGCACTTGGGCTCATGAGAGGAGAGGGGCTCTCTGACAGTTCAGGAGCCTGCAGTCTGCCAGAGGTGTGACGGGAGGAAAAACAAACACCCCCAGCTACCCTTTCCATGGGGTTCCAAATTTCTCAGGGTTTGACCTCTACTGAAATCTTGCTCCTTCTTCTGCTCTGCAACTTCTTCCCATGGAATCTCTGGTAGGTTCTGGCACTTGTCCCTCAGAATTACACCCGGGCTATGTTTTTTTCCTTCTAAAACATTTCCTCCTTCCTGAGATGCTTTGGTGACCGATGTCTCTAGTCAGCCATCTTGCTTTCTCCCCAATTCCATCATCTATTAAGTATTAAAACAAATAAAAAGATAAAGCACCTAGAAATAAATGTTTCAGATCTATTCAGAAAAATAGTATTAAAACTCTATGATTGCACCTAAAAGACAAATAAACATGAAGAACTAACCTGTTCTTAGATAAGAATGGCAACTTTATATAGGTAGAACAGTGTTTCTCAACTGTATTTTCACTGTCTCCTTCCTAATGAGCTATTTTAGACATTCTTTTCCTTAATCATTCCCTCCTGTTAAACTTTAATACCACAAATATACTAAATATCTACTTATGTACTATATCTATACCTGTCTTTTAAATATAAAAAGAGTAAGATTTTTTCCCTCTAAGAACCAATTTTTATCCCTTTAGGGGTAATATCACCCCTTTTGAGAATTCATAAAATAGACATTCTCACTTAATTAATTCAAAACTTCAATTCAATGGCAATCAAAATACCAGCAAGAATTTTGACACTAATTCAAATTTTTAAGACTGTTCAGAAAACTTTCAAAAATAAGAATAATGAGGGATACTAGATTTTCTAGGTTTTAGACATGTTAGAGGAAAACAGTAATAAATAGTCTGTAATAGATTTTCCAGAATAGATATTTCATAACCAGAGCTACTGCATAGTAGAATTTAATTGTGATAAAAAAGTATTATCAAACAAATGGATTTGGAACAATTAACTAGCCAGAGAAGTGAGAATGGGGAGTTAGGTCTCTATCACATTCTTTACACCAAAATAAATAAGATGGCTCAAAGGTTTTAACACAAAATGAAACACAACAGCAGAACAAAATATAAGAGAATTATTTATATCTTCCTGAAGCGAAAGCCTATGGAATAAGACACAAAACCCAGAAAGCATAAAATAAAGACTAAGAGCTTTGCATAAAAATGAAAATATTTGCATGGTTAAAGATATTATAAGTAAAGTTAAAAGACAAAAACACACCAGAATAAAATATATTTGCATTGTATATATAAAAAAGGCTAATATCCATAAGTTACTTTGAGCTCTAATAAATCAATGACAAAAATATCATTGTTCCCAGAAAAATGGGCATCAACACAGAAGAAAATAAAATATAAATAGCTTATAAATGTGAAAGAAAAATGCTCATCCTCAAAATAAAACTCCAGGGAAGTATTATTTTTCATGTATCAGAGTGGTAAAGGTCAAAATATTTTATAATATAATGTGTCATTGGTAAAGTGTAGGAACAGGAATTTTTACCCATTTTTACTGGTGTATAAATCAGTAAAATTACATATAAATAAGTCTATTTTTAATGGAATTTGTCAACTACTATGAAATACAAAAATTTGCATACTCCTTGACCAATATTTATAAATCTAAGTATTTATACTACAGATATATTCACACACTATAGTTAAAGACATTTTTTCCCAAGAATGTTCATTGTGGCATTTTTGTAATGGCAAATAATAGCTAAATATCCAAGAATATAAGACTAGTTATATGACTATGATACATTTGTATAGTAGAATACTATGTAGCTATTGATAAAAAATGATTTTTTTTACATCAGGTGGGTAATGTGCTAACATCATAACAAGGTTGGAGGGAGACACATCTCCCACATGCATGTGAACACTCAGTCATCATGATTATGAACTACAAAAGGATCCAAAAATGACTTTTAAGTCATTTTAAGGAAGGGGAAAAAAGCAAATTTTCTGAAAGTTATTTATAATGTTATATCATGGTTAATTTTATGCATCACCTTGGCTAGGCTATGGTATTCAGTTATTGGAACATTAATTTTGATGTTGCTGTGAAGGTATTTGTAGATCTAATCAGTTGACTTTAAGTAAGCACATTGCCCCCCGTAATATGGGTTATTCAATTCCTCATTCAATCCCTCCTTGAATATGCCCTCATTCAATCAGTTGAAGGCCTTAAGAGCAAAACTGAGAATTCCTTAAAGAAGAAGGAGATCTGCCTCAAGACTACATCAACTCATACCTTAATTTCCAACCTGCTGGCCTGTCCTATAGATTTCAGACTTTCCAACCCTACAATCACATGAATCAATTCCTTAAAATAAATATCTCTCTCCTTCCTTTTTCTCTTTTTCCCTCTTCCCCTCCTCCCCCTCTTCTCTCTCTCTCTCCCTATATATAGTTTCTCTGGAGAACACTGACTGATACGGTATGTTATTGTACCGTCTAAAAAAACTTGTTGATATTGTGATTATATTAATATATACTCAGTGAATGTCTCTGGAAAAACACTCAAGAGAGTGGTAACAGTAGTTGTATAAACTTGTTGCCCAAATTTTGGTCCCTCGCAGGGCAGCATCAAGTGGGAATGAGTTGGAAATGCAGACCCTCAGGCTCCACTCCAGACCCGGGAACCAGAAGGTGCATTTTAACAAGGTACAGCCTTCAGCAAGCACAGACAAAGGGAATGGGGCCTGGGAGATGTGGATTCAGAGGAAAAATGGCAACTTCTTCAGCCGGGACCCCTATGTGTTGGCTGAACTTTCTTCTCTTCCCAGTTCTCCATCCTCGAGCTCCCTAACTTGCCAGGTCCAAGGTATGTCAGCCCTCCCCAGCCACTGTCCCTTCTTACTCTCAATGCATGTCTGACATGCTGTCGATTGATGGCCTTTCTTTTCTCTTTAAGCTGTTCTTTCACCCTTTTGGGAGTACGTCTCAGCAGTCCAAATTGATTCCTCCTCTCTTCCTGGGACTTCCCCCTACGCACCCTGATGGTCCCTCTCCGTAGCCCGCAGGAGCGTGGGGAAGCAGACCTGCCTGCTGGCCTCACTGGTTTCCTCAGCAATTGGGGTCGGGGCTGGCCTGCCTAGCGAGAGGGTGGAGTTTTTCTGGCAGTTGTTTTTGTTTGCTCATATTGCATTTTAGGCAGAAAATTTTTTAAAAATTTTGAAAGTTTTATTTAGTAAAAGGATTTATCTCTTGATGCTCACAGCAGATCTTGAACATTTTCAACTTTGGGAGCTTTTAAAAATAGCATAATTGGTTGCAGAGGTCAGTGCAAGACGAGAATCGATCTTACCAGAGGGCAAATTATCCAATAGAGGCTTACCTGGTTTAGAGAAAAGCTGTAAACTGAACAGAAAGAGAGGAGAGAAATAGAGAAAGATGGCCTTGGAAAAAAAACCTAGCACTGATAAAACCCGAAAAGTATGCTTGCTCATAATGTGGTTAAGCTATGGCTCTTGTGATGTTTCTGAAGAATAATGAGCCGGAAGCCCGCTGCAACTCACGATGACCTTGAAGTCTGCCTTCCAACGACTCCTAAGGCCAAACAACTCAGCCTTCAAATGGATTCTTTAGGCTGCTATGTGACTTAGAAAAAAATGAGTTTCATTTTGTAGGCAGCCGTTGCTGCCACTGAACTCTCCCTTTGATGCTTAGACACATTCTTCTGTGCATCACCTCCTCTGTCCAAATAACCGCCCTCAGCATCAAAGACCTTCCTGTCTCCACTTGCTGAAGCATTTTCTAAGCACTTTAGGCCTACAGGCCAATCAAATCCCATCTGTCTGGCATAATCCAATGCCACAGACTTAACTCTGCAAGGCACTTCTTACTGCAGGGCTGATGGGACTCTGCTAATGCCAATTTTACATATTATGTGTTACATCCTGTTCAATCCCACAACCGCAAAAAGCTAGGTCCAAGCCTGGACTTAGGTATACTGTTGCACCAAAAAAATTTATGATTATGTTACTATTAATAGAAAAGAAGATTATTATAATGTTATTGCCCAGTTGGATACTGTTAGGCAGGTGCACAATAATAACTTATTAGTGGACTAGAAAGAAACCATTGGTACCTTAAAGCACTAATTCATGAGTTATTCTAAAGCATGGAGGAATCCAGTATTTTCATATACCTCTGTGGCATATGTGAAGCTTTCCAATTTTGGTTTAAAAGTTTTATTTTTATAGTGGTAAATCCTTTTCTGAAATGTAATTTTAGGTAGAACCTCAATATTTAGAATGGAAAAGTGGGATTGCTATTAAAGGAGATAAGTGGGCCCAAATTACTACCTGTTAAGACTGCCTCTGGTCCCATGATATACTTTGAGGTACAATTATGCAATCCTGGGCCTCCATGGAATATAATTTGCAAATCACTGATCTAGATAAAGCCCAACCATAATTGGGTGTTCTCCATTTCTGTATCTTTTTAAGCTCTCCTGCTAGATCCATATGCTCTTGAATTCACAAGTTATTAAAACTCATTACAGTAGGTTTGTTTTCTTGATATTTGAAGATTCATACTTAAAAATACCAAGTTCTTTCCCTTTCTTTATCTTTTTCTTTTTTTCTTTTTTCCCCCACAGGGTCTCACTCTTTTGCCTAGGCTATAGAGTGCAGTGGCATGATCATAGTTCACTGCAACCTCAAACTCTTGGGCACAAGGCATCATCCTGCGTCAGCCTCCTGAGTTGCTGGGACTACAGGTGCAAGTCATCGTGCTTGGCTAATTTTTTAAATTTTTTGTACAGAGAAGGTCTTGCTATGTTGCCCAGACTGGTCTCAAACTTGTGGCCTCAGGCAATCCTCCCACCTTGGCCTCCCAAAGTTCTAAGATTACAGGCGTGAGCCATCGGGCCTGGCATCAAGCACCAAGTTTTTAATCCTGACCACTTGGATTAAAATCTTTCTAAAATCAATTGTATATTTCCTAATGCCCTTAAACAGTATGCTAAATATTTATTTTTCTTGTCTTAAAATTCATTATTTTGGAATCTATAATATATGCTATGATACTAGATAATTAACACAATAGAGTAGAAAGAGCATGGGCTGTGGAGTCCATGGCGTACAACCCATTTAACAGATATGTGATCTCAAGCAAATAACCTATTTTATCCACTTTTTAAAAAAAATTATAATATCAGAATGATACCTAATTTGCAGAGATGACTATAAAAGTTACTTAGAATAATGCCTTTCACACAGTAAGTACCAAATAACTTGGTGAGTGGGGAGAGGGGAGTTGAGTAGTAGCTAACTGTCTACTCCAATCCATAATCCCCACTCAGTTTCCCTGGTGGGGATTTACCTTCACCACCTTTTCAGGGCCTTCCTTGAGTAGGGCCGTAGTTCAGTTACCACCCATTTCTAACTAGCACCAACACAAAAAATTGACCCCTTTCTGTTGAAGACCCAAGTTGTTTTCCTCCTCTGTTGTTTGGGTGTTGTGAACCTCTATGAGGCCAGACATGTGAGATGTGGGAGATGCAGTAATACAACAGAGAGAGGACACAGGAGAAGGATCACCTGTTCTTTAGTTCACTTGTGCCCTCCAGACCAGCTAGGGTCCAACTCGCATGTGTGCTATTTCTACCAAACAACAGATTGGTGGGGTACTACCTGACCTTATGACTTGAGACACCTGATGGGATCATATAAACTTAGGTTTCATAGTCATTTGATGTCCCATGGGCAAGAATGCAGTCTCTGTTAGGGCAAGAGTTACTTTACTAACAGTGAGTACTGTTATGCCACATAAGGACCAGATTTGCTCTAAACTGCTATTTTTTTCTGCCTTGATTCTTTTATTTGGGCTGACATCTAATCACCATGGATACCTCCAGCACCAGTAGATTCATTGAACCTTGTGAGCCCAGTGACGGGACCGATTATATTGGTGTTAGAAGTTAAGGGACCTGACTCTTGAATCCCCATGTTAAAGTTTGTTTTTTAGAGTTATTTCTAGGTATCAACTGTCTTAGTATAGCTTCTCTGGAAAAACAGAGTCTGAGTCAAGGTCTTGTGTACAAGTTGTTCATTTTATTTTTTTTAACAAATAAAAATTGTATATATTTGTGGCATAAAAATATTTTGATGTGTGTATGCATTGTGGAATGGCTAAGTCAAGCTAATTAACATATCCATTACCTCACATACTTATTTTTTTTGTGGTGAGAACATTTAAAATCTACTCTTTTAGCAATTTTAAAGTTTACAAGATATTAAGTATAGTCACCATGTTATACAACAGATCTCCTGAACTTATTCCTCCTGTCTAATTGAAATGTTATATCCTTCGGCCAATGTCTCCCCATTGCCACGCACCCCTCAGTCCCTGTTAGCCGCCATTTTACTCTCTGTTTCTAGAAGTTCAACTTTTTAAAATTCCACATATCTGTGAGATTATGTGGTATTTGTTTTTCTGTGCCTGGCTTATTTACTTAGAATAATGTCCTCCAGGTTCATCCACGTTGTCACAAATGACAAGATTTCATTCTTTTTTAAGGCTGAATCATATTTCACTATGTATAAATACTACATTTTTTAAAATCCATTTTTCTGTTGCTGGACATTTAAATTGATAATGGTGCAATGAACATGGGAGTGCAGATATTTCTTCAACATACTGATTTCATTTCTTTTGGATCTATATCCACAGTGGGATTGCTAGATCTTATGATGGTTCTATTTGTACTTTTTTGAAGTACCTCTATACTGTTTTCCATAATGGTTGCACCAATTTACATTCCCACCAACAGCACACAAGGATTCCCTTTTCCCCACATCTTCACCTGTTCTTATCTCTTATTTTTTTTATAACATCCATCTTTATAGGTGTGAGGTAATATCTTATGATTTTAACTTGCCTTTTTCCTGATACTTAGTGATATTTAGCATTTTTCATATACCTGAAGCCATTTGCATGTCTTTTTTTGAGAAATGTCTTTTCAGTTATTTGCCCATTTTTTAATTGAGTTATTTTCTTGCTGTTGAGTTCCTTGTATATTTTGATATTAGCCTCTTAATAGATATATGGTTTACAAATATTTTTTCCCATGCTGTAAGTTGTCTTTTCACTCTGTTGATTGTTTCCTTTGTTGTACATAAGGTTTTTAGTTTGTTTCAATCTCATTTGTCTTTGTTTAAATAAATATCTATTTATTTTTGCTTTTGCTGCCTGTGCTTTTGGGGTCACATCAAAAAAAAATTTTCCCCCACCAATGTCAAGAAATTTTTTCCCTATGTTTTCTCTTACCTTTAAATTTTTAATCCATTTTAGTTGATATTTGTATATGGAATAAGATGAGGGTCCAATCTCATTCATTTGCATGTGGATATTCCATTTTCCCAGCACCATTTATTGTAGAGACTGTTCTTTTTCCATTGTGTGTTCTAGGTACTTTTGTTGAAGACCAGTTGACTGTAGATATATGGATTTATTTCTGGGCTTTCTATTCTGTTCCATTGGTCTATATTTCTATTTTTGTGAGAGTACCTTACTGTTTCGATTACCCTAGCTTAGTAGTAGATTTTTCTTTGGGAGGAAATCCTAACAAACAAAGGGCAGAGTCTCAGAATAATAAAACTGGGAAGTAGGGAAAGCTGGCCTATGGGTCATTTTAAAGCTACTCAACACACTGAGCAACTGGATTCGATCTTGGCTGGGAACCCTCTCAGGATGAACTTCAATATTGTTCAATACTTGAACTTCTATTCCAGGAACAGAACAGGGGAAATTTTATCCATTGACTCCTGCCCCAGGGGTCAACAGCAGCCTCCAAGGGTGTTAAATTCAGGTCTGCTCATATGTAAGAATGGCCAAGTAGGCTCATTTTGAGCCTACTTCTGTGGTAATACCAGAGAAGCTTTGAGGCAGAAACGAAGATCCATATTGTGCCCCAAGGTAAGGGGCTTTCAGATGACACTTGCACTTATTACTAGAGTAAAAAGGCAGGACACAAGATGTGCCTGATGGAGGTATGCTATTTTCTCTAAACAAAATAAGAGCTTGCTATAATTATTTAGTGATAATAATAAAATAATTCCTATTCCTTTTTTATTTTGTAACTTTTTTGCTAATAGCTATCATTTCTCACTGCTATCCATGTGCTTTTATGTGACACTTTGTCAAACTCCCACCAGTGTTTTTTCTCTCCCACCATGAGTTTGAAAGCCAATTGCATAGTTGGTTAGGATTGGGCATAAATTAAGAGTACATAGGTTCTGAGTGAAAGACTAAAATGATCTTTAAAAAGCACATGATGTTATGACTTTTGATATGTCTATTTAGCTAATACAGTAGTCATTTTTTCCCTTTTAATTTCTCACTTTCTTTTACATTCTAGTTGAGTGAAATGATCAGAGAGCCCAGTTATAAACTAACATGGACTATTGTTATGATCACATAATATAACTACTTATTACTATTATTATTATTTTGTAATGAGGTTAAAAAATTAAAAACATGTCCATTATTGCATTTTGTTAAGCATTATCACTTTATTTTATTATTCAAAGATATATATTCAATACACATATATGAAATTAGTACCAAATTAGTATCAATTGAATTTTATCTAGGTTCATTAAATTAAAAAAAATTAAAAGACCAAACATAATAAGACAATGTAGAGCAGAACTCCCAATATGAGATTCCCAGTAAAGGAGGATATTTCTTTTAAAAATGAAACATTTAAATCAAATACCTGCTTCCTCCAAAATGTTTTACAAAAAAGTAATAAGGATAAAAAAAAAATAGTGAAAAAATTCAACTTCAGATGGCTTTTGTCTTTGGTGCAGGTTCTAATAGTTCAAATTAAGCAGAGACTAAAGTGCAAATATTGATTTTGGTGCTGGCTAGATTTCCAGGGTTTTTGAAATGTTTAGAAAACAGTCTGCACATTTCATTTCCTTTTTGTTTGGACAGCACATTGTTGCCAGCATTTCTTTGATTTGAACATCTGGAATCACTAAAACATACAGCTGGGAAGAGCTGCCAGTGATATTTTGTTTTCTTGACTAAGAATCAGAACCCTGACCTCACCAAAGGGTAATTATCTGGGCAAGTTAATGATGAAATCCTGAGGAGTGATGACAAGGTGAAGGCCCAGGTACTGGCAACCATGGGATTTGGAATTGAGTTTGTCGCTGTACTTCTCTGAGTTTTATGAGATGCTGTTGAAGAAATCACACTGCCTTTGTCAAACCTCCTGGGTCTCATGTCTGCTCACACACAGGGTAAGTCATGGCCCTCCCTTTCTGATGTCAGTCAGAGTCTTATCCACACACACAGCAGGTGAGAGAGAAGAGTGTAGCTCACTCTGTTGCCAGAAATTCACCCCAAGTTCACATACTGGACACTAGTGAAGTACCATGAAGAAATCACCTTGTATTTCTGAAAAAACTAGCAAGGAAGAAGATGGAGACTACAAGTCCAATGAGTTACAAGTAGTTCAAGAAAGCAAAGACAAAAACAAAAGGGCAGTGATTTTGTTTTTGTTTTTTGTGTGTTTGTTTGTTTTGAGACAGGATCTCACTCTGTTGCCCAGGCTGGAACGCAGTGGCATGATCATAGTTCACTGCAGCCTCAAACTCCTGGGATCAAGCGATCCTTCTGCCTCAGCCTCTTGAGTAGCTGGGACTACAAACATGTGACACCATGCCTGGCTAGTAATTTTGTTATAATGTCTCAAAGCTTCTCCTAAGAAAAGAAAACAACTCATGTGAAAAAATACTTTAGTGATAAATCCAGGAAAATAATTGCCCTAATGGTCTTTCCTTTTATGTCACTTTGTCAGGTCAAAGTTGTCTGTTCTTGGTTCTGTTTTATATTGCCTAGACTGGGCCCTCTTCATGGTTCAAACATCACCATCAAACCACTTCAGTGGACAGTTGGGAGTTATATAACCTGAGTCTTACTGCACATGTTGGATCTCCCATGAGCCTGTCTGAAAGCCCATCCGGGGTGGTAAAATACAATATAAATTTAAGCCAATGACATGATAATAAGCCTTAGGTTGTTCTAGATCACCTTCCAGACCCTATTGTGCCTGTGCTGCTTGGCCCATGGGCTAGGGACTCCTCTGCATTCTTTTTCAGTTGGAACACTAAGTTCTGATTGGCAGATTGGTAGGGCATTCCCTCCTCCCCCAGGTGTGGCAATTGCTCTGGGCACCTGCCTTTGTCCCCAGGAGGGCTGGAGGTTCCTCATTGTCTACCTAACAACTTAAGAAACATGGAAGTGTAAACTGGTACAAACGCTTTAAAAAAAAATTTGGCAGTGCTTATGAAAGCTCAACATAAGTATGACCCAGCAATTTTACTCCAGGCAACATACCCAATAGACATGAGGGTTCGTTCCACTCAGAGGCATGTAAAAGAGTGTGCAATACAGTAACAGCCTTAAACTGTAAATAACTCAAACATTCATCCACAGTAGATTGGGTCAATGAATTGAGGTATAATCATAGAATGGAATATTCAAAGTAACATGAAGAACAGGATACTGTTCCACACAACAAAATGGATAAATCTCATAGACATGATGTTAAATGAAGTCAGACACAAAAGAGTACAATCGTATGAATTCATGTATATGAAATTTGAAAACAGGCTAAACTAATCTATGGTGATCAGAGGGCACGTCAGTGGTTATCCTGTGTTAGGGGTACTGACTGGTAAGGAACATAGGCTGCTTGTGGAAGGCTTGAAATGTTTTATATCTTGATCTAGGTATTGATTACACAGAAGTACACATGCATATGTTAAAATTCTTCTCCCAGTGTGCATAAAATTTGTGTCCCTTATTGTAAGGCATACCTCAATTTGAAAGAAAAAAAAAATCGCAGTGGTGAACCCTAATAATACATAATTAACGTATGAAACTGCTATTGAAATTAATGACACATCAAGCTGTTGTCTTATTTGAAGAAAGATCCACTATGAGAATTCTTAAATTAATTATATAAACATTTCTGGACCCAAGCATCTGATGGAAATCAGAATATCTTACCCCAAAATATATTTCTTTGCAGTATTCTGAGATGGCTGCCACAGGTCTAGCTACAAAGCTGTCTTTGGGGGGCTGCGGTTGGAGGGGTGTTTGCATCTGTAGAGAATCTCCATTAATTCAGCCAGGTCTTTCCTTATCCAGTCTAGGAAAGATTAACTGAGGGTCTGTTATCTTTAAAGGACTGAAAAGAAACGTTTACCATCTACTGTCTCTGTGGGCTGCTATCTATAAGGTTCATTTACATAACAAGACCCCTTTGTTAGCCAAGCCTTTTCCTTTCTCCCTCCCATAACCTGTTTGGCCACTAAACCTGTCTTGCCACAAACCAAGCCCCCATTCTTTAGAAACTCTGTACCTCATTGGGAGGTTGCCTCTTCATTCTGAAGGATCCCATGTACATACATTAAGTACATTTGTATGCCCTTTTCTCCCAGTAATCACCCTGCCTCATGTCGGTGAATCTTTACAGGGTGAAGGGCCTTGTTTCCTGCATATCCAAAGGAGTGAAGTCACTTAAAGTAGTCAACTTGAAGGCCACCATTCAAATTACACTGACATTGCTCTCTAATTATTGGAGTGGCTTTTTAGAAACTGTCTTCCTACATCATGAGATGTTATTTTGAATATTCATAAGGGGTCAAATATTTGTTCTTTGAAGGCATTCTAAGTTTTTACTAGATAAAGATAATTTGAAACTGCTCTGAGAAGTGCAGAGGATTTTCGATATGACTAATAGCATTTTTTGTATGTTGTTGTTCAATAATCAGGTGTGGCTGGCTAAAAAATAATGAGAGTAATTATGTTGTCTGGCTACACAAATATTCCTAAGGCTGATTCCAGAGAAAGTTTCCTAAAATATGTAGACCTTTGTCAGCATCAATGATCAAAGGTTTATGGCACAGCACAGCCTAACAGGTTTGAACAGTCAGAAGAACTGGGCTCTTGGAACCCAAACAAGTCTAAATTCACAAAACTTAAGCAACTTTATATTGATTTCAGCAATTCAGACAGGAAGTTTCCATTGGCTAAGCTTATTCTTGGGAAGTACCACACCCTACTTTACTGTAGGGTAAGGGAATAACTCTAGGGTCTTCATCTTTAGTCCAAAAAAACTCTCAATAATGCTACCTTCAGGAGGGCTGGGGTTTATGGCAGTGACAGGTAAGTCACTTTACTTCCAGTTTTCAAATTATCTATTTGCTTAATCGACTAAATATGCATTCTTTACACTCATATTTTTCACATCTTTCAAGCCATTTCCACTTTCCTATTTGAAAAAGCATTCAAGGGAGTCAGCAGACAGGACCTTCAGCCTTACTGAAGAGTTGTCTGATCTTTCTAAGTCTCAGTTCTCTTGTTTATAAAATGATGGTGATGTAGTGCCTACTTTGTCAGCTTGTTGAGAGATGTTTAAGGAGCATTCTTGGCCAAAGATCAAGGGAGAGTCCTTTCTCTTTGCTAGGCCCTGAATTAATTAATCTGCTTGTTTTATAAGTATCGAGGGAAAACTTCAGAACTCCAAGATGATCCAAAACCGATTTTCTTCAAGTCCTTTTAGTTTCTGCTCTAGATAATAGTAAGTATTATTTACATATTTCCCACATTGGAGCCTCAGCTGTCTTTCTGAGGAAGCTTCTTCCTTTGAATCATATCAAAAAGGTTAAAGCAGCGAAGGAGCAAACATGACACAGGTCCGTCTGGTCCCGGTTCCCTAGGAAGCAGATGACCAACCTCCCTCCCTTACACTAGAATGAGTGGCAGTGATGACACCCTGACACGAGGCCTTCCTCGCTCTTCTAACAGAAGTATGGCAAAACATCCGCATTTACATTCCTCATGACAAAGCAAGATATGAAAATTTTGATGAATATTTCATGCTTTATGTGACTTATATGAAGTGTTTCTATTGATTAAGAATAGATAAAGTATTCTTGAAAATCTAATACAGTTTCATTTTGTCTGTTTGGCTCGGCTACCTTGTAGCAAAGGTTCAATTTCCTAGACATAAATTAATTTAGGTCATACACTCAGAGACCACCATTTACGAGTATTATTTTAATTACTAATAAATATTTTGATTACAAAGAAATATTTGCTTTGTTATTGAGTTTTCTTAATTTCGAAATCTATGATCTTTCCTTATTTTATTAGCTTCTTAAACAGTGTTAGATAAGATTGTTTCATTCTATTAATTCCAAGTTAATACTATCCACAAATTGATGTATGTCCCAATTTACCTCATCTTTTTGGAACCAAGGGTAACACTCCTGATGATCATAAACATCAAACCACAATGCAATATACTACTTCTGAGATTTGGTATCTTCCTTTCTAAGGCAGTGCAATAAATTTTGGGCTTTCTAGTTTTATAGCCTCTAATGGGCACTGAGAGAACATTAGTTAGTTTAATTAAAATGGTACACATGTAATTACTAAACACAATGCTAAAATTGTATAGTCTTTTATTGTATTCAAAACAGTGGTCTTATATGACAGCCAGTGTCCCTTAAAACAATAACAGTTTTTTGTTTCTTTGTTTGATTTTTGGTTTTGGTTTTGGTTTTAACAACAAATGCAATAAAATTCTAGGACTCCCGGGTTGAATCAGTAAACTAAATTAACCGTAGCTATTGGTATATATAGAGATGTGCCAACAAGTTAGGTAGTATAAACATAACAGGATTGGAGAAAGAAAGAAAGAAAGAAAGAGAGACAGAGAGAGAGGGAGGGAGGGAGGGAGGGAGGGAGAGAGAGAGAGGAAGGAAGGAAGGAAGAAAGGAAGGAAGGAAGGAAGGGGAGAAAGAGAGAGAGAGGGAGGGAGGGAGGGAAGGAAGGAGAGGAAGGGAGGGAGGAAGGAAGGAAGGAAAGAAGGAAGGAAGGAAGGAAGGAAGGAAGGAAGGAAGGAAGGAAGGAAATCAGTTAGTCTACTGCTACTTCTAAAGGTAATAACCAGGCAATGTGACTTTTTTAGCAGAACTTACTCCTCAGCAAAGTTGGGATGTTGTATTTAAGATTATTCCATAAATCTGATGGCACATTTTTAGTCTTTCCTATTTATTTTCTAGCCATTGCTAATTCTTCTTCCTGCATAAGCTTGAAAATTAAAAGCCATGACTCAAGTTGGAGAAATTTTTCACTTTTTATTCACTTGTACAATTTATCATTGCTATGGTTAACTGTATTTCTTTGAGCAAGGGTGCTTGTCAGGTGGCCCAGTGGCCTTCATCAGGGGATGTCAAAGACTGACTACATCATGGTATTAGGCAAAGGCCTCCTCATTCATGGTATTAGGCAAAGGCCTCCTCATTTTCCTGATTTCCCTACTCTGGGGTGGAGCTATTAATAATTCCCACAGGAAGGGAATGGGCTGCCAGGGGTTATTGCAACCGGATGGTCTCATAGCAATTAGGGTATGATTTAACTACTAAAGAGCCATTAAGATTTATGCAGAAACTTGAAAAGAGTTTTTTTTTTTTTTTTATTTTACATGATTCACATTTCTTGGCCCTTATGAAGCTCAAAATATCGAGCCTTTCTTTCTCCATACAAATAATCCAAAATACCCCAATTTGAGGTATTAAAAAAAAAACACCTTTTTGAGGTCTTCACCACTCAAATTACTGGTGAATATCACTGAATATTCTTCCATGTTAATAGAAACCTTTTAAGTAAAATTAGGTAATTATGAACATACTCTTTTACCCTATTTTCATACTATGTATCTAGTGCTGATTTAGGATACACATAGACAAATTATAATTAGTATTTGGTTCAATTTACTGATTATCATCTGTAGTTAATAAAACAGTTGCTCTCTTCTCTGATGGACTATATTCTCATACATTCTAGAATCTGCTAACTGATAATGTCCACGTACGTGATATGTTTTATAGAAGCATATATTGGAAGTCCTTGGCCGGTCTCCACATGCGGTCCTCTCCACAAAGGACTGCCAATACAGATTCAATTTCCTCCAGACTTCTGCAGCGGAGGTTAAAGTTTGTTAAAAGTTGACTTGTTTCCCACCAAAGAGGAAAGTCTTACGTTCCAGGTTCTAAATAGTGCAGAAGGCCAGGGTGATTCTAGTGAAATTATGTTGTAACTTCAGCCTCCGGAAGTAATAGTATTCATCAGAAGTATTGAAATTATGAGAACCAAATTAGGAAAAAAAAGATTGACTGAAGGCCTTGGAACTTGCTGTCCCTCTGAGTTCAATTTCAACTAAAACCCAAGAGACATCTAGTAACTCTGCCCAAATGGACGAAGTTCTACATATCCAGCTCAGCTGGACCCCCAGAGACCCTCCAAAAGCCTTATGACACCATATGTGGTTGAGGGCAGTGACCTAGAGAAATACTTCTTGATTTGGGTGATATGGCCCAGAGGACATAAGGTATGCACAGTGGCTGGTACAGAATCCAAAGGTACTTTGTTGATTAGTCTACCTTTGGGTCCTTTGTTGATAAAAGGCCCATCCAACTAATACCTATGCTCCTCCTTCAGAGGCAGTTAACTTCCCAAACCATAAGTCTCAGGGAGATTTTTCTGAATTAATGACGCATCTCCTTTCAGATGTACATTCAATAGAAGACAGAGCTTCAGACACTCCTATCTCTAAATCACTTCTGATCACTATGCATTTACTATACTGAGTAATAGCAATACATTAAGCAAATCTCAGCCTCCTGTTCCAATCTCACCACAATGAGATAACATATGCAAAGGCTAGCAGAGGCAAGGCAGTATTATTCCTCCTCCTTTTTTTCCAGTAGGCACACAGAGATGATGTAAGTTTTGTTATCAAAATGAGCTCATGTATGTAAAAGCACTTCACTGAATATGTCAATATATTTTGAGATATTATTGTTCTGTTTTTTGTCCTACTGGACTGAAAGAGTACAAGTAGTTTTTTAACAAATTTACCTGGATTCTTTCACGTCAAGCCCAATTGCTAGCCAATTTCATCACTATAATTCCATCAAAAATTCATTCATGTTACTATCAAAACTAATAATTTGATATAGGCAAAAAATTTATGCATAAGATTGTTCATCAGTAACTTATGTATTTATAACTTTGAAAATTAGAAGCAGTTGTCCAACAACAGGTGACTGTTTAAAGAAAATTATACTGCTAGTCAATAACTAAATCCATACTGAACAATGATATTTAATAACATAGAAAAATAATTATGATTTATTTTTAGCTAAGAGAAATAGGTAACAAAGTAGTATGGAGAGAGTATATATAAAAAATACACACACACATACAGATAAGGCATTTTTTTAAACACACACACACACCCCTATGGATGGACCAAGAACTTTTTAAAAAGACTTGTAAGAGATACACAAAAATGTTAACAGTAGAGGAATTCTGGATTTTTTTAAATAACATCTTACTAAATTATATGTATTTCTCACAATGAATATACATTATCTTATAAGAAAAAATAATTATTAAAAAAAAGAATTAACATAGTGAAAACAATTAGTCGAAGTGGCCATGGGAGATTATGCAGGCAAGACACCTGGCTGATTGAATATTCCAGTTTTCTGCTAGTTGTTTTTATTGCGTAGGCAGAACTTCATTTGTTAGTTTAGGAGCACAGACTTCCATAAAGGTCAAACAAAGGAGAGGAAGCTAAGAATAGCAGAGGTTGTTAATTTTTCTATTAGACCCACCATCTGACTCTCTTCAAGTCCCCTGTCTCTTGAGCTCAGTGTATCAGCTAACTCTGAGCATGGCTCAATGTCATTTGTGGTGGTGGTGGCCTCCTGTTTCTTATGAGTGGTGAGTAGCCTAAGGCAGATGTCCAAGAAAACCAGATGTTAAGGAAGATCACTGATTGTAAAGCTACAGGGGTATTTCATATTCTTACAACAAAGGAGACACAACAAAGCAATGGTCAAAACCAAACAGCTACAGAAAAATAGTCAACCGACGGGTAAGCATCAATCATTTTTGCATATTGTAGATCAAGACTCCGAGCCATACACCAGGCATTATTTTCAGTTTCCCCTTATTTAAATCAAACTAAAAATTAAAATTTTCTGACATATTGACCCAAATCATAAAAATAAGTACTGGGGCTTTTGCTATGTATCAGTTACTGCCACTAAATCATGGTTAATTTATTTGCCCTGGATGGATTGTCCAACATTTCCTCTTGAGAAAGGCAGTGAATGTATAAGTATCCTGTAGTTGCTGGTCTTTATTTCTTTGTTTCTTGTTTTATAAATCATTTTCACTGCCTGATTTTAACTTGGAAGCAACCTGTGAGTACACATTTTCTAGGGTCAGTCCTAACGCTTTCTATCGAGAAATGTTGCAAACATTAAGAGTAAATGAGAAATCCTAGGGACCCTTTTAGAAATGTGATACCGTAATAAAATATTGCCCGATATTTGTTCATCATGCTTGTTTTTCATTTTGTTGTCTTAAAAAAAACCTTATATAAGGCACATGGATGCAATGACTAAGCTGATAATCTCCAGGTGCCCACAGGGCACGGGGCACCTGCCTTTCCATCACTGCTTGCTGCTTCTGCAGGCATGGTGGTGTGGATGCACGTAGAAAATTCATGGCTGGGCAGAAATAAAACCCTAGTGTATGGGTTTAGGCCGGGCCCTAAGTGCCTGGGATCAAACAGTGCTTTTATAGTATGACCAAAGGGACTTTCTGTCAAAACGATGTTATTCCATTATCTAAGGAGGCAGTAAGGAATAAGCAAGAGAATACTAAAAGAATTTTTTTTTTTTAAAGCTGGTCTTCTAGCACATCTCTGCTAACTAATACCCACTTATTCCTGGGGAAGTCATTTACATCCCGATGGGTACCCATTCCAAACATTCTGAAATATGTTCAACATGTAGCTCCATACCTCCAGAGCCAGCCCACTCCCAGTATTCTTGATTTCCCTTGTTGAAGTCCACTTTTCCTTTAATCCACAGCACTTGCCAACTTGTAACAGAGGATGCGCTGTACCTCTTGTGTCTTTAATAGTCTTTTTCCACTAGAATATAATCCCCATGAAGGCAAGGTTCTTCTCTGTTTTGTTCATCAATCTGCCAACCAGCACCAAAAACCATGCTTAACTTATAGTAGGTGCTCATTAAATATTTTTTGAATGCATGAATTCATGAAAGAATATATGTCACACACTCAAATGAGATTATACATGAGCTTAAAAATATAAATCATTATTTTTTTACTTAGAGAGCTAACTGCTAAAATAAATTCTGTTGTGTAACTTCCCTCATTGACATTTGCTAATGCATACTGAAGGACATTTTGTATAATTCTCGTCCAAAAATTCTAGGCACACTAATGCTGGTCCTGTGTACTTTCGTCCTTCCTAAGCCAACGTTGGGCACTGAGGCTCAAAGCAAACTTCCTTGTATTGCCTCCTGCTTTAAATTGTGTCACACTCTACTCCTTTGGGCTGTGTAGTTACAAAGGATTTAGGCAAGTGCCTTCCTTCTTTGAGGCAATTAGGGGACTGCTTTTTATGTGTAGTGAGATAATTAGTATTTATGAGATTTTGTGATATTATTTTGTGTTTTGCTTTTATTGCTGTCGAAAAAATAATGTGATCCATTTATGTTTAGGTGTTCATTTTTCTCTGCCTCCCAATTTTAAGAGGGAAGTCAGGCCTTTTGCTCCTCCTTTTCCTCCAGTGCTGCCTCATGTAGCAAGATCTGCTGGTAAACAACCTTTTCCCAAGATGTTTTAAAAGCCTAAGCTTACTACGGAGCTGATGCCAGATGCCAGATGCCGCAGAGGGAGTGGGAGAAGAGGGCTGACACTGGGTTGAGAAAAGGCTGGGGGGCCAGAATATTCTGGAGGAGGCAAGGGATGTAGCAGGGAGAAGAGTTGGAAGCTACTGCAGTAATCTTGGCAGGACATAGTGCTGGCTTAAACCTAAGTGGTGGTGCTGGGGTTGGTTCGAAGTGGCCAGCTCTTGGAAGAGTAGGCCTTGCGGTAATATTTTTTAACAAGACTTAGGTACATAAGTGTCTTGGCCCATGTAAACCCTCTCTTGCTTTGACTCCATTAGCATATAATCATGAGACTGGTGAATTTGAGTGTAGTCTGCAGACGTGGACAGAGCCAAGCTGGGCCACACAGGTGTTGAGCTCATAACCCCCGATCTCATCAGCTTCTGCTCTAATCAATTTATCTAAATATGGGCCAAGAAATCAGAGTCCATGGCCCTCCTTCTGTCAGGTTTCTGTCCGAAATGTGTTCTCAGTTCTTGGCACGCTCATGGCTGAAGAATGACCAGACACACCAAAGTAAGGTAAGCATGAAAATGAGATTTATTGAGGAGAGAGGGATAGGATTATTGAGCAAGAACAAGATACAGGTTTACAGAGCGTGCTACATATGGCACAGATGACGACCGGACCCACTGTTTCAGCAAAGGAAGAGCAAAATGAAGGGCCTGGTTATGGTGTGCGTCTTGTTTTATAGAGGACCTCCCTGTGGCTCAGATGTCACCATGGAACCACTTTGATTGGACAGCTGAGAGCTGCATGATCTTGGTCTTACTACACATGCAGGTTGTTCTGGGTCACTATTCTGACTCTATGGTACCTATGTTGCTTGGCCCATGGGCTAGAGAGTCCTCTGCATTCTTTTGCAGCTGGCATGCTAAGTTATGATTGGCAGATTTGTAGGATATTCCCTCCTCCCCTAGGTGTGGCAGTCACTCAGGGCAAGATTAAGGTGGGGCAGGACCAAGGGTGGGTTGGGGCCCACCCTTATCCTTCTTCCCAGGTGGGGCAATTGCACCAAGGCAAGGCACAAACTCTCACCCCTAAGAGATCCAGAATCCTTTGCTAACTACCTGGCACTTCCATCAAATCTACATAGTTTGAGCATGATCTTCCAGCCTCACATAAAGTCCTTGAAGTGTCTTTGCCTTTGTTGTTGAAACAGTATTAAGTGCCTATAAAATGGACTTAAAAAATAAAGCAAAGTTTAAAGAGAGTTCTGTTAGTAAAACAGCAAGCTCTGTCCATCCTGGATTCATGCAGCCATTCTGAAAAAGCCAACTTTTTATATGTCCATTTTGATAGTCTTTCTTACATTGGAAAATAATTAAAATGTTCTGAATTTGCTCACATGTCCACAGGGGATCAATTCACCTTCTGGGCACACAATTGTACATTCTAACAGGCTTACACGAGGCAAAGAAATACCATCTATTACAGCTCAAATGGTAATAAGAGATGGAGATAACCACGTCTTGAATAATAATTTTTAAACCCTTCTTCACCCAAGGCACAATGTTCCTTCACAGGAGAATAGTCACGTGAGAGAACATGCCAATTATCAGGCAATTGGTTTGTTTTTCTAGCAGACTTGCTTTATTAGGAGTCCCCTAATGTGTTACACATTCTGTTACAAAGTGTGACAATTTATGGTGCATTCTGGGGATTTCAGAATAGGGAAAGATCTTGCAAATTATTATCTGTGACAGAATTATAATTTTACAAATGATTAATCTCAATCATCCATCTCTTTTTCCTCTTGGGTTAAGCGGGAAAATTATATCCTGCAAAATTAGCTGTCAAAATGTGAGCCTGTGGTTTTGGAGTATTCGTACATCAGGACAACGAAAAGAAGATCTTTATTAATGAGCTGGATTAAATAAATAAAAAGGTTATTGTAGGAGGCATGCTGTTCTGTTGTTACAATATGTCTCATGATTTCCCAGCAGTCAGATAATATTTACCAAATTGAATCAGGACTCAATATGACTATATTACCTGTTTCCTGGGATACCCTACCGCCAAATAAGTGTGATATTTTTACTTATGCTTCTCTTTTGGAGAGGGTACACATTATAATACATATTATTGTCCTCTGTCTTTCAAATTATACTGACTAGAGATAAATATTTTGATGATAGAACCATTTGAAAAGTGTTTGAGAGTGAGGAAAATTGTACATTCATCACCATACTGGTGTTGATGTCAGAGAGCAGTCGCTCAGGGAGAGAGAAATGAAAGAGAAAATTAAAAACTAAGAACCATGTGAACAAATGAAGCAATCTTGAAATCAGCCATTTCACCAGATATTATTTTGTAACTTCAATGCAATTAACTCTAAATTGTTATCATACTTAAGTTGTATATCACCTACTACTTTGACTTGTGATTATGTGTATATATGTGCCATCCTCTCCATAGCTAGGCGGCAAGCTCAGTCTTTGGGACATAGTAGATGCTCAATTAATAAAATAAGAAAGAAAGAAAAGAGAACAGAATACTGAGTAAAGCAAATGACTAAAAATAACAGTGGCTCATAAGTTGGACTGTATAGATACCCAATCACATGATTAACACCAAACAACTCATATCATGATATATTTTTTTAACTTGGAAGAAAGAGTCAGGGAATGTAAGTTTTCCAAGCTTGCAAAATAGAGCAAAAAAAATTGACCTTTTGCAGAGGCCAGTGATGCTCAGGGCTGATTCATACACAAAGATGTTGCTATTGCATTCTTCTCACTTCTGGCTGTGCTGAGAATCCCTGCAATTTTGTAAAACAGTGGACATTTAGACCCCACCTTAGATCTGCAGATTTTTAAACCAGACCTCGGTGCATTTAATGTTGCAGAAGTAACCCCGAGTGCTGCCAGAACTGAGGCCTCTTGGCTAAGGATTGTTGCTGCCATTGTTTTGGAGGAGGGGCAGGAATTTTGGGGCTCTCCTCCCTTTTCTCTTTCGTTTTAGTCTGGATCTTCGGTTGAAAGAACAGACGATCCCACTCAAGTTCCCTTAGTAAGAAAAGGAGTTGATAGGAGATACAGGTGCTAAGACCGGAAACTGTCGCAAGACAAGGCCACTCCAGAGCCATCTACAAGTTCCTCCATTATCCTGAGTCTCTCTCTCTGTCTCTGTATCATCCTCTCTCTCAAAAAATCCCTGCATCCAATGGCATGTCTGTTTTTTCTCTCCATTCTCTATCAAAATATTTTCTCATTCTTTATGTGCTGAGGGTTTCTTATATTAATATATGTGGGAGCCTGTACTCCCTCTTAATTTCTGCTCTTCAAAACTTGTTCCACCTAATTCAGGAGAACTCTCCAGACTTTTGTTGGGCATCAGCTTTCAGCCTCAGCTTCCCCTGCTCGCTACTACACACCTGAGAGAGAATCTGATTGGCTCAGCCCACCTTCTCACAGAAGGTTCCATCTTAGCTTACTAGCAAAATACCTTCGGGTCAGGTGCCTGTTCTACTGCAATCATCTGGGACTAGATGTTGAGAGTCACAATGGCCAAAGTATGTCTGCTTTGGGACGGTCTCTTCAGAGGAGCTGTGCCTATGGCAGATACCTGGGACCTTGTAGAGTATGTCTCAACATGTGCTCTGCTTTAGAATTTTATATATATATATATGCATGTCTCATCTTCTAATTTTTGAACTCCTGGGGAGCTGATGCATTTTTATATTATCAGTAGTATTTAGCAACCTCATTAGCGTACTTTCTATGTGCAATACTTGCTTATTACAGTGAGGGGCATTAACTATATCTCTCCTCTTCTTTCCTATCTTTTTTTTCTTTCTTCCTTCCCTCTCTTCATTTCTCCCTTTATCCCTTCCTTGTTTCCTTTCTTCTTTCCACAACATGTAAGGAGCTACTGTGTCAAAGACTATGCCAGGCATCTTAGTGTCCACATTAACAAGATGCATTTACAACCATCAAGATGTTTACTGCCTAGTGGGGAAAAAGGTGTCTATAGTAGGATGCCACGTTACAGATCGCATCTTTGTTGTCTTTACATGTTTTCCTTCCCCTATTTCATATAGTTTAATAATTCCATATTGCTTCATTGCTTTGGGGATTTTTTTTCAGGGCAGAAAACAGAAGGAGCAGATGTCAGTGGTTCATTTTGCCTTTTCTCATGCCTAAACGCATTGAAAGGATGTTACCTGTGTCCCAGAGATGAAGTTTGACAGAGGGCATTCCTCTGAGGAAACAGGAAAAAAGAGGAAGAGGGTCTCCTATGGCTGGGGGGAGGGGTGTGCTTGGGGAGAGGGGTTCCAGGAGGAGGGGCAACCGGGCCCCTTCCTTGGCAGTGCCCCAGGGAGGTGGTGGGTCCCAGAGCAAAAGGTGCTGTGCTGACCCCCCATGAAGTTCCCAGCTCCACCCCAGCATGGGAATAGCAGAGTCTTACCTAAAGCCATCATTTGAACTGGAACATGACTCAGAAGGAAGGAACCAGTGTCCAGAGAACCCATTTTATGTCTTCTGAGGGGTGTGAGACACTGGGACCCCCAACACAGGAACAGGCATGGAGGATTTTCCACTGGGGAGTGGGGCACAACTTGATACCAGCGGGGCGAGAGAGGGCTTGCAATGAAATGTAGGTAAATTTAGAGAGAAAAAATGCTATTCCTTATGAGACTAAGTTTGTGAAACCATTACATATGCAAACATATAACTGGAATATAGTGAACTAATTTCTAAGGGCACTCATTATAGCACACTCTGGGACCACAGAAGGGTGATTAAGTCTAATTTAGGGACATGTTTGCTTCTTGTGACCATTAGCATGAACTTGTGGATGTGTCTCTGACTTTAGGGGTAAAACTAAACCTGTAGCCTAGAACAAATAAACCAGAGACCTGTATGCTCTGGGATGACATTCAAGATGCCTCATCATTACGAAGTCATGTGACTGCCGGCTGTCCCTTGGAGGGTGGCTTGCTGTTCAACCAGATGCAGTGTTCTTGCAAGTATTTTGTTATTTGTCCAATTCATTTACCCTCTTGAAATCTCATTTGGTTTCCTATTTTAAGAAATGAAGAATCTGTTTTGAAGAAATTTGGGGCATATTGAACTTGTATATAGAAAAGTACTTATAATTTCTAAAGCATCTCATTAAAGTTATGTGCCATAGTGGTTTTATTAGTATGAATGATTTAAAGTTTATCAGTATTTCCCCCAACAATGTATCTCAGTTATATTCTAAAATCTCATAGACAGAAGAAACTATTTATTTGAAGGCACCGAAAAGTATTTTTTGCCTAGTGTTATCTTTTTCACATGATCATATATTTTTCAATAAGTATATGGTACCATGACCTGTTAGTGTTGTGTGTATAGAAGTAAATAATAGCCAAGGTTCTTGCCCTCAAAGAGATTACAGTCTAGTAGAGGAGGCTAATATTACACAAATTTGTGAAATTGTGGGAAATGCCACCAAGGTTAAGAACAGTGTGTTGAAGGGGATCAGACAGAGTATGCTGCTCAAAAATATGCCACCTGGCATCAAGATAATTTTGAGCTGAAGACAATTGATAATCAACAGATGAAAGAGTTCTCTGTCCTGCATTTATCTGCCTAAAAGCAGATCCTCCCCCCTTCCCACCCACCTCCCCGCCCTCAGGCAGGGAAGGCTGACTCTTATCATTAAAGACAGGGAGTCAATGCCAAGATGAGTTTGCATACACTGACCTTACTAAAATAGCCTTTACCTTCCATTAGTTCCTTTGTGTATATCCTAGTGCTTCCCTGCAATTTATAGTCCCTGGAAGCCCACACCTTCTTTCTTTTGTTAAAAGGATAGATAGGCCTCCAAGTCTAACTACTTCCTTGAGTTTCTAAGAGCTCCTGTGCATGGAAATATTAATACAAATTGTGTGCCTTTTCTCCTGTTAATCTGTCCTTTGTTAGTTTAATTTGCAGGCCCCCAGGGACAAAACTTAAGAGGGTAGAGAAAGGGTTTTTCCCCTTTGGCAGTGTTTTAAGAGGTCAGGAAAAACAAGGAAAGACTTTCACAGAGCAGAGAAGACTAAAGAGACAGGAAGACTAAATGTCATTGATGTCCACTCGATGACTCAAAGTCAGTGATGTCCTGGATGGGATCCTGGAATAGGAAAGGCGTGTTAAAATTCAAACCGGTAAAATCCAAATAAACTCTGGAGTTTAGACAATAGTAATGCATCAATGTCAGTTTCTTAGTTTTGAAAAATGTACCACAATTATGTAAGATATTATCAGGGAGAACTGGGTGAAGAATATACAGAAAACATAATATCTTTGCGAATTTTTGTAAATCTGAAATTATTCCAAAATGAAAAAAGTTTTTAAAAACAAACAAAATGTTAATGTTATTTTACTTCTAACAATCAGGTTCTTTATGAATGAATGATTTTACAAGATTATATTAACAATATCTAGTGCATACTGACTGTTTACCTGTGCTTAGTCTTCATTTAATCCACCTTCATGCTTGCAATGTACCTATGTGGTAAATACGATGATTATCCCTGTTTTACAGAAGAGAAAACACCTTAGAGAGATTATGTAATTTACTCAATGTCCCACAGCTAATAAATGCTATTAATATAAAGCTTTCACAGGCCTTGGAATCATCAGAGAGACCAAATTATTTTCAGCAGAATTGTAGTATCAGATGTTGGTGCTCTATAATATTTAATTCATTGAGAATCTGAGAATGGACAAATGTTTTGCGGGACAGGATATTCAGCTATCTAGAACAATCCATCTTATAAATTACTGCACTTGTGTATGTATGTGTGTGCTATAAAACTAAAGGTATATTGTGCCTGTGGTTTTTGTCAGTTCTCCACCGTCGGACATGATCTCTAACAGCAGGATCACTAGCTGCTGTGTCTTCTCTCCAGTCAGCCACTCTCGCCTGGTCCCCGGGCCTGGGGCTGTTCTCTGCACAGAGGGCAGCTCATTGTACGCTGGAGCCTGACTGTATGAATGCGCTGCTCCAGGAAGGGGGGCTCCAAATCAATCCTTTCTGATGTTGAGAATTTACATTTGAAAAAAGATTGTTCCCAAGTACCATGGACACAACCATCAAAAGAGGGAAAACCCAGTGAAATGCCTGGTTTGATTGTCATGGTGGTTTATTTTGTTTTGTTTTGTTCCCTGAGCCTAGTCAACTGAAGCATTTTCATCCTGAACTGATCCAATTAATTAATTATGTTATCTTTGTATAAGAACCTCTGGAGAAGAAACAAAATAAAATCAGAAGCACAGGAAACAGAGAGAGAAAAATAAATAATCAACTGTGAGTAATGGGAAGATAAAATAGATAAAATCATATTTGCACCTCATGTGTTCCAGCCCCAGATTCCCTCCAGCTCACATCTTTTGTAAGCAGCTTCCACAGCCCCTAAATATGGCCAATGAGTGTTTTGCCTGATTCTATATAAATATAACAAGAGTCTTCAAATATAACCCTGCTGCTTGCCTCTGTGGGCTGTAGTGGCTGTTTACATAGCCTGTAGATAAACAGAAAACTCAGTCTGCTTATTTCCAGTAACCATATTAGTGAAAAAGAAAGTTAACGAAGGACGCTGCAAAGGAGTACGGTGTGTTTAATAAAACACTTTCCCAGGAATTGAAAGAAGCCTCTGCATGTGGGATGCAGCAGCTCATCACTAATTCAGAATCTCCCTTCAGCATCAGACTTTTGTCTTTCTTCTTCCTACTAGCCGCACTTTCAAGCGTGATGGCTTGCTGTGTAGGCTTCCCTGCTCTGGAAGCGAGCTCAGAGGGACGGGAGCGAGAGAGTTCATTAGGGGTATTTCACAGTCACTCAGATCCCGGGGTCTCTGTCTCATCTTCGCAGATCACACTGCTCACGGAGAGTCTTTCTTTATTTTGTTACTTATCCTTGTACTGCCAGAAGTCTACAAAGCCGGGGGCTCCTGCATGTTCCCATTCACATCAGTGGAATGTGAGCACAATTCAAAGCCTGTCATGGACTGGGGTACATTCACAGATTGCAAATCAGCTTATTGTATTTTAAAAATTCAACATTTCCTTGAAAATGCAGCATTTGAAGATGAAAATCTTATTTTAAGAGAAGCATATTACAAAAAAACGAAGAGTAAAATAAAGAGATGAGAGAGAAAGCAGGAAGGGAGAAAAAGAACAAAGAAAACACAGGCAAATGTACAAAGAGAATGATCAGGTTGGATTCTGTTTTCAAATCCAGAGAGCTGACTTATCAAAACCAAGTTTTGTTTAAGGTTTTAATTTACTTCTATGCATTCGTTTTTTTTTGTTTTTTTGTTTTCAGAAACCTCTCCTCAAAGCCAATCAGCATTGCTAATGTATTGGTCACGTTCCAGCCTTGAGAAGTCAAACTGAGCCAACATTATTAGCGCTCTGCAAAATCAAAAGAATCAAGACTCGTTCTCCATCAAATAGTCCTTTTTTCCCTCAGCTTTCTGGATGTGGACCCTTGATTACAGCACATTCTCCTAATTATAAGGTCTACTTTGAACATGTTGCTTTATTCCTAGAAAGCCAATGGCCATTAATGATTTTATCACTGAAATCCAGGTGGGCATTTTCAGTTTCAACATGAGCTGTCTGTTCAAAGAGAACATGGTTAATATTATTTAATAGCACCTATATGCTTTTATGGAACGAGAGAGGAATTCATCACATTTACCACTGATGAAACTTCTGAAGCTCCAAAGAACATCTGGATGAAAAACGGGCTGAATTCTCCTACTTGGAAACCTATATATTCTCATCTCTGCCTAGATGCAGTATTTATTCCACTGAATCTATATTCAATCTAATTTTCACTCTGCCCAAGCTGATCTTTAGGGCAGGGAGGCCAGCCTACTAATGCAGAGCTGGCTATACATGCTTTTCTTTATAGAAAGGATGACTTTTCTAGAATTTGAGCAACCCTCTTAGGCTTCTGTTTTTCTGTCTGAGTGGTTGGCAACTGTACATTCATGTATTTAGTTAGTATAAGAATGGATATGCCGAGACTACCTTGCCCCCAGAAGCAGAAACATGTATGCCTTTTCACAATATTTTAGAATCCAAAGAGCCTTTATTGAAAGGCAGCAACACTGTATGTCACTGAGGTTTAGGGACTTTCCTTTTCCCCAGACCACTGGAAAGATAGGAGGGTTTTTACATTGTACCAAACTTCCCTGGATGGCATAACGTTAACAAGTGTCCAGTGTGTGCCTACAAGGATCGTATTGCACAACTCCAGGGGCACTGATAACAAAATTGAATGATGCCCTTGGAGTTTGCAATGTGGAGTTTCCAATGCCTACTATGTGCAAGGAATTGGGATAGAGCTCTGGAAATAAGGCACAGTCCTTGACCTCAAGTTCTTTAGACTCTAAATGGGAAGACATGCCAAAATCATGATAAAATAAAACAATAATTTAAGAGCTAAGTTATGATATATGAGAATATATATCACAAGACATTGAGAGGTTGTCAAATGTTTGCATAATCACTGAGTGTTATAAGATCAGATAAATAGTATGAACTCAAATTAGATATTGTATCTTAGAGACAGTGTGAGAAGGCTTCATTTCTGAGGCAATGTAACTATTTTCTACATGAGCAAAACGCGTTCTGGATGCTTAGGCACACAGTGGAACCCACTGGTGCCACACTGAAGTTTCAACATGCTGATCTATTTTCATTTCAGCTTTGAGGCTTATTCTGTCATACTTTTTCTCTTTTTACTCACTTGTACTTTGAAAGCCTGATCTTAGACTCTTGAGTTTTAATGTTCTTCATTTCCATTTCTGTTAGTTTTCTCTGCAGCCAAATGTGCTTACATTCTTGTTGACCCAGTATTAATAAAAAGGATGTTTGCACAGCAGGGAAACGTATTCTCATTTATCTCAGACCAGAAATGTGAAGAATGGAATGGCCTGATGGCCATTATCTTAACCCTATGTGACCGCAAACATTTTGAAGTGGTGGAAGAAACAACTGGACCACAAAATCCTCATTAAAGTTTCCTGCTCTCGGTATTAGAGTGCAGATTAAGTCCCCCGTCACATTTCTTATAAGGACTTTTTTTTTTTGCAATAAATAAGTATAAGATTATTTTGTAGTTGACAAAATAGAGTTACCTCAGTTGAAAGACTACAAAACTCAAGAGTTCAGAGCCCTCAGTGGGAGTTACTTGGCATATCATTCCCTGAAATTCCTCCTACTACCAACCACCCCATTAAAGAGAAACATGAAAGGTCATGATAGTGCTCATCTGTTGTGATGTCCCTGCTATCCCACAGAAGAAAGTCAAAGCCACGGAAAGCTGTTTCTATTATTTCTACTGTGACAGGATATTCATACTCAATTTGCTGCATACAAAATTTAAATATAAATGAAAGAAAAAGGCTGGATGTATTGTTCTACCCCTCAAAGTGAATATAAATAATTCTGAGACTTTACTCTCATAAGAAACTCTTCAATAGTAATGTAAGAAGCAATGAGACACACACACACACACACACGTACACACACGACTGGTGAATATTTCTAAGCAAACTATAATCAGTGAAGCATAATGACAAAGAATCTTTGAGTAGATCCTCTCTCTGATAGCTATTTCCTTCCTTACAGAAACGCTTTTCAGTATTTTTGAATATGCACGTAGGTTTAGTTAGTAAGTGGCAAGGGTCAGATTCCCTACATAGCATTTCCCCTAAATGAATGGGTTGAGCACAAATTAAGCTAGCAACTCCTATTTCTTGGATATCTACTCTGTATCTAACACAAAAGGAAAAAAAGAAAGAAAGATGGTCGCCGTTTGCTGTCTGATAGCCTTGGGAAACAATTAAGCAATTAGTAAAAAGCCGGCATTGAGCACTGATAACAAAAAGCTGAGTAAAGGAAAGGCTGAAGCAGTGAAGGAATGGGGAGGCTATTTGGCAAATGCAGATAGTAAGTGGGAAAGAAGTCAGGAAGTGGCAACCTTAGAGGAAATGTCACTTAAACAGTGCTTTCAAGGACCGTGTGATGAAGGATGGTACGTACCAGAGAGGTACAAGTGAGGACTTGCATCTAAGTGCCAGAGCAGTTGTTTCTCTGGGCCACTTGCTGCCAGGAACAGTGTGGAAATGCCAAATTCTCATTAAATTCCTCCTGGCAGTGGGAGGCGTGACCATCATGGGACAGCGGGGAAGTGGGTTCTCCCAATCTCACAGACCCCATACGGGATCTCAACTCTCCTTCCCCACCTCTCAGGGCACCCTGCGCCCCTTTCTTCTGACCCTGGGCTGGTGGATGCCACTCTTTTAAGGGGGCTGCACACTCCTCCCAACCCCCTCAACCTTAGTGCCATTATCACTATTCCACAGCCACCTGCTCTGAAGAAACATCTAGGGAGAACTGTTGTGATCCAGGTGTAAACTATTGAAGTGCTAAATCCAGTCTAGGGCTTTAAGTCGATCTGAGAGAAGTGCCTTGTGCAATGAAAGAAAACAAAGTATCAAAAGAGATGATGAAAGTTGGGATGTTACTAAATACCATAGTTAGGGAAAGCGTACTTGGTGTGTGTGGGACGAGTGTAGTTGGGGTAGTGAAAATAAAGGTGAGAAAGATGCTAAATTTTATTTAAGCTAACTAAGGCAATAAAAGTAGAAGTATCCTGTAGGCAGCTATGATGCCAAATGGGTGTTTTTCCTCTGTTCCCAGCACCTAGCAGAGTGTCTGGTATACGGTAGGTGCCCAGACTTACTGGGAGAATTATACTGGGACTGATGATAGTGCTTTTTAGTAGTTGGCATTTAGGTCATGACCCCAAAACCACAAGTAATTCCAAATAACCATAAACAATCTCAAGTATCTTTGCTGTCTCTACATTGCTGTCTGTCATTTGTAGAGGGTAGAGTTTGGGAAGTGGTTAAATAACTTCATATAGAAATTATAACCTTTTCTGTTAATACTAAGGTATTGTCTAGAGTTTTCTTTTTCTTCAAATGAAATCTTGTAACTAAGTTCAATACATAGTCAAACACTAATAGCAACAATTATGAAATAGTTAAGCAGGGCTATTCTGATTCATGTGGGCGTGGGATTTTCTAGAATTCTGCCTCCTTGTTCAGTCCCCTATGGTGGTCCCTGTCATTATTCCGTGGGGCTTTATGGAAAACCACCAGCACAGGCTAAATGCCCAATCTGATGTGTTTGCCCTTGTTGCTCTGGGTAGTTGAAGCTTGTGGTTGGAACAGATATTTTATAGGTTGACCGTTTCAGCAGTTACTAATATGCAGTAGCCACTGCATGAGCCACAGACTCAAACGGCCACATGCCAGCATTCCTGGGATATGAGATGCTTGAGGATATTTGATGAAAGAATGAGGGAAAACTGTGAAAGGGTGGAGTTATTTACACACATAGATATTGGGGAGAAACAAAATTAAAACATGTAACCTGAACGGTTATCTCAAGCCCAAGACAAATGCTTTACTCCAGTGGGTCAAAGTTTATCTTTTTATATCCCTTTTCTGTACCAGAGGTTTGAATGAGCCACAGAGAAGTAGTGGCAGGAGATGCAGGTCCTGTGAAATTTCTGGAATCTACTTGGTCACTGTTCATCTCAGCAGCCGGGCATTTGGACAGCATCTCAGAACAGCAAGCTTGGCCTTGAAATGTCTGTGGTGTTCCTCTTGATGTGCACCCAGGCTCGAGGTCCCGGGGCCAGCTAAGAGCTGTTTCTCACACTTTCTCATGTTTCTCACTCTCCCTCCTGGGAGACGGGACATTTGTTAACAATTAGGAAGACAGAGTTTTAAACCAAGTCTGTCACCCACGGTGACACGTGGGCTCTGAGCCCTGGCGTCCCAAAGTGTCCGGACTCCTCCGGAGGAATGTGGACTTCCTATTTTCTGCCCTCCATGAAAAAGGTGGCAGGTCCACCGATGAGACAAAGAAAACAAACAAAATCAGCCAATCTTATTCCCCAAAGGTGAGAGGAGAAGACTGAGGTTACTTCCTTCAGCCAGAGGGAAGGAAGTCCCTTGTCCTGTGATGTCTCTTAATAAACTGGCCCAGGCTGCTGCTCAAATAGATGCCCTGCAGAAAACACAATTGAGACATGTGAAAAATTTCTGATTTGATTAAAAATAAAACTTTTAATAAATTTTATTTTTGCTTTATTTGATTATATCTTATTAAAATTGTTATTTTTATTAAAATGTTTATTACAAATACATTTTTATTGTTTTCATTTTATTAAAAATAGTCATCAAAGCAACCATGAAAAAAATAGAAACTCAATTGTTCTGCTAATATCCGGATGAGACAAGTGCTTAGCTCAGGCACCAAATACACCGTCCTGGGTCCTATGAGCCCTCCAGTCTGCCGGAACTACTCTGCACTGCCCTGGACCCCTGCTAGTCTGAAGGACAAGGTGTGGGGCAGTGCCTGGTGACCCCAAAAGGACCCCTGAACGTAGGTGAACTGCATCCCGAGAAGGTCAGATGCTGTGGGAGGGAGGGGTCCCCCAGGAATGGCACCACACATGACTTAACTGCACTCGCTGCACACATCGCTTGTTACCACTGTCGCTCGGGGGACAATTCTGATCGACCTTGTGCAAATTACAGCTGCCTCCATATGCGGACACAGAACCACAGAGGAGATAACCCTTAGGAGCACAGGAACTCCTCTAATGACCTCCAATTACAGACACCAAACACACTGCAACCAATTCCTTTCTCTCCCTTCTTGCGATTCCTGGGGCTTAAAAGGCTCACAAAGCAGTTCCTTCCACAATGTCACCAACACGCTAGTAAATGGGTATCATTTATACAGACAAACAATGTTTATACGTGTGTCGATCAAATTATAAAATCCGATACTAACAATGCTCTAGCTGTGCAGCTATCATTTTGTCATCAAGACTACAAGACACAGTCACCGTCCTCAGATGCTCTAGACAGAGGGTGCTGACTCTCGGTGATTCATGATTCAGGAAGAGAGGGAGCCCTGGGATCTTGGTTTATGGCCTTGAGCTGCCTGAAATAAATTATCTGTGAATGTGTCTGGCCTGCACTTCCCACCCAGCGTTTTTTGTCAATATGAAAAAATCAGGGGATGTCCTATAAAAATTATTGTATGGTTTCTCTTGACAATATTGAGTAGTTGGCCACACCAGGCCTGCATGCCTGCCTGGTGACAATTAGCTGGACTCTATTGACTCTCTGCACAAGCATGCATTCTTCAGACCACCGTGGCCTCCAGTGTGCTTCAGCGTAAGTCTGATGCTAAGGCCTGTGTGTGGAGCTGTTTAGCACCTTAAGCAGCACTGCCTTCATTCATTCACATTACCTGCCTGGCCTCCATATAAATTTGAACTTGTGCGCTCTGCTTCAAGTCATGCAGTCCTATTTTATATATCAGCTCTCCTGCTGCCCGTGACAGCTGGCCCAGATTTTCTTAAAGCATCCATGAGCTCTGAGAAGTGGTCTAGAAGCCATTCCTTCATCACAAAGAATCTTGACTCAGGGATCTAGTAGAGTTGACAACAGCTTCAAATTAGTGTCTGTGTCCCCAAAGACATTGACTAAATGTATGCAAATTAAGACTCTTGAAAACAAATAGAGGTTCTATAATTCCTCCAGATAAAAAATGTTAAGTTTCATAACCAATTTAAAGGCTCTGTGACAGAGTTACTCAACAAATGCAGCTTCTTAAATACAGTAGGAGAGTGAGTGACATTGGTTCCTTCAACAGCAGTAAACGCATTGGAGCTCTGAGAAAGGGAAGGTCAGTTTGGGATGGCACCACTGGGGTAGTGCTACTCATGAAGGTGGCGTTTCCCCCAGGCCTTGAGAGAACGCAGGATTTGAACACATAGAGGGTGGAGGGAGGAACTTTCTGTACTGAAGGACCCATCTGAGAAAACACAGAAGCAGGGGACGAGGGGGGCGTACTAAGAAAGAGAGCAGTTCAGTTTGCCTGGAACGTAGCTGGGTTCTCATACTTAAGAATCCTAAACTATTTAAAGTTGAAGAGTCCTGGGTCCATCTCCCGAAATTATGTTTCAGCGGGTGTGAATGAGGCCTCAGAATCTATCTTTGAACCATCATTACATTCTGTGGTCAAGGGGCCGCAGTCTGTACTCGGGGGAAAACTTGCATGGGGTGTAGAGTGGGCAGATATGGGAGGGATGGCAGGGTCCGGACCTCAAACAATCTTGACTTCAGGCCACGGAGTTTAGAATTTGCCTGTGGGCAACAAAAATCTACTTTTCCTGGCAGTTTAATATTCAATACTGAGATGAGGGAGAGGGATGTCTTAAAGATGACACCTAGCTCTGGATCCTAAGAGGCACCATTCACAGAAGCAGGGAGCATGAGAGGGAGATGGGGCATGGCCCTTGGTTCAGCTTGTGACCTTTAGGTTTGGTTGTCACCGGCCTCCCTTTGACTGTCAGTTTATGGAGGGGGAGATGCCCAGGGGCTCCAGCCCAGATTCTTCTCATGTTGGGCTCCGAACCCCAACCTTCCAGGACTCAGTTCCTCATCTATGAAGTGGAGATGACAATAATATCTTCCCTGATCTGTCGAGGTTCTAATTTGGGTTTAGAGAACTATAGGTATGTAAGAAATTATTTTCCTAGGGAGAAGAGTAGATTTTTAAAGTTTTTAGCATGACTAAATGAACGCCAGTATACATATACCATGGTATACATGTGATTGCAGAACATGTAAAGGTAATGTTCATTATGAAACACTAAGAAGAAAAAATAAACTGGATATAAATTGTATATCTAGAGTGATCTTACTTTTTAAATTACTACATCATATGTGGGAAATATAGCAATATGTCAGTAGCTGTTTTCTCTACTGGTGAGATTGTACATAAATTTTTTTTTTGCTTGCTTATTTTTCCCCTGTATTTTCAAAATTCTCTTCACAGTCATCTATTACTTTTATAATAAAAAATAGTAAATTTTACTTTTCAGTCTCAGAGCTCTAAAGCCATTTGGAAATCAGTGAAGTTGGGGAGCTATAAGCTCTTAAGGCCTCTCTTCAAGGACCCCATTCTACTTTTATTTTGGCTTTGCCTGCTTGAACACAAACCTTTTTTTTTTTTTTTTTTTTTTTTGATTGAGTGCGCATGTACAGTTTAGACCACTGATGTTCAGGGAAAAGGAAAAAAAAAAAAACCAAAATGTGTGCCTTGAGTTTGTGAAGACTAAGTCAATATATCTCGATTAGAACCAGGAATCCTTCCAATATTTACATTGGATTTGCTTCCAAATATTTAGCTTTTAATGGGTTGTAGATAAATTGGGAGGGGCACAGCACTGGAGCATACTAAACACAGAGGATGCTAATGTCTAGAAAAAGGAAAAAAAGGAATTTGTAGTAACAAGTCAATTTTAGTTCCAAAAGGGGCATAATCTTGTTTAGAATTTCTCTGATTTTTTTTTGGGGGGGCTTGTTAAAAGCTGGGGGTACATGAGAAGAGAATTGAGATACTGTGTTGTGCCCGGGGCTTCCAGAGAGACAGGAGCTGGAAACCTCTGGAATGTTTAACATGTTGCTCACAGCTTGAAACCAGAATGAGATCAAACTGCATACAAAGCTAGAACTGACTAATGTCAGTGTGGAAGACTTCTAAAGTCTGGAAATTAACAAGATGTGAAGAGAGAGAAAGGCTAGTGTCTTCATTATATGCATTCCTGGAATTATCAGAATGCACAGCGACCAGTCGGGGCATAAAGTACAGGTAGTATGTGGTTCAGAAGATGTCCCTAAGATGGGAACCATGACCAACCACACTGGATTAATAATTGACTCGTTATTTATTCAAAAAATTCATTCAGGTCAATGTTGTAAGAGACAGAAATGATCGTTTCTCTTCATGTTTAGTCCTGCCTCTTTTTGTTCAGAATAATGTGAGAAAGTTAGGGAAGCCAGGTTTGGTTGGTAGGAAAGAGAAAATGGAGCCATACAGGGAGACCAATCCATGTTCTGTTAAAAGATTTGCCATGTAAACTGCAGGAGTGAATTTGTCAGCAATTACCAAGAGAAAAAAGTGACTAAATATAAAGTTGGAAACTTAGTTTCTTACCAGGACTTCATGCCAACTACATAGTTATTCACCTGAACCTAACATAGGAAAGCAAATGAAAATACATTTGAATGTGACCTAGAAGTGACATGAAATATTTATTTGTTGAATTTAGCCACTAGCTTTTTCTTCTGGTCTTCATATGAATGCTTTTCTAAGACATAATCTAATTTTTATTTCAAAGGCCAATAAATGGCCTTTTCTATTAAAGACAAGTACTAAGCCCTCTGAAATGTCTCTCATCTGGAATGTTTGATGATTGAAGTCTAAATTTTGGTATTTGTGTTTGTGTGCTTACTTTTGCTTTTGTTTTTGTTTTTGGAGTCATTAGATAGGGTGGGTATATTCAAGTCAATAACTCTTTTAGTTTTCCATTTACCTTGCTGGTATAGGACTAACATAGTTATTTCCCTAAAAACTCTTTTAGAGATTATCCTTATCTTTCAGAAGAACAAAGATATGTATAAAACAGAAATACATTTGCACCTATAAATCTCTTGCTGGTTTGCCTATCATTTTGTTTTGAAATATTAATATTACCATTTAAATACTTGTTTCATTTCAATAGTCTCTTATTTATCCAATTATTACACTGTTCTCCTTAGGCATAGCTTCTCAATTCTATCACTAAACACTACTGGTATCCAGGAATACTAAATAAAAATATAATAGAGACAAAGTTTAATGCTGTAGTTTTTTTCCTATTGCATTCACACTGAATGTTTTGGGGTTTTATAAGTATATAGTCATGGCTGGTTTAGCTGATAAAGAATACGTAGCTCTATAAATTAAAAGTTTAATACCATGCCTAACTTTAAACATTCAAATAAAAATCCTTTGAAATGGTCATTGTTTCTCTAAAAAGTTATGAATGATTTCACCCTTGGAAAAGCTCTGTTCATCTTGAGTGTTTCTAATTTCATCCATCAAACAAAGCCAACTGATGACAATGGTAAGACAACATTGCTTCCTCATGAAGCACTGAACTCTACAATAAGTACCCAAAAAAATTCTGAAGGCAAAATGCAATGCTATTTTTTTCTTTTCTTTTTCCTTAGTTTGGTTAGGTAACAAATGTATGGAATATGATAGAGGATCACCTTTAAAAGAAAGTCAAAAATTTAGCATAAATCAGATACCAGAATGTTATTTTTTACTGAATATTTGGAGACCAGCCATTTCTTGTTTTTTGTTTTCGTTTTTAGCTTGACTCTTTAAAGGAAATGACCAAGAGATACTAAAACTAAAACTGAAACAATTACAGCAGCGAACTACTCACCTCGCCATTGGTAAGTGATAGTTGGAATGGACCAGAGGGTTTTTTCCTCCTGATCTGGCAAGTTTTATGCCTTTTAAACCACTAACCTGCTGTTTTCATTGAAGGAAAGGGAAGAGAGAGGTCACAAAAAATTAGGCAAATCTCAATCAGAAGGGACTTCAAAGACCCGGCAGGGCCCAGAAGAGAGAACTTTCTAGCCTCTCAGAGCTATTTCTCCTCCCAACAGTAAGCCTGTCCACTGAATGCACCCCTCCACCAAGAAGTGTCCCTCCCCATGAATTTTGTTTCTCAACTCTTGCTCTACACACTTTTTAAAAAAGAAATATTTGACACTTCATCAGAGGGAAGAGCTGTTAGTGTGACAAAGGTTTACGTTTTAAATATCATGTTGCTTTTCTGCAAGAACAGTGATATATCTAGCAATGCACTTTTTAGCATGGAAATAAATAAAGGAATAAATCTCAGTTTTTAGATGAAATATGAGCTATGAATTATTACTGCATATGTGGCAATGTGGAATCTATCTTTCTAGGAGGTATCATATGCCTTTAACCATTTTTCAGGAACATCAAACATGGGTCTCTGAATTAGAAATCAAAACAATTTCCTCACCAAAATGAATGTATAGGCCGGGTGTGGTGGCTCACGCCTGTAATCCTAGCACTTGGGCGGCCGAGGTGGGCGGATCGTTTGAGCTCAGGAGTTCGAGACCAGACTGAGCAAGAGCGAGACCCCATCTCTACTAAAAATAGAAAGAAATTATCTGGCCAACTAAAAATATATATATATAAAAAAAATTAGCTGGGCATGGTGGCGCATGCCTGTAGTCCCAGCTACTTGGGAGGCTGAGGCAGGAGGATTGCTTGAGCCCAGGAGTTTGAGGTTGCTGTGAGCTAGGCTGATGCCACGGCACTCACTCTAGCCCTGGCAACAGAGTGAGACTCTGTCTCAAAAAAAAAAAAAAAAGAATCAAAATGAATGTATGGAAAATACAATGAAATAACCTTGATTTCACCCTTTGAAAGGAAGTAATGAGATTCATACCTTCTCTTTTCTTTGGGGTTCGACTGTTGAGCGGAGGAAGGACATCAATGTTTATTTTCACCTGTTTTTCTGCAGCATCCTGCCGATGACATCAGTGTCCCGTCTAGGGTATTAAGGGTAATGAAGGTTGTGAAACTAGAAATGATCCCAGTCTGAGAACAGATCACGCAGTCCTTCCATACACATTGTCTTTGCAATGATATGAATATATGAGTCAGGATGACTCATTTGGCTTCCTGACCTAACCAATTGTCTGGCTCTTCAAATTTAATGCAATTACCTGAACTAGCTTCTCTGTTCATATGTGTGACCTCATGGATTTCACCTTTTCTTTGTCAAACATCAAACTGAAAATTTTCTTTGAACATTAAGATGCATTCAAAACCTAGATATTTAGAACCATATAGACAAATTTTTTTGGACTATCTAATGTGATAGCTAGATTTTATGTTTTTATAGCAAAATGTTAAATTCTTTGGAATCCAGAAGGTGTTCATTGAATGAAGAAAAACACATATAGATTCTTTGGACAAACTAGGCTCACCATAGACAAAGGGCCTGGGAAGGGGGAGACTTTTAATGAAGCCATAACTAAAATCCTATTTTGTACTTTCTAGATTTAGGCTCTTCCCTTCCCCCAAACCCATCCCTGCTTTGGATCAGAAGTGGTAGACTGGGAATCCTCAGAGATCATCTGTTTCAATGCATTTTCTAGAGGAGGTAGGTGCAGCCCAGAAAAGTGAAGTGCCTTGTTTCAAGTTGAGTTCAAGTCTGAAACCTTGTCCAGCTTCATGAGAGAATTCCAAACAGAGTTACTGAACTCTGTAGCATCAGCCTTGGCCCTGGAGGAAGTGGAGTGGGGGGGAAGCTGTATGGTTAGCAAATGGGAAAAAGCTTTCTGAAGCAGAGAAAAAACCATTTCTACAGCCAATTAGACAAATCGCCCTTAAGAGAAAACATATTTCTCGATTAAAGCCTGCCAGCATGCAGTATTTCCCAATTAGTTCAAAGAACAGTCACAGATGTGGGCCAAAATATGCTTCATTCTTTAGAAGTCCTCATATCAATGGTTGGGATCTCTTTGATTTTATGAATGAATTTCATGTTGGGGATGTGTGTGTTTTCTTTAAAAAAGGAGAAATGTACAACCTCAGAAATTTAAACCCAAACATACTCACTGAAAACACATTGAGAATACAGCAGATATTGAACACTATAGTAATGAAATGGGAAAAGTAATAAATACAAGTCTAAATTGTCAGTATTTCAATTTATGACACCTATGACCTAAATCCCACCTAAAAAGCTAAAAAAAAGTCTTCCTTTCCTGAGTAGGGTTGCCATATTTAGCAAATAAAAATACAGGACACCTAGCTAAATTTGAATTTCAGATAAGGAATAATTTTCTAGTATAAGTATGTCCCCACATATTCCCTAGTTTATCTGAAATTTAAATTTAACTTCACACCCTGTATTTTATCTGGCAACCCAATCTAGAAGAAAATCAGACCCAAATCTCAGAATTTATAAAAGTATTTATAAAAAATAAACATGTATACATCTAAATCACTCTTCCCACTTCTTGGCTAACTTCCTACTTGTGGGAATTGCTAATTACAGAAGACAGGTCACCGGAAGAGCTGTAACTAGCCAGGGTGCAAATTCCATCTAGAAACCCTGGAGGCTTGTGCCTTGAGACATCTGTGAGAGAAAAGACACAGGGGGGAAAAAACCTGGAGCAATGGTAGAAAAAGTGTTTTCTTGCCCACCTTTTTGCAAGTTCTCTGCTGCTAAGTGGCCAGCTGGTACACTTTTCTTTTTCCTTTGGCCAAAGTCCATTTATAAGACCTACATTGGTTTTGAGATACATCATTGGGCAGGCAACATCAGAGCGTGCCCCAGAACATGTTGCAAATTAATTCCATTTGTTGGGGGGTGAGGTGTGGAGATTCCTATTCTGATATAACTTTCAGAGTCTTAGAATGTTAGAGTTCTATTATTTATACGATCATGTAACCTCCTCATATCACAGACTTAGGTCTAGGGAGCCTGAGTGATTTCTGAGGACTCACAGCAGGAGTCAGGGCCAGTACCCAGGCGCTGGCTCCTGGCTTAGGCCACCTTTCCATGCTCCCACTATAATCAGATACCACAATTGGGGTTGATTGTGTGTGACGGTGAATGAGCTACAACCCTCTTGATTAATATTTCCAACACTAAATGTCCCCTTGTTCTCCCAATCATTGACTATGCATCCATAGGAAGTATAGCAGTGATGGCTGCTGCTACTGTTTGGAAGCAGCAGTGTTGTACAGTGGGCAGATCACGGGCTCTGTATTTAAACAGACCTGCCCAATTTCTGGTCCATCCCCTCCCCAGATGCGTAGACTTGGGTAGTTTAGGGAATCTCTCAGTCCCTTAAAGTGTACCTTTCCACATTTGTGGAATAGGGGGAATTAGGGTACCTACCTCAAATGATTGTTTTATATGTGACATGAAATATGCAGGCTGGGTTATTTGTACAGGGACGGGCACAAGGTAACCCCATGGTGAGCGTCAGCTCCAGCTGTGAATCACACAGAGAGAGTTAGGGCCTGTTTTCACTGTGTCATGTTTCAACCAGGAACAACGTGTAGTCATCTCTACTTGGAAATAAATATTTTAAGTATTTCCTCTTAGAATAAGGCATAATATTCCATGGAATAAACAGATGATTTGAACCAATTATCCAGCAAAGCGAGCAAAACAACCCCATACTTATTATTCAAAACTCAAGTGAAATTTGTTGAGCAGTCTCTACCAGTGGTGTGGAGAGTAAGGCCACATATTATATGTGTTCTCTTTTTCTCTCCCACCCCTCTAAAATATTCAAATGTGGCAGAGCTGATTATTTTATTTGGCTATTTTAACAACTGCATTCAATTACACTGCTGACTCATTTAAAGATGATTGAATATAGCAGAGGTAAAATTACAAGTCAGCAGAATTTCTCCTTGGCAGTGTCTCGTGGCTCATTCTCCAATCTTCTTTCATTATTCCACACCCTAAGCATTCAGTCCCTTTTTGTAACTTTCTGATTCCTAAAAGCCTAACTCTGCCACCCCCATACACTCTGACAGGCCACCAGGGACCAACATGACTTTTCCCTATACTACCTCCCCGCATGTCCATTAAATTTCCCATTTCCTGAGTTAACGGGTTACATTAGAAGTTTTAAGGAGAGAAAAGCAAACTAACTCAATCCAAAGTGTACCAGACTGATGGCCCAGTTAATTTAGCCAGTGTTTTCACTTTTTTAAAAATAAAATTTCAGTCCCCAATAGTGAATTTTTTCTGAGTTGCAGTCTACTTTGAGGGAGGAATGTATAAAGGAGAGAATTTTAAGCCATGTGACCCAAGGAGGAGAACCCAAATGTCCGAAAATTCTCTAGGCTTCAGGGATCACTCATGTCTTTAACACCAGCTGACACGGAATGTGCTCTATCCTGTACAGCCATGGGAACTCAGCGTTCCCCCCTTGTCTTTCTGCAAATCCTAAGGAATGCTGACATGTTGGGCAAATCCATCTTGTAGTGATTTGTCAGCTCTTGTTCTGATCTGCTGCGCCGAACATCTTTGTTGGATGCCTCTTTCCACATCATGACTCTGCTCTGAGCTGCTGCCATTCTGTCTCATTTGGCTAGGCACCCACTATTGAGCCAATATCCCCCCTGAAGTTTCCAAAATACAACAAACACCAGGTTATGGTATTTAACAAAATTTTAGCAAGGCTTGGAGTGATCAGAGGCAAATTGCAATGCAGGAGTAAGAAAGAAAACTAAACAAAGCAAAATTCAAAGTTCAAAATCACTATTCACATAGAATCCAGCTTCATATTCTTCCCCAAAAGATTTTCTACCATCTCTCTTTTAAGCCTTCCCACTCATCCCTATTCCCTGCTTTCAGCCTGTGCAACGTGGCAGGATTCAGGTAATCTACCAATTCTATAGGAATTACAGAAAAAAACCAGTGAGACGTCTGTGAGCATCTTGCCCAGGTGGTGCCCAGACCCAGTGGAATGAGATGGGCTGTAGGACTGAAGGACACACGAATCGAGCAGGAGAGAAACTGACTTGTGCCAGCTCCAGGGATATCCCTGGAAGACATGCTTGTCTCAGAATGATGGTGGGCTCAGAAAATAGGCATCTTCCAGGATCCATTTCTGAAATTCATTCAATTAAGGGAAAAAAATTCTTTCTCAGGTCAAATATACATCACCCTCTGCACCCTCTCAGTCTTCACTTTTGCACTGTTCTCCCAGACAAGTACACACTCATTCACTTATTCATTTAGCAATTATTTACTATGGAATGTATTGCATATTAGATGCAGTGCTAGCTGTTAGGGACACAGGATTGAAATGACATCTTTGGTTTTTCCCTAAAGACCTCCATTAGCAGAGATTAGGTGACACACAACTAAAAGCAACTCTAAAATATATAAATTGCAAACTGTGCTCAGTGCTATAAAGGAAAGTGCATGACTTTCTGGGACTAATTGGAAGATGCCCTTTAGGTTGGGGGCAGGAAAACTCTCTGTGGAGAGATGATGTTTAAGCTGAGAAAGAAGGATAAGAAGGAACTAGCCACGTGAAGAGAACGTCTAGGCATGTGAGTGTGGGATGGAAGTTGGGGTAGGAGTGGGGAGAAAGAAAAGGAAAAGCATTCATATCAAAGGAACAGCATGTGCAAAAGGCTGCAAGGGCATTTCACAGGAACCAAAAGAAACAACAGCAACAACCGAAATCAACCAACCAGCAAAAAACTGGGATACCTGGAACACAGTGGGGCGGAGAGCAGAGAAAGATAAGATTGGAGGGTTGCCAGGGGCCACTTTTTAAGGGCATTCATTGTAAGCCTCAATAATGAGTTTCCACCTTATTCTAAGTGTAAAGGGAAGTTAATGAGAAAGGGAGTGTGATGATCAGAGTTACCGTTTTAAAAAGATCACTCTGTTGAGATCACGAGTTGGTGGAAGTGGAGAGACAGTTATTGGGGTGGTCCAGGTGAAGGATGATTGTGGTGAAAGCAAAGGCAGTGGAGAAAAGTTAAAAGGCTCAAGACATATTATGGGAGACTGGAAAAGGAGGAATTAGTAACTCCCAGAGAGTCACAAGGGAACCTTCTGGCACCTTGAAAATGATCCAGGTGGTGGTTACATGGTGTGTGATAAACAGAAGTTGGTTGAGCCGTACGCTTCATGCATTCTATGCTCTTTTTGCTCTGTAGGCTATACAGTCCTTGAATAAAAATGTTTAAACAAACTTTCTGACTTGGCAAGTATGTGGATTTCAGTGCCCTTTCTCATTTGGGAAAGCCCAGGGGAGGGGAGGAAGGTAAGGAATCAAGAGACCCATTTTGGTGCGTGGGCACCCAGGTCCCCGAGACTCACTGAGGCAGCCGTGCCACGTGGGCAGCTGTGTTTGTGCATCTGGGACTTAGAGGAAAGACCCAGGGATAAATATCACGGACTATTCTCATTTTCAGAATTTATTGCTACATTCTGAGGGAAATCAGATAGGAAATAATAAACACACCTTCTGAAAAAACAAATTGTAGGAAGTTAAACAGGCTCATAAAATCTTAAAAAGTCTTTGCATAGACTGTGCCTGGTTTCTGTTGAAATTCCAGAGGTCTGATGGTAACCAGAAGCACTTTTGGGCTTTCACTGTATGTTACATTTCTGAAGTTCTGGCAGCAGAGAATGGACCCATAAGGACCATTCTTAAAAATCATGATTGGTCTAGATTTCATTATTGTTCAAAACCTTTCACAGAACCACAATATAACTGCTTACGCTTGTGATTTTGAAGTGATTACGTCAAATTCAGGCCAAACATCGTAGCATCTAAGCCTTCCAAACTTTTGGAAAAAATAATCAAGAAGAAACATTCAAATCAGGCATTTTAATACCTAAAAGATACAGTAAGTTATAATGTTGACTTTGTTAATTTGAAACATACTAGTTATCTATCAGTGACGACATATCTGCACCTATGTCTCCAAAACTGACACCTTTTCTTTCTGGACTTGGAGTTGTAACATGGGAAATTGCAATTATCCAGATAATTAGAACAAAACAATTAGCATATTTTTATTAATCATGTGAATGAATCAAATAACCATTTTCCCTGAAATAGACTAACTCATTATTTAGTGTCTTGATTATATATATTACTCTGCCTCCCTGATCTTTTCCAGATGATTGAAATTTCAGATGATACAATAAAAAACAAAAATAAAAGTAGGTATGTACTTTTGTGTTCCACCTACCAACATAAAACTTTTGCTACTGACATGCAAATGTAACTGTTATTGGGTGATGTTTACTATAAAGAATAGTCAAGAAATATAAACCCTGCTAGGAATCTGGTTCATGAAGAAACATGTTTAGAAACAGATCTGCCACCCACTGAAAAGACTAATCTGCAGGTTATTATAATTATGTCAGAATGGGTTGTCAGCAAAGAGTCAAACACAACATTTAAGCTGCCTCCAAGTTATTCATGGTGGGAGCTACATGGTGCTTTCGACGGGTCTGGGAGAATAATTTTCTGCACCATCACCATCCAGTTTACACCAAGTCACTGGAGATGCAAAAACATTTTTGAGACTCCTACATGCCAATAAATTATACAAATTATCCGTCAAATGCAAGTTTGATTTAGGAGGCGCTAGTGCTAGGCAAGACACCCGGGGGAGCAAACCCAAAACCACTGATGGAAAATACAGAAAGCCTGAAGGGCACAAATGCAGTAAGAAAGGTACGAGAGCCATATGGCACCACATGGCCAATGTGGCAGTCATTTCCTTATGCACACTCACGTTGTGTGCACACTTTAAAAAGCCAGTCCACTCTCTTTTAGGGAGGAAGGCAAAAATAAGGGTAGTAAAGTGGTGATAGTGTTAAAGAGGTAATCTACAGCTACATTCTCAATAGCTATTAGAGTCCGAAGAGATAGGGCTAAACTAAAAGCAGGAAAAAAAAAATTCAGATTCTGTTTATTGGTGGAAGACAGAAGAACAAGCTAATGTCAGTGGTCACGCAGAAAGCTAGCACAGGGCAGGAAGACCTGTGCAAGCGAGGGGCAATCACACTGCTGGGGATGGAATCCAGGCTCAACCTCTTCCTAACTTTGCAGCTGTGGGAAACTAGGACAACTCTCTGTGCCTTAGTTTCCTGGTCAGTAAAATGGGAACAATAATAGCATCTTCCTCATGAGCTTATCTTGATTAAATGACTTCATTCTTGTAAAGCACTTATACCAATGTTTATCAAACAAGTAGACTCTTAATAAATGTTAGATACCATGATTTGGAGACAGTGAAAACAATTAGTTCAATGATAAGTTTTCTTCTAACCGATATTCTCACAGGCTTATTGCATGTTTTATAAGAAGGCAAGAAGAAGCAATTTACAAAGGTTTGTCCACATCCTTATTTGCTTCATTTTCTACTGAAAAGCAAGAAAGACTATCTGTTGAGATAATCTTGTTCTTTTTCTCGCTTCACTAAACTCGAAGGAAGTCTGTGGTTGTGTCTCTGCTGTCTCAATCCAGCACTAACATTCTTGAGATACACAAATATTTATTACATGAGTATTTTCAGAAATTATGTGCTAGGCTACCTGTGGGGGTACGATGTACAATGAAGCTAGGCCCCTGCTCTCAGTCTCTTATAATAAATTTCCTGGTGACTATGTAAGTTCTAGGCAGAGCAGGCAAATGAAAACTAGGAAAAGCCCCAAGCTGTGCTGGCTGACATTATACTACATGCTCAATAAACATGCTCTCTTCTCAGTTGTATTTTCATAATATTTAAAAATTCTCTAGAACATCCTTCAATTCTCTAGTCTGTCATAGTTGGAATGTAGAAAAAGTCAACCAAGATTTTCCAGGATTCATTCTAATTTTCAAGCTTTATTACTGTTTTAATGAATTTCAAAACAATCTATTTTCCATTGTGTTAAAAGACTTCCTTTGGTGGTTCCCCACACAGAGAGGAAATGAGATGCATCTATGACCCATTATGTCACTTTATAGCTATTTTTGGTTCATATAAGATTGTTCCCTATAGGATGATTGTCTACCTAACTATAACTGACTCATGTCATGATGTTTCCTGCACTAGTTTTAAAAATTTAAATGATGTCAGATTTTGTGATTGAAGAATTTTACCGGCGTGAGTAATGAATCTAGTTCATAATAGAAAATGACAATTTTTAGTGTTGCAAAACTCACTTCTACAGGGCAAAAAAAATATATAGAAATCTATGTAGAATTCCAATTGTAAATGTGTCTTTGCTTCAGTCTAGAGCTAACATTCCTTATTATCATAATATCAAAAAGCTTCTGTTCATTGTCACTTCAGGATATCAGGGATGTTTGCTATTATAGAGATTAAATTCAAAACTACACACTTAGAAATTTCTCAATGAACATTGCAAAGCATAATTCAAACAAGAAGTGAGTGAATATTGATTGCTAGAAGGAAATATTTTCTCTATCGTAACATTGTATTCACTTAGTACTTTAAATTACAAAAATGATAATTGTTAGACTAAATTAATATTTTTTCATGCAAAATTCTCCAAACAGGATAAATTTATTTTTGGAATGAAATTTGGTCACATGTAGTAAGACTATCATCCCTGATTTTCTATTATTTTATATCTAAAGTTATAGTACATTTATATTTTTTGATCTTCTATAATTCACTCATTTATTACTTAATTCAACAGATATATTTATTGGGTGTCTATTCAGTATCAGGCAGTGCAGTAGGACCAAAGTTGTAGAACACAACAAGGCAGACAAAAACCCCTGCCCACGTGGAACATGCATCCTAGTTCCTGAAACTTTGCTCTAAACCCCATGGGAAACACAAAAATTCCTCTGCACTTACGGCTGTTAAGTGAAGGATAAAAGCATTGGCAAACATTTTATGCACAGTTATAGTAATATAATAGAAAGTAAAATGATTCATAATAGAAACATTCTTCATTTATTGAACACCTACTTTGTATTAGATCATGAGCTAAACATTTTATATACATAATCTTATTTACCCTCCTCCAAAGTTAATGAGTGGTACCATAATTATTCCCATTTTACACATAAGGAAAGTATGTTTTGCTCAAGGTCATACAGCTCTTAAATGAAAGGGTATGGATTTCAACATAGATTTGGGGCCCAAGTCTATGTTCTTAAACATTATGCTCAATAAATTCTGGTTTATGGAAGAGATTGTTGTAACACAATAAATTTCTAGGAAATAAAGCCTAACTAGATTAAGTGCTCAGAGCTTCTCTATTAGAAAGTTTGGCCATAAGGCTGTAGAATTAGCATTTTCACAAGGAACTAAGAAGAGTGCTACACAATCTTCCAGATACATGTGAACATAATGCTTAACACATGGAAAAATTGGGTGGCCCAAAAAGGAAAAAAAGAGGATGCAACATTCCTAAGCTCTGTTTCACTTCAGTTTTCACCATTTCATTGCATTATTTCATGGTATGTTTTGAGTCATTCAGAGATCATCAGTTAGAGAGTTGTTTTCTCAATCCTTTTCCAGGCAACTCCCATCGTGTGTGTAGCTGATTCCCTGTCCCTGTCTATGGAAAGAAGTATGAAAATAGTCTCACTCTTTTCAAGTCTGGAAAAGAATGCCAAATAAAGGAGGTCAGTAACACAAAGGGCACGGGGCAGCTGTGGAACAAGTGACAGGTGCTTTGTGAATCGGTAATAGCCGATTCTGTCTCCAGGACTGCATTCTCCAGGATGTCTAAATACTTGTGTCCTGATGATTGTATTTAGTTTGAGAACCATACACATTAATACAGAAGACTACTATTTTGAACACTATTAATAAATCTCTTGGTAAAGTCAACTCAAATTCTGGATAATTTAAATACAAAACAAAACACCTTCTGAACCAGCATGAAAGTAAGAAAATTACACGCATCAAAAACAAAGAGAAAACCAGGGATCCTGAGAATTGTTCAAGTACCAAAGTTGGCTTTTACTGTAAGGGCTGAAACTGGGAGGTGGAGAGCTTTTATTCTAATGGCTGCATAGAGCACAGAGATCAAGAGAGAAGATTTAGGGTTGAGAATGTTCCTTCTGAGTCTCAGACCATTGCTATGGACACTGAAAGAGTTTCTGGTGTCCTGTTCTTATTGTTCCTTTTCCCCAATAAGTTTGACCTTTAACCATACAGCAAAGAGGAGAGTATGGAGAACAGTGGACATAGGTCTGGGACTTCGTCTTTTCCTCCTGTCTTCTAGCTGGCAAAAGAACTACCTAGAACTGTTCTCTTCTCACCTTCCCTCCTTCACACAGGAGCCCAGCAAGCTTTCTGACAAACGCACTGCAAAGAGCAGGTTCTTAACCCTCCAGAAGCGAACACAATGACAATAAACGTCGAGAATGCACAGTCATGCAGATGGATTTGTTCTTGTCTTCCCAGAATCCTAGAGACAAGCCTGGGTGCTAGTCATTAGTCCATTGGAACAAAGGCTGCAACCTGGAGGGCGTGCTGAGGCTTGTTTATTTGCATGTCTGGCAATGTTTACACTGCGGTCTAGATTTCTTTGGGCTCCTCCAGGGTCAGCTGCTCTGCTCAGGAACTGGCAGCAGTGCCTCTTGGAAGCTGTGAGTAGTGGCTGCTCCCAGTGTCCATACCCCAACAACCCGCCTCACCACTCAATTATGGCAAAAGGCTCAGTCTAGCTAGGACTCTTAATCAGGCAGACTGAAAGCATTTAGAGCACTTCAGACAAATGGAATCCTTAAAATTCTGAAGTTTTACTGTTTCCATTTTGTTATTTGTTTAACAGCTAGATGTCTTATAAAAATGGCCCAGTTATAATGATCACTGGAAAAATATTTTTATTTTGATTGAATAAGGACCACATATGGTGAGGTGAGTAATCTCTAAGGCTCATATGCTTTCCCAGGACACAGAGATTTCTGTAACACAAAGTCCTTGGGATCTTATGAACAAATCACTTTTGTTTTTCTCGTTGCATTAATATTCAGCTGTTATTGAGGAGGTCAATTCTTTGGTTTCTTGAGGCCATAAAGTACACTTCAGGAGACCCACTCATTTTCACCCACCACCTTTTCTCAAAAGACGTGAAACTGGCTTGAATATAATGTATTGAATTATGTTTGGGGAGAGTGCTGAGAAAGCTGAACTGATGATCCTCCAAAATCTGCTTGTCACCTGCTGTGAGTTTCTGAATCATGCCATGAAGAATAAAGTACTGCCAGGAGTGTCTCAGAGAAAGTGTCAAAAGTGTCTGATTTAATTGTTAGCGTAAGGATTTAAGATGCTGTTTTTCCCTGGTGCTAACACCTCTCATTGATTTTAGAGAATTTCCATTTGTTGTTTAACAGAAACAGCCTTGGTATTTATAGCCCTATCACTCTAGAAGGAAAGCATTTGCAATTTGCACTTTCCATTTTGACTCCTAGACTTCTTTTTCTTTAAACACCCTTCAAATGGGGTGTCAGACTGCAATTCAATGAATGCTTTGCAAGCCATTGCACATAGCAATTCTCATCCCCATCAGCAAACATTTCAGAAAGACCCCATAATCCTTTGCTAATTGAAATCTAAATTGATGAGTCCTAGTTAGCCCCAACCCCACTATAGTCAGGGCTTGTGGGGAGATTGCGTGTGTGTTCTTGTGCACATGCCTGCATGCTGGGACTGGAGTCATACCTTATGGCAGACTGCTTTGTCTAAAGGTAGTCACAGCCATATGTATTTATACCCCATTCCACATGCTTTTCTTATGATGTGATGATAGCATTCCTCCATCAAGATGTTTTTGTTTCCTTTTTGTGAACTTGAGGGGATCTTTGTAAATTCTTTGACCAATAAAATGCAGAAAGGGTGCTGCATGACTTTCAAGGCTAAGTCATAAAAGACAGTATATATTCTGCCCCCCTCTCTCTATCTCTCTCTTTGCTGTCCTTGAAACTCAGCCACCATGTTATGAGGAAGCCCAGGCCATATGAGGATGCTCTGGCCAAAAGTCCCAGCTAAACATTAGCTGATATCTGACTCCAACCTCATGAGACACCTTGAGCCAAAACCAACCAATCAAGCCACACCCTAACACATAGAAATTGTGAGAGATAATAAACGATTATTGTTTTTCTAAGTCACTATATTTTGGGAAGATTTTTTATGGTACATAGGTAACTAAATCCATTTGTCATTTTCCCCAATTTAGAGATCAATCGGTTTATAAATACATTTTTCCTATTTTGGCATTACAAATGCTTGACCAGCAATTCTGAATCAATTTTTTGTCATCAATGAACTTGTTAAAAATAATAGCATTTAGTGAGGATTTTCTGTATAGCAGGCATTGTTCTAAGTACTGTACATATATTAATATACACACCCTTCAAATGAAGGTAAGAGTTGGGCACTACTAACCACTAGACTACACTACCATGGAAAACTTACAAAATGTCAGGACATTCAGTAACTCTCCAGGTTCTGGGATAGGAGTACTAGGCCTGAGGCTTGAATGAAATTGGGGTAGGGAGGCCTGGCCATTTGGCGGGCAAGAGAGAACAAACAAATCATTCATTTCACAAGTATTTGCTGAGCACCTGCATGTGCCACGCTTTGTTCCAGGTGCTGGGGATGTAGCAGGGAACACAATAGAAAATAACCCTGCCGTCATGGAGCTGACGAGTGCATGGAGGTGCACTTGCCACGTCTCTTGCAAGCTTCACGGGGTGACCACCATACACTGCATGTTGCTCCCTCCTGTTATGCTGAGTCATCACGGTGACTGAAAAGGAGCCCAGTGTGGAAGGTGCTTAGGGTCACAAGTGCAATCTCTACTCTTCTCTACTGTAAGTATAAGAGCAAAAGTAGTGGAACATAAAGCCAGGGGAGAAAGAGGGAAATTTTAATACCAAATCAAACTCAATTCAATTAAAAAAAGAAAAGAAAAAGAGAGTTTGGTAACAATTTCTGAAGAGAAAAGAAGGAGGAAGATAATTTCGGAGTGTAGGACACGTCTGAGCATGGGAAGCACATCTGAGTAGGGACTTAGTCTGGTTGGAGGGAAACTGAGGACACTAGAAACTATGTGGTGTAAGCCAGAAGGGGAGATGGAAAAATCCAAGGGAACCTTTTGCTTACTGGGGAATTATGCTCAGAGTCAGCCCTGATGGAGATACCAGGACTGCAAAAATCACAGCCATTTCTAAGTCACCTCAGAGCACATATAAAATAGCCAGATCATACGACAGCCTGCTGCAATTTCTCTTTTACTGAGTTTTGAGGATTTATAAAGAATAAGCGAGTGAAGCTACCAAGCCTAACTTCTCTCTAAGATGACTCAATTGACTGTGCTCACCTTAGGCAAATTGCAGATTTTGCAGACCCCTAAGAAGTTGTGATTGCAGATTGACTCCTACAACTTAAGAGGGTGTTTGTGTAAAGCCACTCACTAGGCTGCAAGGTGGGTAGAGAGCCCGGCCAGACAACAGTTGGTGCCTCATGACACAGCAGCCCATGGCAGAGAGGCAGCCCGGTGAGAAAGAATGGAAGCACTGCCAGAGCCCCGAGGACATCCCCACAAGCCTGGGAATGCAAAGGCATGGGCAAGAGCTGGCTAGCTGCAAAGCAATCTTGGACCTCGATAGATTTCTCTTTCTTGTGAAAAACAATGCTCTTCCCTTCATGCAAGCACCTGATTAAAAACCTGACTTCAGTAGCCCCTAAAGTTCTTTTTAATATCTCAAAAATTTTGGACATAGTCTTTTTATTACAACTGTGGCTAAAAGGAAGTAAATAAAGTCTTGATGGGTATGCCTATTCTTTCTTTTCCAAACTGTTCCTAAGATAAAATCTGCTCTCTGCAATTTCCTCCAAACTCTTAAAATGGAAAAGATAAGAGTGTCATCTAAATATAAATGCCCTAAACTAAAGCTGGCTTAAATAGAAAAAAAATCGTACAGAGAATTACTTGTGTTTTAAACACATACACAAAAGAAGGAGTGTCAGAATTTGGAATCTAGACTCTTAAGGTGTGTTTAATGTCATCTATAGAAAAAAATTTAAAACTTGAAAACCATATTTTTTTTCTTAGTGTTTATTTCAGGGTTCTTTTGTCCCAAATTAATTGGGAAGCAAGAAAAAGTTAGGCTGGGCGCGGTGGCTCACACCTGGCCTGTAATCCTAGCACTTGGGAGGCCGAGGCGGGCGGATTGTTTGAGCTCAGGAGTTCGAGAACAGCCTGAGCAAGAGCGAGACCCCATCTCTACTAAAAATAGAAAGAAATTATCTGGCCAACTAAAAATATATACAGAAAAATTAGCCGGGCATGGTGGCACATGCCTGTAGTCCCAGCTACTCGGGAGGCTGAGGCAGAAGGATCGCTTGAGCCCAGGAGTTTGAGGTTGCTGTGAGCTAGGTTGACGCCATGGCACTCACTCTAGCCCGGGCAACAGAGCAAGACTCTGTCTCAAAAAAAAAAAAAAAAAAAAAGTTAAGAAATAAACAATGCTTCATCCAACCATGGGGAGGCAACCAAATACTCTTGGCCACACTGGTCACCTGGGCTGCCTGCACCTGGGCAGAAGAAATTGCCTCTTTTCCTTCTTCTCTGATACAAGAATACTAAGCTGCTCTTTGAAGGGAAGCAGAATCCTTACCTACATGGTGAAACATAACTTTAAGGAGAAAAATAAAGATACTTCTTGGAAAGTATATGGTTACTTGATTAGGAAATTGTTTTCTTTTTCCTGATATGATATATAACAGAAAAATTATAAACTTCTGTGCCAAAATACAAACATCCCAAAGACCAAGGAAAAACACATCTGCCGTATTTATAAAAATATTTTTCTATTTATAATTTATTCAAATCAACCCAATGGAAAAATGACTTACAATCCAGTAGAAAAATGGAGAAAGAATGTGAAGTGGCAATTTACAGAAAGCAAAATAGTCAGTTATCATATAAGACACACTCAGTTTTCATTCATTAATGAAAATGAAAATCAAAAATAAATGAGATACTGTGTTTTACTTTGCAGAGAGACAAAAATTGAAAGATTGAGGTCGCCTGGTACCATCAGAGTTCTGGGAGACATAAGCTCTTGCACATAGTAGGTGAGATAAAAATTTGATATAATTTTTCTATGGGAAAATTTGCCAATACCTATCAAAGATTAAAATAAACATGATTTTTGACCCAATAATTCTACTGCATACACACTCATCCAAATAAAAAGTTTACTACTAAGAATTTCCCTGGGTATACAGGAAAAAGGTTTCTATAAATGTGTGTGTTTGTGTATGTGTGGTGTGGCTGTATCTTTACACATGTAGGTGTTAACTGCAGCATTATTTGTAAAAGATTAAAACTAGACACAACCGGAGTCCACTATGGGTTAAGCAAATTATGGGACTATAACATAATAAAACACTATAAAACCATTAAAAAGAATGAATTAGATCTGCATGATTATATGGCAAAAGCTCATAATGTAAGTAAAGAAAGCAAAGTGTAGGGTAGTATACCTAGTATGATCCTTTTGTTATAAAATAAAGATACAAATATACAGGGAAAAGAGAGGTGCAAATACATGTGATGCCCTCCCCACTGTAAGATATATAAAAAACATCAATCAGTTATAATTTGAGGAAAGCCTGGGAGGCAGGGTGGGGGCAAAAGAAAACAATTTTGTTTTTCATTTTGTACCTTTTTGTATATTTTTAACCTCATACATTATTAATTTCATAAAAATACCAACAGGGTTATCTGAGGAGGAAAATTTTAGTCCAACTCTTGTTTTCTTCTTTCTGCATCTCTGCATTTAAAAATAACTATTTGCTGTTACATGTTAATATTTGTATCCTCCTCTCTCTTTTTCTACCATGTTGAGAATCAAAGGTACATTTCCTTACCATTTATATAATTAAAGCCTGTCAGATTCAAAAAGAAATTAAGAAAACTTATTTTTTAAGAGAGGGAATATATAAGAATGGACCACTGATGCTCACGCATATTAAATATCTCTGCCTTTAAATAGCAATAGGTTTTCTAGTCAATTTTTTTATGTGATTCTTCTGCTTACTCAATTCTCATCTGGAGATAGTTCAGATGCTTTTAGTTAAATGCTTAACTATATTGAAGGTGTACAGCATGATATTTTGATATACATATGCATATTGAAGCGATTACTATAGTCAAGCAAATTAACATATCCCTCAGTTCACACAGGTACGGTATTTTATTTTATACAAACATATTGGTATAATATATACCAGATATTAATATTTAGTCATAATAATATTCACAGAGTTATAAAGAGCCTATAGCATTAGAACAAAAGTCAGATCACATCTCCAAATAGAGGAATATCTTTCCCCAAATATAGCATCATGATGTAGGTAATTTGTACGTAGTCTATCAGCATTGATAAGGATGAAAGAGACAAACTTTAGTAACATAAACATTAAGTTGTCCAGCCTCTTCTTCTCCTAAGCAGGGCCACTAATGAACACTAGAGTAGTGCTTCATTTTGAAGGGCATCAAACAAAAAAAAAATCTAGTCTGTGAAGAAAGGAAGAGTTGGCAGGCAAAGGCATCAAATCAGGTGTCTTCAGGACAGACTTTGAAACACAGGAAGGATCAAGAAAACCAGAAGTCAAATAAATTTGACAAATTAAATAAAAGGAACAATTTCCTTTAAGGACAGAAATTAGTAAAACCATACAAAATGAAATAGAAATTCTGAATAGCTTTAGATCTATTAAACAAACTGAATGCTAATTATTAATAAAATCCACTAACAACCACTAGAAGTGCTAAAATCTAAACCCTACAATAATCTATATGGTAATAGATTACAGTTGAAGATATGAGCGTGAACTTATGTGTAGCTTAATGTAGACATAGATGGTAATGTAGAAATATTTATAGATCATGTACTGCTTGAGTGAAAGGATACAGATATCCGTGTGAAAAACTGACCACCTTTTACATCACAGCTTATAAAAAATTAACTCAAAATAGATCACAGTCCTGAAAGTAAAACTTAAGTTTAAAACTTAAAAAAATCTTTGTACCCTGGAATAGGCAAAGATTTTTTAGACAGAACATAGAAGGCACAAATCATAAATTTAAAAAATTTAAAAATTTTATTTTATCAAATTAAAAACTTTTGCTCTTTGTAATACATCATTATGAAAATAAAAAGTTAAGCCACAAAATGGGAGAAAATATTTGTCATATGTAGATCTGACACAGGAGATTACTGAAACCACATAAAGTCATATCACAAATCAGTAATCTAACAAGCAACTTAATAAATGACCAAAATATTTGGAAAAACGCTTCAGAAAATAACATGTGACAACCAATAAGTACATGAAAAGCTGCTCAACATTATAAGTCATCAAGGAAAACAATTAAAATCACAATGAGATACCAATACATACCCACTGAAATAGCTAAAGTCAAAAGGAATAACAACATCAATTGTTGATGAGAATATGAAGCAACTGGAATTTTATACTTTTTTTAATATAAAAGGTTAAAATCAATTTGGAAAAATATTTGGCAGCTTTTTATAAAGTTAAAAATATACCTACCATTAAACTCAGACATTTTACTCCTAGGTATTTGCTCAAGAAGGATGAAAACATACAGCCACACAAAAACTTGTACATAAATGTTTATGGCAGCATTTTTCATGACAGTCAAAAATTGGGTGGGGGCAAATGTCCATCAAATAGGTAAATGAATTAAACTGCTATATGTCCATACAAACAAATACTAATCAGCAATAAAAAAGATCAAACTACTGATTCAGCAGCATAGTTGAATCTCAAAATTATGTTGATTGAAAGAAAAGAGGACATCCTGTATTTTTTAATTTATATAAAATTTAGAAAATGCAAATTAATCTGTAATAACAGAAAATAGGCCAGTGGTTGCCTAGTGCCAAAAGCTAGTGTGTCCAGTGGATTTTAAAGGGGCAAGAGGAATATTTTTTTTTGGGGGGGTGATAAAAATGTTCTGTATATCTTGATTGTGGTGATGGTTTCTTGGGTATATACAGGTGTCAAAACTCAAGTAATGATATTGCTAAATTGATGCAGCTTATTGTGAATAAATTATACGGCAACAAAATTGTTATTTTTTTGAAGAGTCGGTTTCAGACATAAGTCATCAAGAACTGAGAGAACATACAGTTGGAGTAAGGAACAGAAGACAAAATTTAGAGCTGCCTGATAAATATCGGGAAGAGACAATCCAGAGAAAGACATATCTTTGGTCCTAATTGTAAGAGATGGTGACTTGCCACGTCTGACACTGATGTCTTCGTTGGTCCTGGTGTCCCTGATAGGAGATGTTCTCTCATAAAGTCGAATCCTCTGACCCACACCTTCCTTAACTGGTCCCCACATCCCTGCCCCGATAAAGCTATGGGTTCTGAGGTTAACACTCGCCTTAGAACTCGACCAGATAAATAGTAACGTATCATCTGTTAAACAAATGTCTCAAGTAGTAATGTCTGGAAATCATTTATTGCCCTCTTCCCTCCCTACCCCCTCCCCATCTGAGACATTTGAGTTTTAACAGGGTGCTCCCAGACACATCCGGTGGAACCCACAGTGCGAATTCTCTCTGAAAGTGTCGTTTATGGCCTTGTGGCTGGTGAAGGGTGGGGGGTCTGGTCAGCGGAGCTTTCAGCTCTGCCCCTGTCACCTTGAGATACTCTTCCCTCTGACAGTAGGGTCAGCCCTACCAAATCATAAAAGGCTTTTAGACATAACAAAATCTTAGGTATAGAAGATGAGTTTTCTTCTTTAAAAACTTTTGTTTCTTTATTGACCTAATACTAGGAATCTGACCCTCACAAAATCCGGGTCTCTAAGACAAATGGCTCCTTTCTGGACAACTTTTGGAGCTCCCCTGCGGTTGTCTGCATCGCATGGTTTGGCAGAGGACTCAGGTACAAAGGTGGGGCACACATGCCCTAGGCGACCTCCTCGGAACCCTGACCTATTTCTTTCAACTACTTGCCAGTCTGTAAAAGCAACCTAATAGAATCAAAAGGTTTTTTTGTTTTAAGCAGGTGTGTTATTTTGAGTGGGCAGCTCTTTAACTGCTTTCCTATGGGAAATGTTAACATCTTAAGCAATCAAAAATTATATAGCATGTGTAGTAATTGTTTCACAAACTAATAATTTTTCTCCCCTCCTCTTTCCTTCCCTCAGTGCAGGCTGCAGTAGTTTGAATTGTGTGTCCGAAAAAGATACATTGAAGTCCTAACGTACAGTACCTGTGATGCCACCTTCGCTGATGTAATTAGTTAAAGGACTCAAGATAAAATGGTCCTGGATTCAGAGTGAGTCTTAAATGCAATGATTGGTGTCTTTACAAGAGGAAAGGACACACAGGGACTCAGAGAAGGCCTGTGAAAACCGAGGCAGAGCTGGGTGATGTAGCTACAAGCCAAGGAACACCAGAGGCTGGTGGCAGTCACCAGCAAGCAGCCAGGAAGAGGCAAGGAAAGCTTCTCAAGAGACTTCAGAGGGAGCATGGCCCTGTTGTCACCTTGATTTCTGTCATCAGGCCTCCAGAACTGTGTGAAAATACATTGTTGTTTTAAGCCACCCAGTTTGCACAAATTTGTTATGGCAGCACTAGGAAACTAAATACACAGGCCAATCCTATAAACCCACCCAGATGGCCAACAATATTTAATTTAGACCATGTCCCAAAGCTATGTCAGAGGTACAAAGAACTGAAATTAGAGTCAAGAATCAAGAGGAGGCCGGGCACTGTGGCTCACGCCTGTAATCCTAGCACTCTGGGAGGCCGAGGCGGGAGGATTGCTCGAGGTCAGGAGTTCGAGACCAGCATGAGCAAGAGCGATACCTCATCTCTACTAAAAATAGAAAGAAATTATCTGGCCAACTAAAAATATATAGAAAAAAAATTAGTTGGGCATGGTGGCGCATGCCTGTAGTCCCAGCTACTCGGGAGGCTGAGGCAGGAGAATCGCTTGAGCCCAGGAGTTTGAGGTTGCTGTGAGCTAGGAGGACGCCACTGCACTTACTCTAGCCCAGGCAACAGAGCCAGACTCTGTCACAAAAAAAAAAAAAAAAAAAAAAAAGAAAAGAAAAGAATCAAGAGGAAAGGACACAGGGCCCTTTTTAAAGGGGCAAGAGGAATTTTTTTTGTCAGGGATGATAAAAATGCTCTGTATTAGATTGTGGTGGTGGTTTCTTGGGTATATACAGGTATCAAAACTCAAGTAATTGTATTTATTAAATTGATGCAGCTTATTGTGCATAAATTATACTGAAACAAAGTTAAAGACTAAGTGATGCGTAGAGAAAAAAACAAAAGCTGGTAAAATTGCAAATTGGTACAACTATTTTGGAAAAGAATCTGGCATTATCTCGTAAAGCTAAAGATATGCATACTCTCTGAAAGAACATGACCACAGTGAAGGAGAGCAACTGTTGCATATGTTGACAAGTGCAGGAATCTTTCTTAAACATCATTACTCCTAATAGCCACAAATTGGAAATAATCCAAATGTCCATCAGCAAGATAGTGATGTATGAAATGTGCCGTATACTGACAAATGCAATGTTACTCTACAGTGAATATTCCTATAATACAGCTACATGTAACAAACTGAATGACTTTTTCAAACACAATGTTGAACCAAAGACAAGAATATATACATAGCATGATTCCATTTATATAAAATCCTGAAAATAGTCCTCAAAAGTAAATTATATCATTTGAAGAGGAATGCTTGAGTAGAAAGCTATAAGGCAGAGCAAGAAAACAATTGCTATAAAATTCAGAATTGTGGTTAACTCCACGAGGGGAAGTAAGTGGTGATGACTGGAAAGAAATAACCCAGGGGTGGGAGGAGGGGGAGGGCTTTAATTGCATTGTAACATTCTTTTCATTAGGCTGGGTGATGGTTTCATGAATGTTTATATTTTTTGCATACCTCCATTCATTATATTCTCTTTCTTACTGTAAAATAGTTTAAATGTTTGAAATTTTTTTTTGAAAAAGGATAAAGCATAAAAAAGGAGAAGAAAAAAATCAATAGAAATTTTAAAACCATAAAATGTTCTAATTCAGCTTGAAGAAATGTGTGTGTTTTCATAGGGTTCTTTCACGTTGTCTTTTCTGCTCTGGTTTCCAGCCTTGTCAGCTAAACTCTTGTCAAATCAAGATTCTGGAAAAGAAGGGAAACATGATGAAAAAGCTCAACAAATCTTAACAGTTGCCCTGGGGTCAGGACTCTGCGGAGAACGTGGTATTTAGCTTTGCCACAGACCAGCTCTACTGAGGCTGCTAAGTGACGTCTGAGCCGGGCTGGGCTTGGTTTTAGGTGCAGATGCTTTGCCGGCTCCAGAGGGCTTTTCACATCGTCTCATCTGAGCCTCATCCAAGCCCTGTGAGAAGACTTGACTGCCGCTGTTACACTTTTGAGATTGCTACGCTGCAGAGAAGTTAAGGGACTTATGCAAAAATCACAAATTGGGGAAATGACAGGGCTAGAATTGGAAAGCAGGTTTTCTCCAGTGGAATTCAGTGACCTTTAATGGGGTTCTGTGGCAAACTTACTGACTGACACCAACGTAAATGTGCCAGGAGACTCTGTAGTACTGAACTGATGTGATGCAAATGTCTCAAACTCAGGCTGTCAGGACATGGGCTGTGAGCCAGCAGTCTCCGAGGGGCTGTGCAAAGGCCAGACCCGGTTTAAGCTAATCACAGTACATGTGAGGACATTTGTCTTTTGTAAGGTTTGTACCCACGGCTTAATCAAAAGACAAAGTTAATATTGCTCATGATGGTTCGTACTGCTTAGCAAAGTCCTCTATATTTCTTCCATGTGGTTGATATTCCATCCCCCTCACCAAATACTTACACACTCCTAGCCAAACCCCAGTTCTTTACAAACTCAAAGCAAGGAATCACTTAGTAAATCATTTCAGATAAACAGATATAATCAGATTTCTGTTTGGACTTCATGTTGGAGAAAGTGTGCAGACCCTGACTGGTTCATATTGCTGCCCTCTCTGCCAATAAATCGACCATTTGTAATATTGCTTCTGCCAAGAAACCCCCCGGGCCCTCGTGAGGTTTCAACAGAGGATATATGAAAAGACTGAACAAATATCATTGTTTTATCCTCATTTCTGTTCTCAAATCTTTTGCAAACTTAAACAAGCTGTTTTTTTTATGATCTCCTCAACAAATTGTAAGTCTACTGAAACCATTCCTGGTACTGGTACTTGGAGTTTGGAAGCTAAAAGATAAAGTTTGCATCCCTTAAATGCATTAATGAAGTAACTTTGAAATAAAATATAAGCCAAAATGAAACTAAAACTGAGACCCCAGTCAACATCAAGATATATATTTCCCTTCACTTTCCAGCTGATCCTCTCCTACACCATGCACCTGAGACACAGGCCAATGAATTACCAATTTCTGCAGAATGACATAGCTTTGTTAAGATCATTAGGATGTGAGGGGCAGAGACAAGTCAAGGATACCATTGTAAAGAAAAGAGCACATGGTGGCAACGGTGTTTGCTTATTATCTATTGAGATGCCTGTGATGCTGGGTCTGCACATAATTTACTCCCCACTTTAAGATGGGTCTGGTCACCTCGTGGATATGTCAAAAGAGCATTGAACAGAAATTTTTCAAAAGAAGACAGAAGGATGGCCAATAAATATACGAAAAAATGCTCAACATCTCTAATCATCAGGGAAATGCAAATAAAAACCACAATGAGGTATCACTTAACTCCAGTGAGAATGGCCTTTATCAAAAAGTCCCAAAGCAATAAATGTTGGCGTGGATGCGGAGAGATAGGAACACTCATACACTGCTGGTGGGACTGCAAACTAGTGCAACCTCTGTGGAAAGCAATATGGAGATTCCTTAAACAGATACAAGTAGATCTACCATTTGATCCAGCAATCCCATTACTGGGCATCTACCTAAAAGAGCAAAAGACATTCTATAAAAAAGACATCTGCACTCGAATGTTTATAGCAGCACAATTCACAATTGCAAAGATGTGGAAACAACCCAAGTGCCCATCAATACATGAGTGGACTAATAAAATGTGGTATATGTATACATGGAGTACTACTCAGCTATAAGAAATAATGGTGATACAGTGCCCCTTGTATTTTCCTGGATAGAATTGGAACCCATTCTACTAAGTGAAGTATCCCAAGAATGGAAAAACAAGCACCACATATACTCACCATCAAATTGGTTTCACTGATCATCACCTACGAGCACATTCCTTTAGGGGAGGGGATGGGTGTGTACATACATAATGAGTGCGATGCGCACCGTCCAGGGGATGGACACGCTTGAAGCTCTGACTTGGGGGGGCAAGGGCAATATACATAACCTAAACTTTTGTACTCCCATAATATGCTGAAATAAAAAAATAAAAAGTAAATAAAAAAATAAAGTGGCTAAGAGACTAATAAAAAAAAAGAGCATTGAGATTAGCTCCTCCTTTCCCCTCAGCCCTCCCTGAGAGTTCCCTGAATAGTACAACTGTACATGCCCTCATTATCCAAAATAATCTCTCCAACATCACCATACTTCCATCTAAAATGAAAAACAAGAAGAAAATGAGTTGGAACCTTAGTAGAGTATACCCCTTTTGAAGAATTAGGAAGCTCTACATCTAGAGTTTATCATTTCAATTAGAATTACAGAAGTATCACATAATTAATATATTAAAAGAGGGCATTTATTTCATTTTTATGAGTTTAGCAGAGTTTAAGGAAAGGCCATGGAAGGAATGATTGTCATCTGGAACTAGAATCCAGTGTGCCTGAAGTGCGTTACTCTGCCAGACCAAGGAACAATAGCACTCCTTTCTCAGTGTTTTCATTGTGTATCTACTTGCATATGAAGTTGCATCTGATAAGAGAATGTCCAAGGAAATAAAGAAGAGCAAATCAATCTGTATTCTTAGAACAATATTTGCATAAAGACTCTAAGTATTTTCAGACCTAAAGGAAATCTTCACTTGAAATTGCTGGGAGAACTTAGAATCCATTAATCTCAGTTTCTAAATCTTAAAATGGAGATAATAACTGTACTCTCTTCACTGGGTTGCCATGAAGGTTTAACAAGATCATATAAAGTACTTAACAAGAAGTCGAGTATCTAGTAATTTCTTAATAAAAGTTACAGTTAATGATTATATTTACATTATTTCCCACAGCTGAAATACCCATTTGCATGTGAAATTCCAAGGTTCATAGGATGGAATTATAATAAAAATACTACGTACCAAGATATACACATATATATATATATTTTTTTTTTTTTGAAACCTACAAATCAATTTTTCTTTCATTATGTCACTTACTGCTCACAGTCACCTCAAGGTTTTACATTTCCGTATTCCAGAAGAGGAAACCAAATCTCTCCAGGGAGTTCACAAACAGCAAGAATATTGCCTTGCACTTCTTTCATACATGCTTTGTGCCAAAGACTGTTTCAGACATACCTGAAAATTGGTTTCAACTATTTTAAACTAATATACATTTGAACTATATTTTTATAATTTTGATCATGACAAAATGTTCTTTCAATTATATTCTGACCATTCTGTCGGAAGTGTCCTATTCAAAGAAATCTCTTTCATTTTCCTTTTGTGTCTTTTTCTTAAAAAAAAAAAAATGTTAAAGGCAGAAGTGCAGGAACATGTCACACATGCAAAGGCACCTTGTGGGATTGTAATCAGCAGGTATCTCAGCAACCTTTTCCAAGTAGGATGAAATAGAGGTGCAAAGAATCTAATGGCTTTTTTTGTTTGCTTATTTTCAATAAAAGCTTTATCCAATTAACCATGGAATAGGTTAATGATAATTTATTGTAGAAAAACTATGTGAAGTCTATGAAGTGCTGCTGTTTTCATGGGAATTGTGTGGTGATTAAAATGATTTACTGGTTCCTTAAAATAGCGAATGACACTTATTGTACGTAAAGCAATGAGCTAGTTCCAGCCTGCTTGCACATTCGAATCACCTGGAGCTTCCAGACACCACTCATGTCTGCACCTTACTCCCAGGAGCTGATGGCCTAATTGGCCTGCAGTGGGGCCTGGAGCCCTGATAGGATTAAAAAGCTCTCCAGGTGTTTCTACTCTGCAGTCAGGCTGGGAATTACTTTGACATGACTGTGATAGATGAATAAAAAAAACAAACAAAATCTAACCTCCCATCAAGGGGCTTCAGATTCTTCTTTAGGAAAATATGCTTTTAAAATTCATGGACATACTTTTAAAAGGTGTTAAATGACCCAATCCCTGATAAATTCTGTATTCCTTTTCTCTTCCTTCCTCTCCTGTCTCATCTGTTTCTCTAGTAATAAAACGGTTGAAGGACAGAGAAAGAGAAATCACACTTTGGAATAAACAGTAGAAAAGTCAAGGGCCACTTAATAATATGCTTTGTTACAGATATCTTTAATACATACAGAAAAGGAATTTCTTTTCGGGAAATGAAATGTGCCCACCAAGAGTCTAAGTATAATTATAGATGCTCAGGGAGTATGTTAATTGTGAAAACTGAGCATTAAGAACGAATTGTACTGGCTTTATTTAAGTCTCTGTTGATGCTCATTTGTTTGGCGACAAAAGCAAAATTCAGGATTCTCCCGTTAGCTTTATCTTCATCTCTGCCCTCCCCACTTAAACCACATGGAGCTATAACTTGAACCCAGTTTTGTTATTACACCATGAGGAACTAAGCTCGCCTTGTTTGTAGGCTATGCTGAAAGCTGGAACAGTCCCAGTGGAGGAAATCTGATTCCAATTTGAGGATGAAAGTACAATCCCCCCTGCCGGGTTTAAATTGAGAGCATATTACTCATTTTTAGTTAATTTCGCAGCCTGCAGAATGATTTGGCACATGTGTGTACTATATGTTCTCTCAGCCGCTTCCTTAGGGACTCTGGCCTTGATGGCATAGTTGTAATTGGGGGGAAATGTTAATCAATGAGAATGATCGTTAAACACCCTATTCGTGTAAGAAAATACATGTATTAAAAGGAGAACAGTCAAAACCAAAAGAAGCGGATTAATACATTTTTCTTGTTTCTGACCGTTTTTTTCTTAATGTCAAGGCCCGAAGCACATGGGGATAGGGAAGTGAAATACAATGATTCTCAAGACGCTTGTACTGAGAAGACAAGGGTATTATAGCAAGTCAGTGCCGGGCAGCCATCCTGTTGATGGGGAAGCCGTACCTTCCCACAGATTTGAAACCCAGCTCCTTTCACACAGACTTCTTACAGATGCATTGGAAACCTGGAGGGAGATTTTGCAGGCTTTTCTTTCATCCCTTTCAACTGTGTTACTTTTTAACATCAGTAGCTGTTGCCATCTCCTACATGATGGTAGTCTCCCTAATTCAGAAAAATACATAATGGTCAAAAGCTCCTACGTGTGTATATATGTGTAGATTTATACATTCATGTCTATATATAATGTACAATTGCATATGCATACGCTTGTAAAATAGTGGCACATACAGGTCACCATAATGTCTCCATGTTTTGCAGTGTATGGTCATTATTTTCTTTGGTAGCCAACAGAAATTCCTAGGTTCTCATCCTAGGTGTCTACAGTACACTCAGCCCCTCTCATTATGTTCCTGAAGATTCCTGAGTAGGAGGCTTCTGTTCTTTCGCCTCCATTCCTTTCTCCCTACTCCTCGCTTTGCCTTCACAGATGCCATCCTGCCAGCCAAATCCATCATGGACACAAATTCCTTCCCTTAGTTTGCTAAACTGTTACTAATACAATATGGCTGTGTATAAGACTTTCATTCAAGATTTGGGAGAAACAGAAGGGTGTCATCACACCACAGCAAAGGAGGCAGTTTGGAGTGTCACACATTGCTGTCCAGTCATTTTTCAGGCATTCCTTACCAGATATTATTTCCCACTCCCACTCCCCAACCCCCTTTTCTTCTCAGAATCTAGCCTAGCTGGGGTCTACTCTCTTTGAACCAAGAGTTCTTTAACCAAAAATTTCTCCTGCTTCTAACATCCCTTCCCCTACCTCGAGCCCCCCACCACAGCATTCAGGATTCCAACCCACCCTTTCTCTGTCTGGGGGAAAATGAACATTTATGTTATTTCATTAAATGGAGAAATTGTAATTCAAGTTATTATCCTGTGTTTTATGATTAATCTAAAAAGCCCCATTATGTATGCTTTTTCCTGACCTTCCAGATCAATTTGCCCACAATTGTCAACTTGTAACACACTAGTTTTTTCTCCCTGGCTAGCTATGGCTGAGGAATATTTATCTGACTTATGGTAATATTGGGGGGCCCTTTGGACTCCCCCAGAGTATGGCCCAGCAATGGTGCACAGACCCCCCAGCTTGGAAAGAGGCCATCTCTGCACCGGTTAAACTACAGGGGCGAAATATTCTATCCTCTATCATTCATTTTGCTCCTTTTCCTTCTCTTCTGCTTTCTGTAGTGAAGGCAATGAACACTTACAGAGAAAGGAGTAAAAGGAAGACCTGTGGTAGGTTAACTCTCCCAGAAGCATTACATTTTAATGTGCAACACAATCTTAAGCCAAGATCGCTTAAAGCAAGACTATCTCTGACTGTGGGATATTAATCATCCCAAAGCCAGTTGAGCATATGTCTTTAGAAGAAAAGGGTCTTCCCTGCTCCCTGAAATTATGCAGTACAACATGATTTCCTATGCCATCTTTCTAATATCTCAAGCTGGTGTTTCTTTCATTGTCCTCCAAATTGATCACAGCCCTATAAGTACCTTTCTAATGGGTACTCAATAGATACCCAGAGTCCAGGTCTTATAAAGCACTGATTGATTTCTGAATGTTAGAAATATACATCTCTCTTCCCTGTAAAAGTTAATTAAATTGTAAACTCACCAATCAGGTTGTATGCTTGCATTTTGGAATGGTGCCAAGTAAATATTCGGTGACTGGCATTACGTGGCAGTGGTCAGGATTGTGAATCAGAATCAGACCCCCGGGTCTGCGACTCAGCTCTGACATGTATCAGGTGACCCAGGGCAGGTTATTTAATATGTCTGGCTTAGTTTTTGTCGTAAGTGAAATGGGGATAATAAAGTACCTGCCTCATGGGTTTGTTATGGGAATGAAATGAGACAATTCCTGTTTAATGATTAAAACAGTATGTAGCAAGAAATTCAGATATGACTACTCATGTCAGTTTTCACCGAGGTATCTGTGTGATGCATGCAGATATCAAGGTGATTATAAAGCTGAATTCAGAAATCACAAAGAAAAGTGCCATGGATCAGCTGTGCAACTCTGGAACCCCCAGCTTCTTTGAAACTATAAAATGGAGAGAGGAGAAAGAAAGGAACCAGTTATGAAGGCATTTCTTTTTTTTTTTTTTTTGAGACAGAGTCTCACTTTGTTGCCTGGGCTAGAGTGAGTGCCGTGGCGTCAGCCTAGCTCACAGCAACCTCAAACTCCTGGGCTCAAGCGATCCTTCTGCCTCAGCCTCCCGAGTAGCTGGGACTACAGGCATGCGCCACCATGCCCGGCTAATTTTTTTCTATATATTTTTAGTTGGCCAGA
>CM052439.1:65158750-65266002 GCA_028533085.1 Varecia variegata | reverse complement strand
TCCACATGGATAATAGAAACTAGAGACAGAGGATTTGGTTCTGTTGCTTTTCTGTACAAGTTTGGGCAGGTTGGTGAAATTTGAATCTAAAACAAATTTTATTGTGAATGAGACATGGTGGAATTTACCCCTCGGAACTTGGAAGGCGATACATAACAGCATGCAAATTAAAGCCATATACAAGGAGGAATCTTCTCAGCCACTGCAGCTGCCTGTAAATGAACATTCATAAATGTCCACTATATTTGCTCATAATCTGAGGCGAAAGTGGGCAAAAGGTCTGGACCACCCTGGAGATGTGCTCTCCAGGTGAAAACATAGAATGGTCCTGCTCTGCTTATACCACAAGGAAATGAGGCATACCTGGCACTCTTATCTGAAAGCTGTGGTTTCCACTTTTCTTGGGATTGTTTTACAAACCCTTATAATTTGTTCCTCAGGCTTACAATGTTCAAACCAGTAAACCAAAACACACTTAGATGAAACACTTGCAAAGGAAACATTTCTAGGGTATGCCTTATATATAGCTATTTATTTCAAATGTTCAAATATTTACCTCAAATATTCAACAAAGCCCTTAAATAATCTTCCTTAGAGGGGGAAGGTGAGGGAAAGACAGGGATTAGCTTTCTTGAACATCCTTGCTATGGTCTGAATGTTTGTGTTCCCTCCAAATTCATATGTTGAAAACCTAATCACCAACGTGATGGTTTAAAGTGGGACCTTTGGGAGGTGATTGGAACATAAGGGTGGAGCCCCCGTTAATGAGATTAGTGCCTTTATAAAAGAGGCTCCAGAGCCCCTTTTCTGCCCCAGGAGTTTATAACCAGAAAACTTCCCTCACCAGATACTGAATCTGCCTGCACCTTGATCTTGGACTTCTCAGCCTCCAAAACTGTGAGAAATAAAGTTCTGTCACTTATAAGCCACCCAGTTTATGGCATTTTGTTATAGCAGCCTGAATGGACTAAGAACATTCTTTAGGTCCCAGGCCCTGAGCTGGCTTCCCTGAAAAGTTACAGTATATTGATGAGTGGAGACTGCATTTCTACTGGACAAAACCATGAAGGACATTAGAGCTAATCACATGTTTCTACACTAGACCAATCATTTAAATCAGCAATTCACACTCAGTCAAACCTGGTCCTGTCACTTCAGCACCATCTTGAAAGAACCTCCTGAGCCTTGATTATATCTCATCGGTAAAATGTGCATAATAACCAGGCCAAAAAGAGTTGTTGTGAGGACTAAGCTTGATAACATGAAACAAAAGGCCATCACACAACTCCTGGTGTTTAATAAATGCAACTTTCTCTCTTTCCTTTCTCCCTTCTTAACAGAGTAAGGAATATTCACCTTTGTTACATGCTCAAATTTGGTACAACATCAGTTTTAATTATACCATCTGGTACAAATAAAATAAAATGTATAAGATGAGGCATCACGATACGAATCACAGAGAGAGGTTTTGAGTGATTGTATAAGGCTGTTCTGCCCTTCCCCATACAGGGATATTTTTATTCCAGTCATTTCACCCATATTCCTCCCTCTAGGTGCATTTCTTCAAAGCTCATGTAACACTTACTCTTACTTCCCGTTGATCAGAAGTTAGTCAGATGGCCTTGCTTAGATGCAAGGAAGCCTGAAAAGTATAGTTTTTATTTAGGAGGCCATGCGTCAAGTACTACTACTGATAAAGAAGAATATATCGGGTGTCAAGTAGTACTCTTTGCCATAAGAAGTCATTACAAAATTTAAGATGAGGGGTTATGGTGGCTTGAATTCTAGACATATTTTGAAGGTAGAGGCAAGTGACTTTATTGATTGAATGTAGAGTGTGAGAAGAATCAAGATGACTCCACGGTCTTGGAGTGTGAGCAATTAAACGACAGAGTTGCCATTTGCAGAGTCAGATGGAGGTTAGAGAAGAGGGGGTGAAATAGTCATTGAGGGGTTGGACAGTAAGCCTGTTCATTAATACCATGGTGGTGGTATAGTAGGTTAAACATTGGGAGCAGGGGAGCTCACAAAGGAAGAGAAAGACAGCACCTTAGGGAAAGTTTTCCTTTTTGAAGCAAGAACAACAAATGGATGGAACAAAAAAGGTCTATCAGAAAAATAATCAGAGATATCCAGAAGAGAAAAAGGTCAAGGTAGGACAACTCAATTCAACACAAGAGTATGAGTTAGGGAATCATATTCAAATTCTGCATCCACCACTTACTAGCCTTGTGACGTTAAGCAAGAAACTGAGCACCGTTAAGCTTTACTTTCCCCATTTGTAAAGTGGTAGCAATAACGGGCCCTGCCTCATAGCATTATTGTGAGGATTGAAAGAGCTAATGTTTGTAAATTACTTACATTAACACTGATCCAAAATAAGTCAGTGTTAAAAAACTCAGAATTGATACATAAAGGGAGTTGACAAATGGCCACAGGAAATCTGAGTGATGTATGTGGAAACTGGAAAGCACCATCTCTGGTTTTTCAGTGCTGGTAAGTGGTGCAGTTCATGGATTAATGCTTCTGAGTGAACATATTTGCACATTCCAGTGCCTGGTCTTCTTCTGTCTGTTCTTACTTGGCTTTCTTGAGTTACTGGAGATGATTCTGTACAGAATTTTTCAGGCAAGAGATGAAGTGGGATGAAGCACTGTCTTATTTGAGACTCCGAATTCACGAACTCTAGAACTGCCATCTCCAGGCTTATTTTGACAAATTACATTTCCTATTGTTTAAATGATTTAAGTTAAGATTCTCTGTCAACTGCAGCCCAAATCATCCTATCTGACAAGCCACGGAACAAAGGCCCTCCTTGATCAGTGAGCATATATTGAGTTAGGTAGCATTTTTTTAAATAAGTGGACTATAACATAAAAGATTATTTTTTAATTTTAATTTTTAATAATTATATACAAAATTCTCAAAAGCAATAAAATCCAATATAGTTTTAGAGATATTCAAAAGTTAGATTTATTTTTTTTCTGGTGTAATTGAAAAAAATTTACAAAATGTGCCTTGATATTGTTCTATTGTTATAATTATTGACTCATTTAATTTATTCAAATGACTTTCATTTTAAGTAAGGTATAGTAATAATACTTATAGAATAAACTTTCACCTATTCATTTCTGTATTTGTTTCTAAATTAATGATTAAAAAACTTCTGATTTCTACTCAAGAGATGTAGAGAGCTGCAAAGAATATCATTATCACCCTTACAACAAGAAAAAAATCCATACAAACTACAAATTATGGACTTTTCTTAAACTCCTCAGATAATTGAGGTCTCAGGGTAAACAAGTCACTCAAAATATGGGGAGAGACAGGTGCCCACAGGGATAAATAGAACCTGAGCATTGGCTTACCTGTGGCTGATCCTGCCAGGTGCCACAGAAAATGGTAAGAAGACAAAGCTAAAATGTTTTCACAAATTGTTAGGGGATGACTGTGGGCTAGCATGAGAATGTGAAGCCCCAGGAGCAGAAACATAGGGATATTTGCACATTCTTGCTGGCAGTGCTCCCAGGAAGACTTGGAAGCAACCTGAGAAAGGCTTTCTCATCTTGCCTATTTGAGAACAGAAACAGCAGCCTCTGCCCCAGCTCTCTCAAGCCCATCTCCTCTATCTCTGCTACAGAATGAAAGGCTGAATCTACAGGGGGAAGAGCAATGAAAACTATCACTGTAGGGCACTAGTGGAAACCCACTGCCTCTGGGGGAAGGAAACAGAAAAAAGCACAAAAGAAGAACCCCTCCTTCGGGAAGGATGGGAGTCTCTGCTGGGTCCAGCTGGAGCTCCTCGGCCCTGCAGAAGAACTGCAGGCAGAACCCTCGTGAAGGCTGAGACTCCAGACACTGGGACATAACCCTGCTTGAGACTGAGGCTTAATCAGAGCTTTGGTGAATGTTCTCTTCCCTCCACAACCAGGCTAACACACTCAGTATAAAAATAACTGTGGAATACAGTAGGAAGGGGTGCAAGAGACAGATCTTTATTTGGGGGTCAGTGCAAAGGCAGACTGAGATTCAAGGAAAGAACAGACATAGAGAAAAGAACCTCTATCAAATCAGCCTACACTGTAAACACAAGGTATCAGGAGAGGAATTTTAAGCCTGAGGTGCACTCAGGGTAACATAATATCAACAAACCCCTACACTCAGCCCGACTCCTGAATAGATGAACATAGACCCCAAGCTTAAGGTGGAGCTGAAGAAAAGGCATGCTGAGCTCCAACCACAAAAAATACTTACCTCAGTATCTGTAGCCCTACACAAGATGTCTGATTGGCAACCAAAAATTATAAGGCATGTGAAAAGGCAAACACACACACTCACACACATACACACATACACGCTGAAGAGGCAAAGTAGTCACTGGGATCAGACTGCATATGACACCGAGGGAAAAGTAGAAGTTCCCCACCATGTAATAGAAACACTGTGCTGTGCTAGTCTGGAGTGCCCAGCAAAATTGTTACAAAGTAGACTAGGCAGGTACCAAGATAACTACTGGGCCCAAGGAAAGTGCCAGCACTTTCTTGGCTTCATCAGCACTTTCTTGCCTTGAAGTGGCTGGATTAGACCAGCCCTGACTACTTTAGAACTGCTTTGGCTGCCCTATAGTGCTCTTTAGCTAATTGTAATACTAAAATCTGCACCTAATGGGAAATTGTAATATCATTAACATAACACAGGTTGTGTGACAGTGCATGATGATGGTGTTGAGAATGCTTGATTTGTTTCACTGTGAACAAGCAATGATATAATGTAAAAGCTCTGTGTCACTCACTGAGAAGGAATTCAAGGCAACACCAAAGGGTGGGCACATGCAGATTTTGCATGCAAGAAAGCTACTGTGGAAGAAATTCCTGTGCTGCCCAGGAGCACCCTTGTAAGTAACCTCTAATAAACTCATCTAACTCATCAAGCTGGACTTGTCTGAGTCATTTTTGGTCTCTCAGTTTAGGGGATGGTTTTTCTATACTGTCCTAGGATTTTCTTGAAATAGACACAGATGATGGAACTATTAGAGAATTTAAAATAATTATGATTAATAGGTTTTCAGCCCTACTCAAACAAAATAGACAACATGGAAGATCAGATTAATTTAGCAGAGAGATGGAAACTGTAAGAAAGAATCAAATGAAATGGAGATGGTAGAAACAAACAATAAGAGATAAAGGTCTCCAATGGGCTCATCAGTAGAGTCAACACAAATGAAAAAAGAATCAGTGAACCTGATGATATGTCAGTGGAAATGATCCAAACTGAAATACAGAGAAAAAAGGAATGAATAAAGAAGAGCAGGGCACCCAATACTGTGGGACAATTCCAAACAAAGCAACATATGTGTACTTGAAACCCAAAAGGAGAAGGAGAAAATGGAGCAGAAGCATTATTTGAAGAAATAATGGCAGAGAATTTTACAAAATTAGTGACAGACATGAAACCACAGATCCAAGAAACTCACAGAACACCAAGCAGGGTAAATACCATACACACACACACACACACACACACACACACACATTGAGGCATATGGTATTCAGAATTTTGAAAACAAAAGACAGAAAATTTTGAAATTAGCCAGAAGAAAAAAACCACACACATACACACACTATCTGCAGAGGAACAAGGATAAAAATTAAAATAGACTTCCCATCAGAAATTATCCAAGCAGAAAATGTATTAACATATTTAAAGTGATAGGATGCTAAAAGTGTGAGTAGGGGGGCTATCAACCCAGAATTCCATATTTAGTAAAAAGAAGTGAAAGGAAAATTTAAAAATTTTCAAACAAAAACTGAAGGAATTCATTACTAGACATACTGTACAAGAAATTCTAGAGTTCTTCAGGCAATAGAACTATGATATTATTCAGAAACTTGGATACAAAAAGAAATGAAGGGAATAAGAGCTGGAATAAATAAGAGAGAACTAAAATTTAATTTATTTTTCACTTGTGATTTCTCTAAAAGATAACTGCCTGCATAGGTAAATGTAAAATATATGACAATAATAACACAAAGGATGGATGAGAGGAATTGGGAATATTCTGTTGTAAAAACTTTATACTACATATGAAGCAGTATAATATTACTGAAAGGTGCACTCAGATTAATTTAAAATGTATATTGTAAATGTCAGAATAGTCATTAAAAACTTTTTTTAGAAAAGGATTCATTAGTAAATCAATAGAAGAGATAAAATGGAATCATGAAGATGCTCAGTTAACCCAAGAGAAGGTAGCTAGAGCAGAAAAATAAATAAAGAAGAAATGTAACAAAGAGTAATAGCAAGATGTTAAATTTTAATTCAACCATAGCAATAATCACTTTAAATGTAAATGATCTAAATATACCAGTTTAAAGACAGATTGTCAGATTGAATAAAAAAGAAGACCCAAATATGTGCTGCCTGAAAGAAACCCATTTTAAATATAAAGACATAAATTTATGTCTTTATTTAAATCTTAATGAAATAAAATATGTAAAATGCACTTTCTAAGACATATAAAAGCTTAAAATATTAATAAAGTGAATCATTAAGTTCTGTAGGTGCTTACTCTGTGCCATATACACATGCATTTTACATGTACATATGCATTTTATATTATTACAGTATCTTCTAAAGCACTTACTATTTCTCAGTTAAGAAATTAGAAAATTTTAGCTTAAAAAGTTAAATAATATATCCAATGTTTTTTAGCTAATAAATGGCAGAAGTGAGATTAAAACCTAAGCTGTCTGATTAGAAATCCTACACAATGATTCACTATTTGGAGCTGCCACTATAGATAGCTTTTGGTTATGAGTTTAATAATGCCTATGAGTATGTTGATTAAGAATGGTTTCACAATATTTTCTGGTCCTTCTGAGTTCATGCCTTGAGTAATTATGAAAACAGGTCTGTTTTATTACAGAAAAAAGGAGGGGATAGAATGACTTCAATTTTAAAAAGTTACAATATTACATGCCAATATTTTATAGGTCTATAATAGCATATTTATAACTGTTTAACTATCCAGTTTTACTTTGCCCTAGTGATCTTAAATTCTCATGCTCTCAAATTTTCTAAACACTAATTACATTATAATATTTATCTTACTCTTTTCTTAATACTCTTCTGTTTTGAAAGTAAATATTGGCTAGAATACAACATACCTTTGCAATATCCAAGTTTCTATAAACTTAGTATAGGTATCAGTTTTTTAAACACCTTATCTATTGCTTGTATATATTTTGAATCCATTAAGCTATATAAAAATTTCATGTAAAGATAAAGCCAGGAACTGGAAGTAATTCTCTGGCAAGCTTTGAATACAGCCAACAAATATATATATATACACATTTATATATATATGTATATTTAAAAGCCAATAGATTAATAGGATGTTTTCATTTAAATGTTAAAGTTGTAAATTTTATATCTTCGAGTTTTACTTTAGGTATGATTGACTGAATAGTTAGCCTAGAACAAAAATCCTATATTCTTTACTTAAGAGTCACAAGGGTATATTTGGAATGGAAAACTTTAAATTCACTTTTAGCTACAGATGGTTGTTGTAAAGAATACTAAAAATGGTCATAAAGCAATTGGCCAATAAGCACACTAAAAACAAAGTGTATCTGGAGCAAACTGGCTTTAATAGTACATACCACCCATTGTAATCACTAGGATCAGTTTCAGCAGTAAACAAATGGGTATGAACTAGGGCAGCTGTTACATTTCAATCAGAAATGCTAGACACTATCTGAGAGTGGGAGAAGAAAACTTAAAGAAAAATGTACTATCTGACTGCTGGTGGGGCATGTCCTTGTACAGCAGGCTGGATTCCACTCCTAGCTCTAGAATTTTTCTAACTTCTCAAGTCAACCTTTTCTGCTTTTAGTGATTGATTTCAGTGTCCAATTGGTAAAATATACATTTGGCTGTGCTCTTTGGCCCCTACGCTATCATCATGCTCTATTTCATCCATTAGAGAGAATAACAAATTGCAGTAAAAGAGCAAGGGATATCAGCCCGATTTCTCTCCCACTCAGAACAGTAACTGATGAGCTGTTCCTCTCACCACTCCATGACATAAACAAATGTCATGTGTCTGCTTGTCTTTGTTTAGAGTGTATGTAATTCCCACCAAACACATTTTCTTCTGTTGGTGGTTGAATAAAAATCTCTTTGCATACACCTGTACTTGATATTGTAATAATATTATCTAATATTTTTCAAGTGCTTATTATCTGTCAGGTAGAAAACCATCTTAGAAATATTTCTTTATTCAATGTTTACAATAATTTTCTGAAATAGGTTTTATATTACGACCATTTTATCAGTGAAGATAGTAAGAATTATAAGTTAAATATCTCCCCCAAGAGTACTCAGCTAATATGTGGTGACCTTGGGTTTAAATCCAGGTGTCCTAGACATGCGTGGTGGCTCATGACTGTAATCTCAGCAACTCAGGAGGTTGAGGCGGGAGGATCACTTGAGGCCAGGGGTTTAAGACCAACTTGGGCAACATAGCCAGACCCTATCCTTAAAATAAAAATTTAAAAAATGATCCAGGCATGGTGGTGCATGCTTGTAGTCCCAGCTGAGGCGAGAGGATGGCTTGACCCCAGGAGTTCAAGGCAGCAGTGAGCTATGATTGTGCCACTGCACTCCACAGCCTGGGCAACAGAGCAAGACCTCGTCTGTTAAAAAAATATCCAGGTGTCCTTATGTCTCCCTCTTAAGAGGAATGTCCCCTCAATGAAGGCAAGAACTCTGTCTTTCACTCTATTTCCACATAGTGGAGGACTTGGCACATAGTGTTTTTCAAGCATTAAATGAATTATTTGAGGGATTTTAAATATTATATCACTTAATAGAATTAATATAATTTCTGGTGATAAATCATTTCCCCTTTGTTCTCTAAGAACATCTGAAATTTGTTTTGTTTGTTCATTCAACAATATTTATTCAGCCTTAATGTCTTACAGGCAGCACTATACTAAGAGTTGGAGAAAGAATATGAATGAGAAACTCAGACCTCACTGTCAAAATGGTTATAATCATGAAGCAAGTACTTTTGTGTTCAAGGTGCTTCAGGAACCTAAAGGAGGGATGGCAGGGAGCTGGTAAAAGTGTCACAGAGAGAATGACATTTAATATGAGACCTGGAACCCAGGAATCAATTGAAACTAATGTACCAATGGGGAGTGGTACAATTAAAAGCACAGAGCATGCTTAGCCAACAAACCATTCTGCATGACTGCAACCTAGGGCATGAGTAGGGAGAGGACTTGGGAGAGACAGGCTGTTGAGGTCCACATTATAGACAAGCTTGCTGGCCACAGAAAGGCACAGCTTTAAGACTTGAGCAATGTCAAGCTGCTTGAAATGTTTAAAAAGAGGAATATAACATGATTGCAGTTGTTATGAAAATTTTATTAATATAACCATTAATCGCTTCTTCAATAGTTCACATGAAGTATTACAGGTACCTAAGCCCTAAGGCCATGTAGGTGAAGATGAAGAGAAGAAAGTTAGAATTGTTAGCACTTAGACTTGAAATAAAATATGATGAAGCGAAGGATACATTAAAGGTTTTGGCATTAGCACCTGGGTGGGAAGCAGTGGGATTAAAATAAGGTGGGAAATTAACAAAGGAGGAAAAGATTGCATATAGAATCATGTACCCCATAATGACATTTCAGTCAACCATGGACCACATGTACGATGGCGTTCCAGAAGATTACAGTAGAGCTGAAAAATTCCTACTGCCTAGTGACGTGGTAGCTGTCATGATGTCGTAGCGCAAGTCATTTCTCACCTGTCTGTGGTGATGCTGGTGGAAACAAACCTATGGTGCTGCCAGTCTATCAAAGTGCAACACATACAAGTATGTCTAGTACATAATACTTGATAATGATAATAAATGACTATGTTACTGGTCTATTTTTATCCTTATTTTAGAGTGTATTTCTTCTACTTAAAAAAAAAGAAAGAAAAAGTTAACTGTAAAACAGCCTGAGGCAAGTGCTTCGGGAGGTATTCCAGAAGAAGGCGTTGTTATCAGAGGAGATGACAGTTCCATGTGTGACCCTGAAGACCTTCCAGTGGGCCAAGATGTGGAGGTGGAAGACAGTGATATCGACGATCCTGAGCCTGTGTAGGCCCAGGCTAATGTGTGTGTCTGTGTCTTAGTTCTTAACTAAAAAGTTTAAACAATAAAAAAGAAATTATAACAATAGCAAAAAGCTTATAGAGTAAGTATATAAAGCAAGAAAATACCTTTGTACATCTATAAATTGTGTTTGCATTTTAACCTGTGTTATTACAAAAAAGTTAAAAAGTTAAAAAAATAAAAAGTTTGTAAAGTAAAAATGTTACAGTAAGCTAAGATTGATTTATTATTCAAGAAAGAAAATTTTAAAAATAAATTTAGTGGGCCGGGCGCAGTGGCTCACACCTGTAATCCTAGCACCTTGGGAGGCCGAGGCGAGTGGATCATTTGAGCTCAGGACTTCAAGACCATCCTGAGCAAGTGCGAGCCCGTCTCTCCTAAAAATAGAAAGTAATTAGCTGGACGACTAAAAATATATAGAAAAATTAGCCGGGCATGGTGGCACATGCCTGTAGTCCCAGCTACTCGGGAGGCTGAGGCAGTAGGATTGCTTGAGCCCAGAAGTTTGAGGTTGCTGTGAACTGGGCTGATGCCACGGCACTCTAGCCCAGGCAACAGAGCGAGACTCTGTCTCAAAATAAGTAAATAAATAAAAAAATCTAGTGTAGCCTAAGTGTACAGTGTTTATAAAGTCTACAGCAGTGTGCAGTAATGTCCTAGGCTTCACATTCACTCACCACTCACTCACTGACTCACCCAGAGCAACTTCTAGTCTTGAAAGCTCTATTTATGGTAAGTGCTCTATACAGGTGTACCATTTGTTATCTTTTATACCATATTTTTACTGTATCTTTTCTATGGTTAGATATGCTTAGGTGTACAAATACTTATGGTTACCTACAGCATTCAGTACAGTGACATGCTGTACAGGTTTGTAGCCTAGGAGCAATAGACTATACCATATAGCCTAGATGAGTAGTAGGCTATTCCTCTAGGTTTGTGTATGTAAGTACACTCTGATGTTCACACAATGACAAAATCATTTAACAAAGCATTTATTAGAATGTATCCCTGTCATTAAGTGGGGCGCATGACTGTATTTAGTTTTAGGATACATGACGTATTTATATCCTGGTGCCTATGTCTAGTAGACATGTAATAATATTTAATAGTAATTCAGTTTATTGGAGAAAGTGAGAAGAGGATGCAAGACACAATAATGGGAGATCACCAATATATAAGGAGGGATCAGAAGATAAAATATTGATGAATAGGACTAAGAATGAGGGAGCTAAGAGACAGACAGAGATCCAGGAGGTTATGCATTGTTAGAAGTCAAAGATTGCAGTTTTAAGGAAGAAAATCTCGGCAATGTCTAATGCAAATGAAAGATGAGAAGGATCATGTAACATCAAGCATTGAAATGCAACTGGATTTTGCAATCAGGAGATCATTGATGACCTTAGAGAAGGCAAATTTGGTCAAGAATTAGGGGTGGACTTTTGGCCACAGTTTTAGCCAACTGTGTAAATGAAAGATGAAGTGGAGATATCAAGTACAGATTATGCTTTTTTGGTTTGTTTTTGAGGATTTAGCCATTAACAGAAATGGCAGACTGAGACTTTATGTGGCAGAGAATAAAAACGTGAGGAATATTTTTCTTTGTTACTTGGATTATTTTGTTGTCTCGTTGGTTGTGAGCAAGTCAGACATAATGATGGGTTGCAGGCACGTTTCCTGCAGAAAGTTGAACAGTGGAGCTGAGATCAGTTCCAGCGGGCTGCAGAGCAAATAGGAAGTGGGGAGGGGAAGAGAGAGATACACATTCACATACATAGTTGAGCTTTCTGTTTAGGACAATAATTTGGTCTAACCCAGAATGTTTCTGAGTAATTTCTAGCTTAGAACAGACTATGAGAGAAGTTGTTGGGTTCATTACCTTTTGAAAAGATTTCTTTCTTTAAAAGAAAAAAATGAATCCATGGAAGTAATTTGCAGATTTCAATTTATGTATGAAAATGAAAAAAGGAGTATTTAATTTCTTAATGGAAACCTGTTTCCAGCCTTAAGAGGTCTGCAGAGTGAGCGTAATAGTGACGGCCACAAAGGAGGGCTCAGCGTGAGCTGGTGCCGGGGAATCCACCCTACCGGGGAAACAATCCTGCAATTAATCAGGGGCCTACAAAAAATGACACACTTGGCTTTCGAGCAAAATTTAAACTCCTTTGTGAATCGCTGTTATTAATAGTTTTGGTTATCCTTTTTCCCTTTTATTTCAGATAATTAAAATTTCACTGTGATTTCACTTAATAAAAGATGTTTCGCGTTATGTTTTTAGTTCAGAAATTTCTCAACGAAGCTTGCTTCCTCCCAGTTCCTGTCTGTCTTATCTTCTGAATCAGGAAACAAATGCCATCTCTTACCAGGGACACAGCAAAAATAGAATGATTGATATTACTTGGCACCTACTGCACGGAATGCTTGAAGTGGGAGGCCGGGGAGCAAAGCAGACTCAGAATGGCTGATAATTTGTACACTGAGTTCATAACCAGACAGCTATTGTTCTGATGTAAACAGATATACTGTGTGTGTATGGAAACTTAAATACAGTAGGACACAAATTGCACAAGGATTAACCATTTTATATATTTCCCATTATGATTTCTGAGTATCACAGTGCCTCCACAACAAAAGGATCTCTAAGCATGCACTTCAGTCATAAGCACTCTGATTTGCACATCTGCTTCTGCAGATAAAATTATGAGCTACAGATAAAAGACAGATGTATAATATTTTAATTATCTAGGCACTTACATGTTGTGCAAAGGAATATACTCTAGTAGAGAAGGAGAGAGCAGAGAATGGGTATTTTTATTGCCAATTTCAGTAAAAGGGGCATTATCCTTCAAAATACGCAAGTCATTTTACTAGAACCACATAGACCAAGATATGATAAGAGGTAACAGCTGCTACTAAGTTCCAATAAGCTCACTAGAAAAATCTCACACACACAAAGACTAAGCAAAAGAAACAAAATGAGCAGTTTTGGAGCAGCTGTCCAGACAATTCACACCTGATTCAAAACAATTATGATTGGTTTATCTAGAACATCAATCCACATCTCAAAGCATTTGTCAACAACATTATAAACTACTATAGCATACTTTAAAGCACTTTTCAGGTGATAGGAATGGGGTGGGCAGGTTCATAGTGTGCTTAGGGAGATGTGTTTGTGTGTGTGTGAGTGTGTGTGTGGGGGGGGAGAGAGAGAGAGAGAGAGGAAGAGAGGAAGCTATTCTTTGGTGGTTTTGAATGTGCATTTGTTAAGGTAAACAAGATTTGTTCAAAGCATTAATAACTTTTCAGGACTTTGTTGAAAACTTGCCCTAAAGGACAAAGTTGTGTTTGAAGATGAATACTTGTCTAGCTTGTCAAGTAGCAAAAGAAAAGAGAAACAATCTAAGAACATTGATCTACATTCTGCAGAATGAGGCAAATGATCGATCATTTCCTGATGCTGTTTGAATACGGAAAACTATTGTGGAATCAAAAGGAGTGCATAGGAATATATTTCAAGAATGTCTCTAGCAATTTCTCCTAAGCCAGTAATGATAGCAATACTCATGGATTAGCCAATATTTTATAATTAGGAGTAATTTCCTTTGAAATTCTGTTTGCATTACTGTTACATATGGCTTTCAACAGTGAACTATAGTTCTTCTCTCTCCCCCATACCCACCTCTCCAAACCCTGCATGTGGGCACACAGGCACACATGCACCTGTGCGCACACACACACACACACACACACACACATTCCTGGAGCCTGAAAGTCACCCTTGGTTTACAAAGGGTTTCCCGGTGAACAGCATGGGGACAAGGGAATTCTGGTCCCACATAAGGACCTAAAAACTTTAAGCTCTATCTGGTTATTACCTTTAAGGACAACTATAGAAAAATAAAATTTTTCTTATTTTAACTATTTTTCCAAATCTTCTAATCAGAAAGGATCCCAGAAATTATCTACTTCAAACTTCTCCCAATGAATTTATTTTGAAAATAAGATTTCTTTTAAACTCTTATTCTTAAAAGAAGAATAAGAATTTTTAAAAAATAAGAATTATAACCTTTCTTATTGTATAAATAAGAAAACTGAGCCTCCAAATAGTGAAGAAACTTGTCTAGTGAAACCTGAAAACACAAATCTAACAATGACCCTTTCAGAATTAAAACTCTCTTCTATTTGGTCATCCCCTATAGAATAAAGCCTAAGCTCTTTGGCAAGGCTCTTTGTACGTTTCCGGTGCCTTCTCCACCCCATTCCCTTCCATGATTTTGTCAAGCAACTCAGAGCTGCTAAGGCTCTCCCCCAGGCAGAACGTGGGTTTCATGGCCACCTCAGCTACAAGGGATCTGGGAAACTGAATCCCTCTGTGTAACCTGTGAGGCCTCCTGGGGGCCTTGCTCAAGACGCCCTCTGTCCCTGGAGTGCCCGGTCCACCTCCCACTCCTCTGCTGTACTCTTAAGCAGTGTTTAAAAAGCAGGATAAGGCGTCTTATAGTCATAAAATATCTCTCATCCCCTCTGTTTGGTTTAGGGATTTAACTATGACCTCATAAGACTGAATATCTTGACCACAGTTCCTATGCTCTTGCAGTTATCTGCTGATGGGTTCTCTCCCATCAATCTCTAAGTACTTTGAGCATGGAGAGTGTGTCTTTTGATCTTTGCATTCCCAGCAAGTGTCTGGAACAAAGTAGTTTCTCAACAAATTTATGGAGCTTCTATTTTTATTGCTAAGATAATCTTATTTTCTTCTCTATTCCCATCTACATAGGAAAGCATGAGTCTATTTGATTTATAATGTGATTGAAATTTATCACTCAATGTGGAGACTGAAGCTTTGAAAGCACTTTCACATGTATTCTTTTAGGTAGATATTTTACAAACACATTGTATCAGGCTTTCTCCCATTTATTAATATTTCTGCATATTTGAACCTACACTTGTCCTGTTTAAATTTCATTTGATTCTCCAAGCAACATTCTTTCTATTTTATGTGCTATTTTGACAACGCAGATAAAACAAGCATACCCCTGGAAATTGAATGCAGGGTTCTTCCATACTTTTGAAATGATTTATTTTAGCCCCTACTAGTATATGCTTATTGATCACAAAGAATACAAATAGTTGGTAAATAAATACTATAACATTTTGGATTTAATCCCAGTAGCATAGTGGTTAAGTGTGGGCTCTTTGTCCAAAAAGCCTGAGTTTAAATCCTAGCTCTGCTACTTAATGGTATGATTTTAGACAAATGACTTAATCATTGCCTGCCTTAAGTTTCTCATCTAGAAAATGGGGGTAATAATATTGACTCGTTTATAGGTCTGCGAGGGTAAGTGAATTGAAATATATAAACCTCTGGCACATTTAAGGGCTCAACGGATAATGATTATTATATGTTATTTAGGTTTAATTATTGCAACTATCAGCTGATGCTCTTGTTTTCTACTTTTGTACAGCTTCATTAAAAGTCATGAAAATTAAAGAACAATTTGATCATTATTTTTCCCTTTCACTTGATTGATATTTATATTGAAGTATTTCGCTTAATATTTTTAAATGTGATCCTTATTCAGGCTGTCAACAATAAAAAATAACATGAAATAAGTTACTAAATGTTCTCTTATATATTTTTAAAATACTATAATGGATACTTTTAATATTATATGAATGGATGGATGGTAGAAATAGCATCTTTCAATAAAATATACAAATAAAATGAGTAAGGCTGTGTTTTGCTTTGTGCATGTATGTTACCAGCTTATTGAGGGCTTTCAATGCTGTGGCTATTGCAGCAGGCAGGTACTACTAATTCTCATTCCCCTCCTTCCTTACTGCAGAACCTTGGGTTAGTTTACAGCACTGTTGTGCCAGGTTAAATGGATGGATTCATTCCTCGGATTGCTTGTTGAGGTGGCCATGTGACTCAATTCTGGCCAATGACGTATGAGCAAACGTCTGTGGGTGGGACCTTTGGAGCAGCTTCGCAGAGGGGATGTCTTGGCAGGCATGCTCCATTCGACCCTTTGCCTGTTGGTGTTTTGGCCTTCTTCCCGCCCAGAGCACAGACTGGGCTTTAAACGCACAACAGCCATCCAGCCATTAAATCAAAACTCACCAGCTGTGGAAGGCAGAGCAGGAAGGAAGCAGAAGTCTTTAATCATATTTCTGAAGTGTCCTACCAGCCCTGGAATGCCTACCCCCAACGTTTTACCTCTTAAGCTAAACAACACCTTTGAGTTTAAGCCATTGTTTATGGGGATATCTGTTAGTTGCTGCTGAGTTCAATCCTGAGTGAAACACATAAACCTAATTCATTTGCTTTTGCCAGTCACTACTTTTAACCATTTTTGGTTGACTCTCTTTGTCTTATTTCTTAGCAAAATATCAGGCAGATTCTATGATTCCTTGATCACTGTTGTATAGAAGCTAAATTAAATTTAAATCTTCAATCTTGAAGTCGTTTTTCATTTCTTTTTGGAAAAAAAATTGATTATCAGCACCAGGGATAAAATATTTCTAAAACTGATAAATAAAACAATGTCCAATTTTCAAAAACAGAGGACAGTTTAGCTGCTCCAGATATTTACACTAGGGAAGAAAATGTCAAGGGGAATCATGATCCATGTTTTAAAGGATCTAAAATGTTTTAAATGAAATGTGATTTATATTGTATAGTAAATACACAAGTAAAAGGAGTAGATGTAACTACTTCTGTCCTATAGAAGCTGGGTGATCACCAGTTAAGATTGGATTATAGAGAATTTCTGTAAATATGGACCCTTGATCTTCTATGAAACACAAAGAATAAAAAAAAGTAAATTATTCTGATTTATCATCTGTAAAAATTTTGATTTTTTTCAATGAAATGTTAAATAATTGTACCTGTTAAAAACAAGTCTTGACTTTTTTCTATATAAATCCTAAAAGGAAAATTTTGCTATAATAAAACCTAAACTATTTCACTGGAATTTATGGAGGGAAAAAAAGCATAAGTCAAAGACTGGCCATATCTAGCCTTAATCCACAATACTAAAATCACTATCTTGCTTTGATAAATGTATTATATTTTACTACTGAAAGATAGATAAAGTTCCATGGGAAAAAGTAGAAATCAAAAAAAAAAAAGAGTATTATTTGTTCTTTGAGAACATATATTAGTCTGTACTTTCCTTCTGGCTTCCCGGCAACCTCCAATTTTAAATTCCATCAATAGGCGTAGCCTACATAACATAAAACTCAGATGGCAGGATATGCGTCTTTCTATTTGCTTTGGCAGACTTCTCATCTCTCTTAACAAGACTTGGGTAACACATGAAAATCAATAAAATTATAGTTGGTTATGAAAGACTGCAGTCCTAGCTTATGCAGGGTTTTGTATTCCACCTCCTAGGGAATAAAAATTCCACAGATTTTATGCTTCTTGGGGTGGGTCAGTGCAGTGCCTTAGACAAACAAGGGAAGAAGATTTACACATTGTTCATGGTAGTTTTCCCAGGTGCTTATTTTCTTAAAAAAAAAAAAAAAAAACATAGCTACTTTAGACTTGCTAGGGAAATCCAAGCATTTAGGGGGCAGTGTCTCAGTTTACCCCTCTAATCCCCCTTACCATTTATTTCCAATACCTTTTTAAGTCCTTTTTTTAGGTTGTTCTCCAAGCTCAAGCATTTAAACCACTGGTTGATACATATTCCCATGAACATATGCAGATTTATTTAGAATTCTCTGAGCAGTAATTGTACTTAAATCCCTTTATTTCAAGTTCAATAATGCATATCAAAATGCTAGTGAGAGCGATGTTATGCAGAAAGCCCCAAATACATTCTGGTTTTTATTCAGTAAACATTCTCAAACTCTGGTGCATTAACTGTTATGCTAACAAATTGCAACATGCCCCACACCTGATTGCCTCATCCAGGTGTCTTTTCCACAGAGGTAGAGAACTACTCTTTTAAACAGAAGTGAACTTTGATCTACCCATCCATGATATACCAATTTCAAAATATACACATTGAACCTTTAAACATTTCTCATGATTGGTCAACCTGATTTACTCTTTAGAAGCATGTGTTATTTTAATGAACTCAAGTCTGTTGAAACATTGATGCTGATGTGTCCATCTGAATGCAGTGACATTCATTTCCATACTGATGGCATATATTATGTTTTGAACCTAATCATAAAGCTCATAACCTGTAACATGCAGCCTGCATTGTCATCAAGACTTATTTAGCTTTGCAGTGCCAGCAACTGGTTCATGTTAGCACGCAGATATTGAATTAATGCGGAAGAATTCTTGTGATATTAGCATCACAGAGTATTCCAACTGCCCAATTTTAAAAACAAAGTCTTTATGTTCTTGCATACGGTGAGCAGTTGATAGCTTATGCCTTGATATGTATGGGGACTTTTCTTTGAGGATGTGAAGAAAAGGAAATGAATGTTTGTATTCACCAGGAGAAAGATTGGAAAAATCAAAGCGATAGAGATGGTGGTATGGAATCTCTCTAATGCAGCTTGAAATGAAGTTTGGAGCCTGAAGCTGAAGAAAATGTTCTCAGGAAAGACTGTGAGATTCTAAGCACAAGCAGTGCTGCTTTGGAAAACAAATGAACAAGTGCAGCTTAAAACTGGGGACAGATGGGGTATTCTCCCCACTTACACCTGGACAGCACCTCATGAGCACCCTGAGGTCTTGAGGCTCTCCTCCCATCTGAGAGTCTCTTTCTTTTAATAGTTGCATTCATCTTATTTATATTTGCTGACATGACAGATAGTTTTGCTCTCAGTTCTTATACTGTTTGTTGTTACTGCTTTCTAAATTATCTAGTTTTTATACATGATCTATTTCTAAGTTTTGCTGGGGATATATTTCCCAAATAATGGCTTGGAGGGTACATTCTCCATTTTGAGATCTTGTATTGTTGATGTTAACAAATTTTAACAATAACCTTGATGTTTCTTACCTTTTCATTTTTATAGAGTATATAACTCCATCCCATGATTTCATTGTTATGTTATTAATTTAGACTTTTCTTATAGATGTCTTTAGATCTTGAAATAGTGCATTGATACATTTACTGCTTGATGTATCTACTTTAAGCAGTATCAATTAACTCCCCAATATGAAAAACTAGAAATGTAACCTAATTATATTTTTTCTACCACACTCCAGCTTCAAGAGTTTGTTAATTAAATTGTTACTTCTACATTCTCAAAGTCTTAAACATTTACATTCTGATCTGAAACTATAATTCCTACATTTGCTTATTGTTAATACTATATTTGGGTAGATTTAAACCCAGCCCTGTCCCACAACGTTTCCCCTATTCTGTTTTGAGGACCAACGCTAAGTGATGCTTACATAGGTTATCTTCACCCCCAGACATTGTTATTAATAAAGAAGTAGTAAATCCACCAGAGAGATGCCCTACTTTTTGAGGACCCTGCTGTATCAGGACGATTTTAGCTGCCAAATAAGAGAGCTTAAACCACCAGGGCATGCATTATCTTACATAATGCAGAATCAGCAGGTAGACACTTTCAGGGTGATTATTCAGTGGAACAGAGACCTTACTAAAGACTCAAATGCTCTGCATCTTATCTGACTGCCAAATTCGACACACTTGCTTTCCCCACAGGCTGGCTCCCTTACCGGTCCCAAGACAGTTTGTTGTCATAATTCCAAGAATTGCATACAGATAATCGCATTCAGAGGCACTAAAGGGGCTCACCCTTATCTGTACCCCTTTTTAAGGTGAGCAAAAGTTTCCAAGAAGCACATTATCACATACATTTTCTAGAAGTATGTCACATATCAATCTCAAACCAGGACAAATTATGACCACGGGCCACAACTAGTCGTAATTAACCTCTGAAGTTCATAACCACCTCATATTTACAAAAAACCAAGGCTCTGTTGGTGAAGAATAAAGCCAGGGGCAAGAGTGGGTGAAAGGAGTGGTTGCCCAGTAGCCAAACAACAGCATCTGCTCTAGCTGAGACATGGCTGGAGCTCCACAGGGTGTGTCTGTCCTTGGTATTGTCCTATTGGATTTGGCAGTTATTCTTATAATTTTGTGGTATGTGGTTGTAGCAATTTCCCAGCTTCATTGCAGATAGAGTCTTCTTCCTTTTTCTTTCTTTTTTTTTTTTTTTTCTGTCCTCTTTGTTCATTTCAGTGGGTTTTAGAGACAGTAGTGAGAAGAAACAACTTCATTCTGGTATTGGTAAAACTAGAAATCAATGGGAGGGATGTTGTCCTACAAATGATTAACTGGAAAGGCAGTGGAGAAGAACTTTAACAATGAACTAGAGGGAAGAACACAAACAGACTTGTTTTTGGAAAATGAGGAATGCTTCCTTCATCAGGGATTGACCATTTCTCTTCTTTAAATCTCATAGAGGTACAAATTGCACAACAGTAAGATGAGATGAAGGTGGGTCAGATGATTTTACATATCTTCTTTTTTCCTATCCAATACAACCCTAAGATAATAATACTCCCTACACTGTTTTCTTTCATTATTTTCCAGAAAGTGGGAATCGTAGTTAGTTCAAGCAGCCCTGAGTATCAGACCTGGAATAGCTTATTTGGTGCTGGGAGGGGACAAAGACAGATTTGGCCCACTACCCATAGCTGATCTTCTGTAGAGACACTCAGGTGAGTGTCTCAGAAAATAAAGGACATATGTTTATACATTTTATAACCTTTCTGGGTCAGACATTGAAGGCTGCTAATGAAATCTTTTCACAACCCTCTCATAGCATAATCCCATTAAACTTCACCCATGGGAAATCTCACTAGACCTTAAACAAAGGAGCAAGTCCCTCTCTGAATAGATTAGAGGACATATATCAAGGAAGTAGCTTTCCAAACAAAGGAGATCCAAGCAGGGTTATTTCTTTTCCTTCAGTGCAAACCAAGCCCGTATTGTAAAGGAAAGGATTCACTGACCCTTGGTCAACTGGCTTGGGAACAATGACTATAATGTCAGCGCACTCATTTCCTGTAATAAGGAGAAATTGCTACATGGCTAAAGCCATGTATAAAGGGGTAATTCTCCTACAGAAATGTATTGAGAGAGTACCAAGAAACTATAGTAATGAAAATCAGGGGCTGGGGGCAGGGATAGAACCCATCATTATTTGTACATTAATGTTACTATAACTTCCTTGGTACCCTCAATTTTATGAAGCTGAGAGATTTTCAGGTTATATAAACATATTTAAGCAAAGGCGAAGGCTAAGGCCAAGGCTCTTAAAATAGATTGATTTCCACCACTTCTCCACAGACTTCTTCCAGGACAAACTTAAAGTGATTGTGTAGGAAACCCATTCTTGAGATGGAGGCAGCCACTGTGTTGAGGAAGAATGATTCTAAGAACTCTTCAGGGGGTAACTTGAGTCAGACTGCTCAGATCAAAGCTTTCCATGACAGCACAATCAACAGAGCCCCAGAAGCACTAGGCACTTGACTGCGATAGAGTAGATAGATCTATTGATTAATTTGGTCAAAAAGTAGGATCAGAAGGAATCTCAGGACTGCTTTGATATTATGGTTGTGGTCCTGGAGCAAGACATGAAAGCTGCCAAATGGGAAATCTGGGGAAAGATAAAACAACTCCTATTTGTGCAGAATGCTTAGGGAGTATGATATGATAGTTAATTAAACTATCTAGTGGTTCCACAAATGTAGTCTGTGGATTGTCACTTTTGGGGGACCTAACTTTAATAATTAACATTATGGAAATCTAATAAATTTTCTTTTATCTCTTTTTGACTATTCAGGAGGCACTTTTGATCTTGGATTTTTATGTTCAATAATCTCCATCCTGTATTTCTATAAAAGAAAAATATGGCTTTTTGAATGTTTTAGGGGAACTTTCTGCATGAGATAAGGCCTTAAAGAGGGAAATGGGGCACATTAACTACTATGATTTATTTATTTTGAGCCTCCTTCATCATTCCAGTCTCTAAAGACTAATCAACAGAAACCACCTGATTTTAACATCTGCCAACACACTTTCTATAGCTTTCTTGAGAAACTAAGACAATTGCCCTAAAATTGAATCAAAAGTCATATTCACTTTAAAGAGAAAATGAAGTGTGGCTTTAAAATTTTGAATTATCTAGATAATTATCTCATATTTCCCTATAGATCTCTATGTACAAACAAAGCTAAAGCACAAGGGCTTTAAAAAGTAAAATACAAGATTTACCTGTTTCTATGGCAGCTGTCTCCATGGTACCTGGGTAAAAGGACACACACATGACCCAGCAAGTCTTTCCCCTCTAATTTATGCCAGTGGTGCTAAATATGCTTTATACAATTTAAATCAGACATCTTGTTGGAATGTTACATTTAAAAACAATTATTTCTTCAAGGCTGGGCACAGTGGTTCTTACCTGTAATCTTAGCACTTTGAGCAGCCGAGGTGGAAGGAGCACTTGAGGCCAGGAGTTGAAGACCACCCTGGGAAACATAGTCAGACCTTTGTCTATACAAAAATATAAAAAAAATTAGCTGGGCTTGGTAGTGTATACTTGTAGTCTTAGCTATTTGGGAGGCTGAGCCGGAAGGATAGCTTGAGCCCAGGATTTTGAGGCTGCAGTGAACTATGATTGTACCACTTTACTCTAGCCTGGGCAACAGAGTGAGACCTTGCCTAAAAACAACAACAATTATTTCTTCATATTGTGCTCCTTGAGATATAGGAACATTCTACCCCTGATATGATTATTTCTAAACCACCAATTTCAATGGCCCATCTCGTCTCTTCTCCTGCCCTCTAAAAGATGTATAAATTGTATCAAAGGCAGTATTAATAAGTAACTATAAGTTAGCGTATCTTAGTGATAGAAATACCACCTTTTTAAAAGACAATAGAACTCACTTAAGGACTCTTATTTCACCACTGGTTAGTTTAATGTTTCTTGCAATTAAATCCGAAACTTATCTTTCACTTTAACTGTGCATATGTGTTTTCAGCCATGGTTAGTCATATGTGTGAAAGTAAACAAGGAACAGTGAAAATTCAATGAGACAACACATTTACGTAAAAAAAACCTTCAGTAGAATGAATCAAGAGAAAATGATATTAATAATAATACTATTGCTATAGAAGATGAATTGATTAATTTGATCTAATACTAGACTCAGAACAAATCCTAGATCTACTCTCTTATTGTAATAATAGTCCTAAAATAAAGGTTTGTACAAAAGCACCAGGTACTGTCTTAAGAGCTTATTGCCTATTTAATCTTGATATCAACCCCATGAGTTAGGTTATTAGCCCTATTTTACAAGAGAAAAAAACTGAGGCTCAGAAAGGTTAAGTAACATGCCCAAAGTTACACAGCTAATATGTGTTGGAGTGTGAACATGAACAGAAGCTGTCTGGCTCCAGATTTTGTGTTTTTAACCAGCATGTTAGCTTCAATGCACAATAATCATGATGTAGTTAACAGGGGGTGGAAAAGAAGGTGAAAATAAAAATCAGGTGTGGAAAATCTACTCCTGGATTTTTCCACTCCTTCCTATATTTTTAGTCACTTTCCTGCTCCCCCCACAGCATTGGTTCCATGCCCCACACATATTTTCTGCCACTGATTCTCCCCAATTTGATCTTGCCGCTTTTTGTGCTTAGTTCTCCACATCCTAACAAACTTCACCTCAGAGAATCCAAACTATAGTAAATAATCGTCTTCAGGGCAGAGGCAGTGAAGATACAGTGCGGTTTGTCACAAAGAAAATAAATTTTTGAAATCTTCTATTTTCAAGGAAATTGGGGCTTGTAATACTTGAAAAAAATGGTCTTTTTTTTTCTTTTTTCCTCATCTGAAAATAGTGCAGGGCTCTTTGTAATCTCAATGAGACAGAGGATCAGCTAAGGAAGTCCTTCAGGTAGATGAAATGCCATTTATTGTCCTGAGTGTATACTTTTGAAGTTGATTCGGCTGTGCTAGGAACACTAAGGCTGGAACAGCAGGCATAGAATGACTCTGCTGGGCAAGCTGAAATGTTAGATGATCCTACCTTTACAGATTAAAAGAGGGAGTCCCCCTCCTGACTCCTAGGTTGGCCCCCGCGTACAGGGGCTGGCTGGGTTAAAAAAAAATATATTCAAATGTATAAATAAGCGTGTGCATGCTCTGTATTCCCATAATGCACATGTGACATTGCCAACTGAGTTTTGGGTCTGAGTCTTTGCTTCATTTTTCTTGTTTTTGGTTGTATTCTTCCTTGTGTTTTATGTGACTAGCTCTGCTTGCCTCGCTGCAATGACCCAGACCTTTGCTCCTCATGGTGCTGTTTGGGAGCAGCCACGGCGGCAGCATTTCCTGGTGCTAGTTAGGAATGCAGAACGCCAGGCCCCACCCCGCTCCTACTGACGTAGAACCTGCACCCTGACGAGATTCCCAGCCCTTCTTGTGCACATCAATGTTTGCGGAGCACTGCTCTAGAGAAGCACGCGGAAATCCTTCACTGAGGAGAAACTGTCCTCTTAGGTTTTTAGAAGGACTCGAATGTAGGAAAGGTCAGAGCCAGTCATCTCTGTGCATGGGGCGGGGGCAGGAAGGACGGCTGCAAAGGACGAATAAGCGCTGCTGTGTTTCTGGCCTACTCTTCCAGCACCCTCATTTGACCCCCATCTCACCCGTGCTCGCAGTCAACTCACATTACTATTCAGCCATGTAGAATGCTGCAGTCTGTAATATTTGTAGCCAGGACAGTGTGACAAAGGTGACTAAATCTCAGAACAGGAGCCCATCAGGTCGTGTTGGCAACAGGGAGTTTTTTGGTTTTTTTTTTTGTTTGTTTGTTTTTAACCCTACAGTGAGTAATTCATGGGCTAACTAACTAGGCCAACAATGCAAAATGGGAAAGCAAAGGAGGGCTGAGAGTTACTGAGTTTCTACTACGTGCTTTACAAACAAAATCTTCTTGAATCCTCACACGTGGTTGATGAGGTCCTTCTGCCCATTGAACAGATTAGAACACTGAGGCACAGAGAGGTAAATATAATTGCCCACAGTCTCACAGTAAGTTGGGGTAGTCGGGTTCCAACCCTGGTTGGTTCTCTGAGTTCTGCCCATGGCTCCAGCTGTCGCCAAAGCTGGATGTATAAAGAAAGCGGGCGCAGGTCTCACGAAGCAGACTCGCTCCACCTTACCTTCCTCTTTCTGCTTTGTTTTACCTTATTGAGAATTTTGTCTAAGGTGTGCTTCTGGTGAATTATTTATTATAGGCAGGCTCTGCTACCTAAATGAAGAACACAAAAGAAGTGGAAGGCAATGTCCCTGCCATGAGGGAGTTTACAGTTTGAGCAGAAAGGGCAAACCCATGTTAGGCTTGAACTGTGTCCTTGACTATTGATACAGAGGAAATCAGAAAGGAGATCATCTGAGTCATTGTGGTCATCTGAGAAATCTTTGAAATGAGGTAGACCTTGGGATAAGGTGAAGAAAGATTCCTTACTCAGGTATAATCGTCATTGAATTGACATTGAGTTAATATGATTCTAGAACTTTACTTCCATACTCTTAAGAGGCTTGTTTTTTGTTTTGCTTTTTATTTTGTTTTTAATTCATGCTTCTGAATAAGATTGCATTTGGACAAGGATTCCATAGCTAAAATAGTAAAAAATAACTATTTTAATTTCTTCATTAATGATGGTGTGCTGGTAAGGTAATGGACTGGCAGAGATGGTGTTTGGAGCAGGTGGAGAGGGAGTGGGTGCTGAAGGGTGTGGATAGGATTCCACAGGGAACCCTAATTCTCTTCAAAATGTTACCTAGGACTGGCCATGATCACCATTAAGAATGTGGGCCAATTTGTCCCAAATATGGAAAATTCAAAATTACAGACTTTCCTAAGTGGAATGTTGATCAAGAATATTGTTTGGGCAAGAGTATGCAATCTTTGGCTAAATTCAAACTGTGTCCCAGTTGACTTGTTTTCATCTTCAGTTAAGTCCTTTGTGGTGCTGGCAGCCTCACATTGAGCATGTTTGAAATGTCACCACCATAGTTCCCTCTGCTAAGCCCTGAGGACAATTAACTGTTGTCATTACCTATAGGTGTCAGTGGCACATTCAAAAGACCCCACACTGTCTGGTGTTCTGAAGAATATTTGCCTGGAGGAATTCCTAGTATGGTTACGTTTAGCCTCACGTGGGGACCATTAGAATTTAGAGCCTTTAAAGCATCAATTCTGAAAAGAAAGGTTTAAAAAAGGGTGAAAAAAGCATAAACAAGGGATTCAAGAGAAAAGCTACTGAAAGTTACCACTGGCGTTGAAATGCTGGTCCACTCCTTGTGATGTCAAACAAGTTACTTAACTTCTCTATTCATGCAGCAAATTTTTATCCTGTACCTACTGTGTCCAAGGTGTGCAAAGTGTTTTAGCCAAGTGTCTGAAACAGTAATTGCTCAACAAATGGTAGCTATTAGGTTAACGGAAATAATCAACGGTACACTTCCAAATCTTCATTTAAAAGCACAACCCATTTTTATTTATTTATTTTCTTGGTTAGTTTTGGGTTTTTTAATCTTAATATTATAGATTGAGGAGGTACAAGTTGAATTCTGTTACCCGTATGTATTGTGAAGTCTAGGCTTTTAGTGTACCCACCACCTGGATAGTGTACATTGTACCCCACAGGTATTTTATATTCCAATCCATTTTAAATGGAGATAATTGTAGCATACCTATGTGCAAAGACGTAGCCTGCACAATCTCATTGCTAACGTAAAGTACAGGCCAAATCTCCTTTTCCAGAACTGTAAAAGCCAATTTAAATTTTTCTGTATACTGGAATTTTGCTGAATTCAATATTGTTCCAACAACAATGATATCATATTTTTACGTAGCTTAAAACATTTTTTACATTCATTAACTCTAAATGAATTACCGCCAGGAGGCTTGGAAATCTCTATGTTTTATAGAGATTTTGGTATGTAAAATTTGTTTTGAATGAATTTGGCCTGGATCAGCAACTGAGGTAAAACAATTAAAATTTCCAATTGGGGGAAATTCTTGGTAGCTTTCCAGCGTGCCGTTCGTTTTTCTAATCAAGCTGTTATATGATTTTTTTTTCATTATGCATGAGCAAATAGACTCCACTACACTCAATTTGAAACAATTATTATCTGTGGCACAATATAATCAAAAGGCTACTGCTATTTGTTGAAGGATTCTTTGTTTGCCAAGATTATTAATAAAGTTATGCCAGGAGCACATACAGTACTACTTGGCACTCAGCAACTGGCTTTGGAAATGGGAAAATAAATCAGAATTCTTGATGCTCGTATTTTTCAATATTCCTGCCAGTGTGTGTATCGGAGAACATTTCACATTAAATAGCATTAATTACCTTAATTGGCTTATGGCTAACAAGCCCACTACTGTGGGTGTGTAGTCAAAGCCATTGGATTTACTGGGGGGACTTAGATGCTTCCACCTTCAGTGGTTCATGTGTGATGTGAAGAACAAGACAGTGGAGTATGTGCATGACTCCTGATGTGTTGTGAGATAGCAGGGTGTGGAGAGAGTAAGAAGCCCCCTCTGATTAGCCTGGCATGAAAACTCTTCACACAACCAGCCAAAGTAAAAAACTCTTTATAGAGAACACATGAAGGTGTCTCACCCAGTTTTGATGAACTCCCAGACCAAGCCATGAGCAGGCAGTTCTCACTTGCTTATAGGGCAGCTGTACTTGCACTTGGCAGAACCTAGCTTTGCCTTTAGGTGTTTTAACAGTAAATGTAACAACACCAGCAAAATTTAAACTGCCTTCCCATCTTATCATGGCCCAAGCACATAAATCTTGATCCTGTCTTTGTTGTCATTGAGTCTTTGATGAATATTTTTATTTTTAGTGATGTACGTCATCCTAAAGGGCAGCCTGGTGGCTCAGTGAAACCTGCCCACGAGTGGTTCAGTAGAGTCAAGAGAGTGCTGCCACCACCCTCCTCTGTTAGCTCCTCTCACAGATCACAGGTGCCGAAAGTTCCACAGAAATGGGATCACCCCATTGAAACGCACATACCCCCACCCACCACGGACAAACAAAACGCCAATGTAAACTCTCATACATTCACATCTTAATACGCTTGAGTTTAAAATGCTAAAAAGGAACCTGAGGCAGACACTGCAAAGGTGTTCCTAACAAAAGTGGATAAGGGTGGGGCAGGGAAGAGAGCTCAAGATGGGGCCACCCCTCAAAACCATCATGCTCCATTGTTCTCAAGTAGGGAAGGTTCGCTTTATTTACTGATTAGTGCAATTAAAAGAAAACATAAAAACAACTGCTTATTATGCTTCTGTCATTCAAGGAATAATTTCACTGCTTTGCAGTGTTGAAATCACATGCGCCTGAGGAGGAGCAAAAGTATTAAAACACTAAGATTTGCCACTTGTAGCTGGAGATAGAACTGAAATTTCAATTCAGGACGAATTGAAGTTACACCTGATCAAATGAGAAAACTCACCATCTCGGGCATATTTGGTGGATGGACAAAATCCTACACCTACGAGTCATGACTGGCTATGCCAAGTGCTCCATACACGCTTGCTGGAGTAATCGATGTGACCTCACTTTTTGAAGGACCTGGAGCCAGCTCTCAAGAGATGAGGGGTGGGTTTCTACCTTAGCCCCAGCCCTGTGAGACCATGTGGTGGTCACTCCAGGGAGGGCTCACGTCTTTTGTTCTCTATCTGCCCCTGGGAGAGCCCGTACCACACAGGAGCAGATATGTAGAGATCACTTTCGTTTGGAGGTTTTACAAGCATGAGAAAAGGGAAAAAGTGAAACTAGAAAATCCCTGTAAATCATAGAGCAGTTTGGTCTGTTTCTCCTCGTTTCTGATGTTTTATTAAATCTGAAGTTTATAATCACTTCCCACCCATACTTGTAAGCAGTTGAGAGCATCTGCCAAGACAAGAAAGAAAAAAATGAAAGTGAGTCATGGAATTGAGGACACAGCAGGGACTTGCTCATGTTTGTTAAGCTGTAGGTTTAGAAATGTGTTCTTAATTATTAAAAGCTGTGGTTATTTGCTTACGTTCAAGTAAAACCTTAACATATTAAAAGTAAAACATAGGTAGAGATACTTTTGTTCTATTTCAGTTATGTAGGACCTGACTGGCTGATGATATGGATTCTGCAGGACATATTTTCTTAGACCAGTGGTTCTCAAACATGAGAACCTGGAGGGCTTATTAACACACACTTTTCTGGGCTCCACCGCAGAGTTGCTGATACAAGAGGTCTGGGGTAGATCCTGAGAATTTGAATTTTTAACCAATTGCCGTGATGCTGATGCTGCAGACAGGTTTGAGAACCACTAAGATGGTGCAACTAACAGCAATTTTGCAGCAGCCTTTGGTGTACTAAGATAACTATGAGAGTTGGACAAAGTTTTTTTCAGACTTTGCAAACATTTTTCTTCATGAGGCAGTCTTTCATTTACTTTATTATTCGGATGTCTGGTTAGCTTTGAAGACGTTATCCCCTCCATTGGACATGGCCTTGTCAAGTTACGTAAAAAGAGCCTCAAATAACTTTGAAAGCTATTGCTCTTGGTAGACTAATAAAAATAGTCTTCCAAATTATTTTAAAACCATTAGTGTACATGTAAAATGTAAATTTTTTTATAGCCAAGCTCTAAGAAAGTTACAATTCATATTTCTGCAATTCTGAACGTATCTGTTATTGTGTGAATTAAGGCTCTTCTCTACTTGACAAGAAGAAATGTATTACTGAAAATATTGGAAAACTAAATTGTTTGGGGAATGAAAAGATCATAATATATTGACTTTCCACATGTTGAACACAGTCTATTTTTTGACATTGAATAAAGCAATTTAAACCATCTCTTTATTGCCCAATTTTTATAATAGGCGTTTGTTTAATTTGAGAAGCAATTTTGGTGATCCTTGTCACTGGAAAGATGCTACATTTTCCAAAAAAAATTTGAGTTGGCAGTTGAACCACTTAAGGTGGTAATTCTAAGGAGTCCAGATAAATACGAGCTGTCAGAAAATATGTACCTACTATGGGCCTGGTACTGTTCTGGAGACTGTATGTGTTATTTCATTTAATAAATTTCTTTTAAAAAGGAAAAAATCAACAACCAGTAAGAGCTCTTTTCACTACTTTTATGATTTTGAGCTTCTCTCCTAGTGATTACTATGGTTTGAATGTTAGTGTCCCCTCAAATTCGTATGTTGAAATATCCTCACCCCCAACGTGATGATATAGGAGGTAGGGCCTTTCAGAGGTGATTAGATAATGAAAACAGAGTCCTTATGAATGTATTAATGCCCTTATAAAAGAGACCCTAGGGAGCTTTTTTGCTGCTTCCACCATGTGAGGACACACCAAGAAGGTATCATCTATGAATCGGGAAACCAGACCTCACTAGAACCCAATCATGCTGACACTCTGGAATCTTGGACTACCAGCCTCCAGAACTGTGAGAAATAAATTTCTGTTGTTTATAAGCCACCCTGTCTACAATATTTTATTTTAGCAGCCTGAGCAGACTAAGACAGTGACCTAGTAAAGATCATGATTTAAACCAAAGGTCTTTTAAAAATGTCTTTCCTTGGCTTAAAACTTTTCAGTCGCTGCTTCTCATCACTCACTGCATTAAAAGCTATCTCCTTAGAGGCACCGAAGCCCCACGGGACTGTCTTCCTGGTGGAGTCTCACCTGGGGCTCCTGCATCCAGACGGTGACTTTCCCTCAGGGTCTGGGCAGAACCACACTCCTCTCACTGTGGGGTCCTTACACATGTCCTTCCCTCTGTTGAAAAAGCTCCTTCACAACCCCCCACCCTCCTTGCTTAATTATCCTACTCACATCTTCGATCTTGGCTCAAATCTCACTTTCGCAGGAAAGACTTGCTGGGCCATTAAGGTTTGTGGAATGTATATACAAACACAAACATTTAAGAGCTGATTATGAGCCAGGCATGTGCAATATGATATTTAACGTGCTTCTGTCAACTAATCAGCCAGTTAGGAGTAGCCACTCTTTCACATGTGAGAACTATAATTTGCTTAATATTGTGCTAGGATGGTGCTGAATGTGGGACCTCATATGCTTCTAGTAAGCAAAGAAGAATGTTTTCAATTACGACAGAGCGAACAAGATTATTGCACACTGGCTGCCTTGATTACATGTGGTCTAGTATTATCTAGTGGAAGATATGCTTTGTTACCCCACACATGAATGCTGATAGTAAAAACGGTTAGTCCTTTTATTTCTTTCCCTCTCAATGTTTGACCCTGTATTGAACTTACTAAAACATGAGACACATGAAAATGTTTTAAAATAAAAAGCACAAAATAAATGTATAGTGCTGTTTTTATGAATAAATGTTTGATTAAAGATTTAGAGATGATTCTTATGGAATATCCTGAACTTTTTCTAAACTCTGCATGCAGCAGAAAATTTGAATTTTGACATAAAAAGAAGACCATGACGTGTTAAGAAAAATAAACTATTTAAGACCCACAACCTAAATTACATTCAGTGAAAATGGCTCCAAATTTAATTTAGAATTAAATATTTTAAAGAAAAACTTGTACAACATTCAGGAGAAGCTTGAATTTAAGATATCCCCTTCCTCTCAGCTAGGCCATGACATTCAATTCCGTCATTTTCATTTCATTGTCTATGCTTCATATCCACGATTTAATCGAACCTTTGTCAAATAGAGTCTCCTACCCAGAGGAGATGTTCGGCCTCAACATTATGGCTTAGACTTAAAGAAATCCTAAATTGTATGTATTCTTAGGATTCTAAACCATCCTTGGGTTCTCGTTAAGCTCTTAGTCTTCTAATGAGTAACCACTAAGATGTGGTTTAAAGAAACATTATATAAAACTAAAAGAAAAATAAATTTAAAGATAAAATTTCAACATGGCTCTTAGAATTTAGGGGATGTAGTAAACACTCAGAGCAAGGCTAAAAACTAGAATATGTTTGTGAGATTTAGATGAATCCAAAACTGAAGGTTTTCTAGAAGTTTGTCCATGAACTATAATGTGTTGTCTCTTTTTCCATTATCAAAGCAAGTGAGGCTTAAATAACAAATCCATGTGAGATTTCTAGACTTTTCCTTTTAAGACAGACTATTATTATTAATATTTCTTTTTTAGCCTGCTGTATTACCGCTACCCAATATATGATATTTAAAGAAACATTTCATTTACAGTTAATGAAGATAAATCCATATGGTATGATATCGTAATGAATTTTCTGGCGGAAATTAATTAGATGCATGAATGTGTGAATGCTAACATTTATTTACATCCCAGGCTAAATGTTCAAAGAGGTGTATATTAAGCACACAATTAGAAGCAATGATGCATTAAATTGGCCTCACCAAGAAATAGTATTAATTTTAATAGTGCAATGGAACCTCCTTGGAAAATCCAAGATAAGATTTTCTCTGCCCAGTCCCCTGCTTTTGAGACTCCTTGTCTGCCTAAGTCACTTCTTTACATAAAAGTTGATGGAAAATTGAGGATGGAGGAGGAAAGTGCGTTTTCTACCTCACATCATAAGACTGCCTAATGTGTCATTAACCTGTGGACTTCCTCCCAACTCCTTTTGATTTGCACTGTGCAAACAGTATCTAACAACTCCTTTTGCAAACAGTCAATGACCTTTTAAACCAGAGAGGGAATTCCTCACAGCTGGAAACCTTTAGTTACTGTGTTCTTTTTCAAAGTGTTACTTTACTTAAACTATAAAGAAACACAAAAATCCTTCCTCCTTCCCTGGGTTTCCCTTAGTTGCAGATAAGTTCTTGTTAGGCAGGAACCGTAGAACCAGAGCATGAGCAATAGAAACTTCCTTCCTAGGTCAAACACCATTCTAAGATTCTGGGATTACTTTTCACTTGTGCAGGGAGTTTATTGGACTGCCTTTTAGTCATATATTTAGATTTGTATGTTTTATTGCTCTAATGCTTCCTTATTTCACACTATAAAAACTAATAAGAATATTGACTACCGTTTATTGAATTCTAACTATGCATGATACAGTGGGCTAGTATATTACATGGGCTGTCTAATTTAGTTTTCTCACAAATGCTATGCATACATAGGTTTTATTTACATCTCAATTCTATGAGAGTGAAAAGTAACACTTAGAGATTGAATAACTTAAACTCAACAGTTGGTTAAGTGTCTGAACCTGGATTTGAACCAATGTTTGCCTATCCAGTTTGCCAAATCAGCCAGTACTAAATGTTTGGGGGAAGTTTGCCTTAAAGTCATTGGATGATTACATCATAGTTCTCTTGTGATTTTGTGTAATGAATATCTTGTTGAATCCTCTAAAGAAATTCCACACATACACAATACAAAAAATAAGAAAGCTTAAATAATGAGATTATTGTATGTTGTGCCAGACAAAGGAAATATATCGTTGGGATAAATATTTTGCAGCACCATAAGTTTGCAAATTCCCTCTGAATCAAAAGACATTAATTTATACATTTTGTTTAAAGACACGTCTTATGTAACAAGACCTCCCACACTTAATCCAAATGTCTCTATTCCACAGATATTCTCCATTATTGAGAACTTCATAGAATGAAAAACAGCAGTTAATGAACTCAATAATAAGACTAAGTTAGAGTATACTCATATATTAGTCTAAAAGACAATTCCAAGTCAAGTAACATATTTCAGTAAGAAATGGTTTCAGGTGGCTTAGAATTCTAGACAAAAGCTGTTTTGCCTCATAAAAAAATCCTGAGAAGAAAAAAGCAAATTTCATGATTCCTAAAAATGTGACCTTGATTCATACTTATAGCCTACACCAACTTGAACTTTAGTTCTTGCAAAGGCAATGTCACCTCAAGGCAGTGAGGATGAAACTGTAACATGAATGCACAGAACTAACAGTACCTCATCTTCAAAACCTTCTACCCACAACTGTAGTCTGTTACCTACGGGACTAATGGATTTGATCAGTACTAACTGTTCTCTTCAATTTTCTATATAGGAAAAAGACAGAGAAAGGATAAGAAACATGTAGACTTGTATTTGGAAAGCAGAATAGAAACAGAAAGTACATTCTCATTTTGACACTGGCAATAACTAAAGATTTGAGGTCAAAGTTTTCCTTGTTTACAAATACAATTCTATAAGAAAGCTGTTACCAACTGTCTTATGGTTTCAGTCTCATGCAGGCTCATTTTACATCAACATACATAAAATTTAACACTAAAGGGAAAGGAAAATTATCAACTAATCCAAGGGTCTAACATTTTTTGTTCAATGAATATTATTAAGCACCTATAGCTAAGCATTGTAGTGGTATTAGAGGTGAGAAAGTGAATAAAATAAGTAAAATCCTCTCACTTTAATTGTATACATAATATTTAAAAATTATAGCATACTCTAGGCCAAAGATGGTGGCTCATGCTTATAATCCCAATGCTTTGAAAGGCCAAAGTGGAAGGATTGCTTGAGGCCAGGAGTTTGAGACCAGTCTGGGCAATATATAGCAAGACCCCATCTCTACAAAAGATAAATTAAAAAATATTAACCAGAAGTGGTGGCAGGCAGCTGTAGTTGCAGCTACTTAGGAGGCTGAGGCAAGAGGATCACTTGAGCCCAGAAGTTCAAAGCTGCAATGAGCTATGATTGTGCCATTATATTCCAGCCTGGGGGAGATTGTGTTTCTGAAAAAAAAATTATAGCATATTCTCAAATCCACTTCTTGGAAGAAACATGTTACTATAAATTTATATACATATATAAATTTTTATATATATATATATATATATATATATATATAAAGAAGTGCTTAGCCACTGGTAAAATCAAATCAGTAAACCCATAGGATGAGGGTGATGTCAAAGGTCATCCAGTTCACCCCTTGCTTCCAGGGATAATACATTAATAAGATGTATGTTATTATCACGAGTCTTCTTGAAGATTCTAACTTTTCCTTTTGTCTCCCAAACTCGAAATGATTCTGTTTCAAGTCTCTCATCTGCCTCCAGTGGATATGAAAAAAGGTAATTGCAATATTTCCCACCTGCAAAGCACCTTTGAAAATAATATGAAGAAAAGCAATCAGAAATGTCTCAGGCAAATCAGAATTCCATACTAATTGTGGCTGATGGAAAGAGTTCAAGTTTGGTATCAGATTTATTCCTAGTTTCTCAACTCCCTTGATTAGTGGTTTCTAACTTTAGCTGGAGGGCTGGTAAAAAACTCATTTCTGGGCCCACACCCACAGTCTCCAATCAGTAGGCCTGAGTGGAGCCTGAGAATTTGCAATTCTATCAAATTTCTACTCAATGTCAAAGATATTAAGGTGGAGGTAGGGGGCACTTTGAGAACTTCTGCTATAGCTCACTAGTTAACTTGTTTCAACTTTCTAAAAGGGAGATGTCACATTTAGAATTATTTACACATTTCTAAAAGGGAATGTCATTACCTATAGTTTTATCTTGAAGAAGAATGAACTTAGCACAATTCCTGCCACATAGTAGATGCTCAAAGAATTGTTTATTTCCAACCCTGCATCAATTTACAATGCTGAAACATTTGGGGACACCTAAATAATCCATGTATGACAAAAATATAGGTGGGGATAAATATGAAATTTTTTTTGTTTGCTTGCTTTTTCTTTTGATCAGTGTGATTCAATTATTCCCAAAGTTTCCATTCTTCTAAGAAATAATCTTGATGGCTCTAACTTATTATCATGCTTTTTTATCCCTTACCATAAGAATCCAATATCCAATTCACATGAAAAACAAAATCTCTATTTCAGGATCCAGAACATCCACTATCTACAAATAGACTACAATGTTGGGACTTGAACGTATCTTAGAGGTCATCTGGTCAAACCTGCTCACTTTACAGATGAGAAAACTTGTCCAGAGTCATGAAGCCACGTAATGACTAGACCACAGGTCACTCAGGTCAAGTCAGCTTAGTCTGTGCCACCATTTGCTGAAAAGGACTTCTCGACTTTTTTTTCTTAAACTATTTAACAACATTTTTAATAAATAATAAATTGGCAGGAAGGTGAGGCAGGCAGGCTCAGGGCCTGGTGTCAGTATGCCAGAGTCACAGTGACTATGTCTGGCTCCTGTACGGGCCTGACATGGGGCAGGCATGGGAGGCGGGGTCAGTGGCTCTCATCACTGGGGGTATGGGGGTAGAGCCGGGGAGGGGACCCAAACTGGCACTTAGTGCATGGCTGAGAGAGCATCAGAGCACCTGGGTGTGGGGCAACATTCACTTCCTCCAGGGCATGGAGGGTGCTCGAGTGCATGTTCCCCCCTTGCACTACGACCATCACCACATGGTTCCCAGGTTCCTATTTGGCCTCTTGTGGCTAAACAATGATTCTGCCTTCCCTCTGGGCTGCAGGAAGTGGTGTTCTGGAAGGCACTGCCCACGATGCGCCGACCTCAGCAGTGGGCACAGCGAGCAGGGGTAGCGGGGCCGTCTCCATCAGCTCAAATCCGCCATCTCTTCTCAACCTCAAGAAAAAGGAAAACACTCTCCCTTATCATTTTCCGTGTTGTTATTAGGAAATCTTTATCATTTGGGAGGAAAGTACAGGGTTCTCTTATGAATAAAGCTATGCTGTACTGTGAATTTCTCTAAACACTTCTGCTTTGATGATATGAAGCTGCCTTTGAAATAAAGACTCCTCTAAGGCCTGGAGATTTCAGGGATTCCCAGCAACATTCCTACGGCAAATTTCTTTTCTCGCAAGACACCCTCTTTGTGGTGGACTCATTTTGTCTCCTCTCGTACGCCTGGTGATTATTGGTTATTATGGCATAGAAAGCAAACAGGAGGTAAGAATCTCAGACATCAGCAGATGGGAGAGATCCTTCAATGTACTGACTCCTCCATTTTCTGGGTTCTTATTTAAACTATTTCCATCATTTTTAAAGCCATTCAGGAACAGAGTAAGGTCTAGTCTGGAAATGTTGACCCTACTGCCATCAGGGTCCCTAAGGTTCTTGGCATTTTGTGGGGGAAGATAAAGCAAGTGGCAAGGAAAAAAGGCTATTCAAACAATGATAGTCTCTGTAGGTGATTTTTGAGGCACAATCTGAGTGGGTACAGCAGAGATTGCCAGACTGACTAAGAGAAAAAGGGAAAGAGACTGTTATGCACCAAATGTTTGTGTACCTCCTATTCATATGTCAAAATCTAACCTTCAATGTGATGGTATTTGGAGGTGGGGCCTTTGGGAGATAATTAGGGATAGATTAGGTCATAAGGGTGAGACCCTCATCATGTGATTAATGGCCTTAAATACATGGAAATCCCTCTCTGCTCTTAACATAAGAGGATACAATGAGAAGATGACTATCTACAAACCGAGAGGGCTGTCAACAGAAACCGGATCTGCCTGCACCTTGATCTTGGACTTCCCAACCTCCCCGAACTGGGAGAAATAAATCTTTGTTGTTTAAATCATCCAGTCTATGATATTTTGTTATAGCAGCCCAAGTGGACTAAGACAGTGACTGAAGTTAAGAAGCTTGGAGAAAATAAGACTAAGAATTGACTTTTCCCCCCCATTAACTGCAGAGGAAATATAGAAAATAAATTGCCTTAGATTACAGGATGCAAGACTATATTTAGCTGTACAGAAGAACATCATAAAAGCAAAGACATGACTATAAAAGTCAGGAGAAGAGGAAGGAGCCTGTGGATACACACACGGAAGAGACAGCAGGGCCTCTCTGGCGTCAGCACCTTCCCTCCCTTATCCTGGGTGGGTCTGGATGAGCGTTTGTCTTAGGACTGTTGGTGAATGATATATATGTTTTTGTGTACTGTTTCGTATGTGTGCTATATTTCCTATTATTTTTAGAGCCTTGTCACAGAGATTAAATGGCTGTTAGATATTTGGAATTTCTGTTTGAAATCCTGAAGAATTTAACTGGAGTATATAAATAGTAATAAAGGCAAAATAATGTATCTCTCCATAGCATATTTCTGCAACCTGTGTGGCCCTTGAGTTCTCACTTTGTCTTTTCCCGAAAAGCTGAAGTTCATGGGTGCTCTTTTTAGTATCTCACAATGATCACTTATTAGATTTTAGTCATTTATTATATGCCTAGATTTTGAGGAACTACGAGAAGTAAACAAAAATGTTTACTTATTTTATTTTGAAAATATTGAAAAGCATCATTTAGGCTGAATAGAAGTTGGATAACCCAGTTTTATACCAACTATAAAATATGAAAAGGAGAGAAAAAGGAAAGAAAAAAGCATGGAAGGAAGGAAGGAAGAAGGGAAGGAAGAAAGGAGAGAAGGAAGGAGGAAGGAAGGGAGGGAAGGATGAAGGAAACAAAACCACTATTTCCGGAGTGCTCAGTGTATGCTAGACCTCAGGACCTCAGGAGGCCATTTACTTTTTACAAAAGAGGAAAGAGACTCCAAGAGGGGAATTCCTTGTATTCCTTCACTTTGATTGCACTGGATCATAGCTCTAATGTTGGCAGTTATTAGAAGGGGGAGTAAAAGGTGATGGAGCCCAGTTCTTGTGACACTGACAACCTTCCAATTAAAGTGGCCTTAGGAGTCACCTCTCTCAAGTAATTCCAGTGGGCTGAAAAAGTTTTAGTTGCTTCCCTGTCAGTTCATTAGAGACAGGGATTGGGGACACCATAGGGTTTCCACACTTGCACTCTTGAAAGCAAAGGGGCTTGCATTAATAGAAATCTCAGCGAATAGATCTTCTCCTCAAAATCTGCTATGTCACCTGGCTCCAGAGAGAAAACAAAGTCACACCTTATTGGGGGATGGTGAAATAGACTTTGGAAATTAGGAGAAATTGTATGAGGTGTCATTAAATGAAATTTCTTTTTAAGAATTCTCTCATTGGTAATTATTCTTATTATGTAGGTGGACAGTCTCTTACTATAGATAAAGACCTTTGCAGCTGCTCTCCTCATCGGCCTCATGTTTAATATGCACTTTGTAATTAGCGTGGATGTAAAGCCCCACATTTGCAGTCAGCCTCCCTTTCTGTCAGATCGGTTTTTAATCTGGGCTGTGTTCAGCTGCGAAGGGCTGATAAGCATTTCTGAAATCTCTGTACACGACAAACAGCACTTTAATCTCGTCTTTCAATTTCCAGTGCACTCATTACACAAATTCAGCTCAAAGAACCTTGATGCATGAAAATTAGCCTTCCTGGATGTGGTACAATTTCTTTTAACCTCTTCTAAAATACTCTGATCCTCCGGGCCATTCGTCCCAGGAAAATGTAGGCAGTGGCTTACTTGGAAAACGGAGAAAATGTATCCCCAAGGCCCGTGATTGCTGAAGTTGAGCTAAACACGTGAGCTATTTGTTTTAATTGAGGATGAAGGAAATGATTTCTTCAATTTTAACCTAATTTTCAGAGAATAAACATCATTACATAGAGATAAATTATATTTCCGCGTAGTACTTCCATATACAGAACCCTCGGCTAGCCCAGCTGTCTGACAGAGCTTGCTCATTTAAACCTCAAGCCAATTAGCACCAATTTTCAATCAGTTATGTAAGTATTAACCTGTTCCTCTCTGTCTGTAATCTGTGTGTGAGCGGCTTGGAGGAGAGATGAAATTCTTAAAGTGTCAAATTGCTTTCCTTATTATGTGCTGAGGTCTTTATTTGCATTACACCCTAGGCTCTGATTTCAAGCTTGCAAAGATAAAAACCTGTGAAATAGCTGCTGTGCCTTGCCAGTCTCTAGAGATGGGTGGGGGCTGGGGAGGGACGTGTATGACCTGCTGAAAGATTCACAAGCCCAGGGCTGAGCCCACCCTACCGGATACCGGAAAGCAAGAGTCAATTTTATCTTCCATTCAGCCCCACGTAATATTCCTGGAACACAAATCATTATGAGTTAAGGACAAAAGATTCCCAGTGTATTTAACCCTGTTTGTACTAATAAAAGTAAATAGAGCTTCTGAAATCCTCCCATAAAACAGACAGATTATTGTATGTAAATATATTGCTTTAATAGACTCTGTAAACACTTTTGGTGAGAAAGTCTTCAGAAATGACCTAAGGGCTTTTCTCCAAATACAGAGAAGCATCCCCACCCCAAAACCCCCTCCTCACCCAAGCACAACACAAAGCCCTGAGCAGAACTTAGTTCTCTGGATTTTGGGTTAGAGACTCACTTCTCAAAACCTCAGCTATAACTTCTTCAACTAACCACAAGTCAAGAGAGATTTGGGGAAGTAATGGTATTTTGTGTTTAGGCAAAGGATTAAGCAAATCGAATGCAAGGTGTCTCATAAAGACAAAGGACTAATATTTATACCATGATTTCTTTTTTTCCAGAGCTCTCAGTGAGATCTACACAGGGGCTCTGCTAAACATGTAATGAATAGGAAGAAATATCTATTCTCCTGAATAAGACATAGGGATTTAAGAATGGAAAACAGACAAAGAGTGCATTTTCTCTTTATTTTCAGGAATACAGCGTTTGGGGCATGACCATTTCTTTTGCACAGATAATCCTAGGCTTCTGGCTTTGCTGACACAGGGCTCTGAACCTGGGGCAACAGTTAAGGGCAGAAGAGAACTTTGGAGGAGACTGTTAGAGGAGACCACTATAATTTTCTGTTTTCAAACCTTGTTGGGCTTTGTTCTTTTAGAGAACTGTCGTAAGGACTCCACCCAAAGGCAGGTTTCCAGGGGGGTTGCTAAGTGAACAATTGTATTTAAATTACAATATCTGTCACACTCATCTAGCCATGTATGCAGAACTCTAATCAGGGAGGGGGAGTGGATTTCATTGCTATAATGTCACTGGAGGCAAACAATAGAATTTTTTACATGCTAGAATTTACTTTTGGTAATTGTAAAATTCTCTTTTAGTAATTCTAATGCTGAGGGTAAAAGAAAAGGCCTGTGCTGCCTTGTAGAGTATATCACATCTCTGAGGACTACCAACTTGGAAACCAGAGGAAACATACGTTCCTGGGCATCCAACATCCCTCACAAAAGAATGTGTTAGCATTGGCATTGGCATCGTGCCAATTGTATGGCATGTTAGGCCACTTAAGTTTATGCCACAGTGCAGACCAGAGCCATCTGGTCCAGTCTACCCTACTGACCCACGTCAGTAGGTACATCCTTGAGGACTCCAAAATGACCCAGCGGTCACTCAAGTGCACTCTAGTCTGTGATAGTTCATTGGTGCAGTCAGAGGAGTGGGTCCTAGGTTCTACTCTCGGGTGATGGTGGTATGGGAGCAGGCCTTCCTGCTCTCTATGAAATAGAAATTAGCCAGGGGCCAAATGGGAGTCACAGGCAAGGCTTTCTTGGGGCTCACGTTGGAACATGAGAGAGACAGCACAAAGGAAAGGTCCTCAGGCTGACTCCCCGAGGGGAGGGTTTTAAAGAGGCTTAGGCAGGAAAAGGGTGCCGAGTAAGCATGTAGAGATGGAGATTTTTCTTTTGCCTGCACAGTTTTATTACGTGTGTCTTCATGTGTTGTATGTCTCATTAGCATGTTAAATCTCCACCCCGGGCTTGATTTTTAGCATTAAAATGAGATTATAATGAGGGAAAATTCAGGGTAAGGGCAGCCTGAGGGTCTTTTTTAGCTTGAGGTGGTTGGATCAGATAAGTCTGTTTTTTTTTGCAGCCAAGTTCCTTATCAGCTAGTGTTAGCATCTTACTGAAGTGGTCCTGGAAAACATTATTCAAGAGACAGACAATTTGACTCCCCTCCTTACGTGGTATAGGTTGAATTCCAGTGGCTAGATCATTTCGTTTTTTTCTCTTGCTCTTCTACATTTAGTAAGGCTGGGCCACGTTGCCTCCCTTGGTCAAAAGTGAGGCCCAAGTCTCGTCAGTACACTGTCTCCGTGGGTGCCACTCCCACGTGGCGTGGTTAACTACTTAAGTAACAGAGTGGTCACCCCTCCTCCCACAGATATGGAAGGGAAATCTTTAGAGTGAGGAATACGTAACAGAGGGAAAGGTCTGGAAAAAATATGGCAAAAATATTTTCTGACACAGAAACTTAAAACATCCTTCACTTCTTTTGAGAACCAAAACCTGTATCCCTGCCTCAGGCCAGTGGTTGGGCGGGGCAGGGTAAGTGTTTTGTTATTTGTGAGAAAGGAGACGGCTCAGCCCAGACCTGGTGAAGGGAGGTCCTGGGCAGAGGTCCTGAGATTGTCTTCAGCCTCCTGAGAGGGGGTGGGACCATCAGAATCAGTAATTGCCTGAAGCTGAGAGCCCATCCTTCAAAACCTCTGTATTTCTGCTCATTATTAGGATGACGGCATTTCAGACAGGAGACTCCATCCTCCTCCTTTGCTGGCTAATAAAATGTCTCTTTTCTTCCTCCTCAAACCACTTGTCCTCGTTCTTCTGATGTGGCCTCGAGAACAACGGCTGAGCTTTTGCTAACACTCACTGGTTGTTACTGAAATTACAAGTTCTGCTTCATTATTTCATTCATTCATTCATTCATTCATTCAGGAAACAGTGCTGCTGTTCTCATATGCCTGGAACTGCATAGAGAGTAGGGTCGTATGTGTACGTAGTGGGTAGTTGTGACTCTGTCGCTTCCTCCTGGGGAGAAGGTCCACTCGAGGCTCAGATTGTCAAAGAAGAATGTGAGGGGTGACTGTGTCTCTAGGAAGACCACATCTCTCAGCCCTAGAAAACTCTCTTGTCCTGTAGATTTTGGGTCACTGACTCTCACTTTCTCTGTGTCCTGTTTATTTATTGTATCTCAGTTGTTTTTTTATCTGCTTGGAAGAAGGTGATGAATCTTTTTCCAAGTAAATCTAGCGGAGCTCTCGCAGGCTCACCAGACTACTTTAATTTATTAATTCAACAATGCTATGCTGAACTCTAGAGACGGAAAGGGGAAGAAACCAGACCTCTATCTCTCGAGGACCTCCGAGTTTAGAGGGAGAAATAGAAACATACACGTTTAATTATGAAACGTCAGAGGTGTATATCATAACACAGCATTTCTCAACATAGATGCCACTGACTTTCAAATCTATTCCCTGAGGTCTGTGAATGTGGGCCTGAGAGAGCCTACTGTACTTGAATCTCAGTCCTGCCACTCACTGCTGCCGTCATCACGGGCAAGACACATCAGCTCCCAAGCCTCAGTGTTCTCACTGTAAAATGGGTATACTACTTGCTACTTCGGTTGTGGAAATTAAACAGGAAATGATCTGTAATAAATTGATGGATTGCCGGTTGTATGGTGTGCAAGATGCCTTGTGTGTCTTATTTCAGCCATATGGCACTAAACGTACTGCCCACTATGGCACAAAAACAGCACAGGTATATAAAGATATAAAACAAAGCTTATGGGAGCCATTGCTATGGACTAGCCTCCTGCACTGGGCCCCAACAGATCAGACCAAACCAGAACAGAAGCGCTCTTGCTAAATGCCAACTCATCAAACCGAACTTTGAAACGGGCTAGTTTTCCAAACACAGATTCCTAGCAACCAGTCAGATGGGGCCTAGTTTAGCTGAGCCAGCATGACAAGGAAGTCCCCTCTGTTTTAACCCTATAAGGAAAGGAGCTTGGAGATGACCAGTACTTGTTCCCTTGTTTCTGCTTCCTTCATCCCTTTTCTGCCTATAAAACTGCCTTTGCTCAACTCATTGGGACACTCGTCCTATTTAACGGAGTGAAGTGTTGCCCAATTCTAGAATTGCAAATAAAAGCCGACTAGATTTCTAAACTAAATTTGTTGTAATTTTGCCTTTTGACAAAGGTAAATACACTGATAACTCATTTATGATGAAAGAGAAAGAGAGAGATAGCTACCGCATACCACGGACAGAGCACACCTAACCTTAATAATGTATTCTCTTCTTCGCTTAGGAATGCCGAATTCCTGCTTAGGAATTCTTCCCATACCAATCCAAGTTCAACACATTCCACTCTAAATTTAAACAGATCAAGTCTAGCTGAAAAAAATTTCCACAGCCCTTTAATAAAGGATCCAAACCCCTGTTTTCAAAGGAAGAGCCTTTTTTAAAATTAAATATCAAATTGAAATTTTTTTCTATTACTACAATTTTTAATACAACATTAATATATAGTCATTTAATTTCAGATATTTTGCATGTGCTTTGGAAGCAAAGATTTAAATACCATGATAAAGTATCAACTCTCTTCAAATATATAGCAGGTCCTTAAATAACATTTTATTCAATGTCGTTTTGTTATAATGTTGAGGAGACGAGAAATCAACTCCCAGCCGAGATCACTGACCTTGTGGAGTTTGCACATTCTCCACGTCTGTGTAGACTTTCCCCAAGTACTCTGCTTTTCTCCTACATCCCAAAGCTGAATTCGCGTGTCTAAATGGTCCCAGCGTGAGTAAGTGTGGCTGCATCATGCGATGGGATGGCATCCCGTGTAGGACTGGTGCCTGCCTGGAGCCCTGATCTGTTGCAATAGGCTGTGGTCACCTGTGACCCTGACCTAGAATAAGCAGGTAAAAGATTACCTTACTTGGTTTTATTAATCTTTCTTCAATGTATGCATAGCTCACATTTATTTCAATGTTTAATAATCAGAAGTGTTTGGGGTCTTTATTTAGAAGTTGGGTGACGTTTTTGTAGAGCCAGAAATATGCTGTAGGAATGTAATTCTTGTATATCAATTAGCCTATGCTCAAATTGGTTTCATTCTACATTGTTTTGGTTAAAGTCACAGTTTTCAAGAACCTATGGACAAACATCAAGCGAGGACTTCTTGTAATAGAATCTGGTTACTCTTGAAGAACAAGTAAAGGAAAAGGAAAGGGAAAACCAAAATGCAGCATGAATGAAGCATCCTCCCTGGACTTTTGGGGTTGTCCCTAAGTTCAGACTGACTCAACAGGTAACTAGGGTAGGTATGGCTACCAAAGGGGCCATACTGCTGCCAACATTCAGCTCTAGGATATATGGGCACCACTTTTCAAGAGCAATAAATAGTGCATGAAAAGAGCACACATGCATATAATTTCAGTGTCTGGTGGATGCTTCAGGGTTAGAACAGAAAAAGTAGAAGGTTGGATTATATTAAAGTTATTTTGAATTAAACAAATATTCCATATTTCCTCAATTCTAAGATGCCCTTGATTTTAAGACACACTAAATTTTTAATGGCAGCATTTCTGGGAAAAAAAACACACTTCAACACAAATACAAATAGAGTACTTTTAGTGAACAACTGACTTTAATCTTCACTATCACAATTAATCTTGATCCCAAGCTTTCTTCACCTTTAGAATCGATCCTTTTAAATCACTTTTTGCTATTGGCAGTCCTGCTTAGCATCATGTGATATCTAACTATTATGCTGAATCTTCCTTGGAAAATCCATACCCTTACCTGAGATTTGAATGCACAGAGGTTCCTGCCCAGAAGCTTAACTGTCATATCCTCCAACTACTTCATTCTCCATTTATTCTCAGTCTCAGTTTATTCACTACTTCTCTGATCATTTAATAGAATTAAGCTTCTGATACAGGGCTGATAACTAGAATCTATGTAGAACTCAAGAAAATCAGCAAGAAAAAATCAAATAACCCCATTAAAAAGTGAGCAAAGGACATGAACAGGAACTTTTCAAGAAAAGACAAACTAATGGCCAACAAACATGAAAGAATGCTCAACATCTCTAATCATCAGGGAAATGCACATCAAAACCACAATGAGATATCACTTAACTCCAGTGAGAATGGCTTTTACAAAAAGTGCCAAAACAATAAATGTTGGCATGGATATGGAGAGATAGGAACACTCATACACTGCTGGTGGGACTGCAAACTAGCATAACCTCTGTGGAAAGCAATATGGAGATACCTCAAAGAGATACAAGTAGAACTACCATTTGATCCAGGAATCCCATTACTGGGCATCTACCCAAAGGAAAAAAAGATATTCTATAAAAAAGACATCTATACTAGAATGTTTATAGCAGCACAATTCACAATTGCAAAGATGTGGAAACAACCCAAGTGCCCATCAATACGTGAGTGGATTAATAAAATGTGGTGTGTGTTTGTATATATATATATTGGTATTATATATATGGTATTAATTGATCAACACTTATGTGCACATATAGTAGTAACATTCATCGGGTTTTGGGTAGGTGGGAGAGGGGAGGAGGGGATGGGTATATTCACACCTAATGGGAGTGGTGTGCACTGTCTGGGGCATGGACACACTTGAAGCTCTGACTCAGGTGAGGCAAGGGCAATATATGTAGCCTAAACATTTGTACCCCCATAATATGCTGAAATAAAAAAATAAATAAATAATGAAAAAATAAAAATAAATGAATTTAGCTATTAATTTGGCAGTGTCTTACAGTGTTCTTAATGTTTTCATGAGATAACATGATATAGAAATGCTTTCAAACTCTAAAATACTTAATATACATCCATTTTTCTTTGTATTTAAATACATACCCTTCTCCATCTCCCTGCACCCTCCAAATTGAAGTCTTCCTGGAAGTAGACTGTCGTCTGTCTCCTTTATGTTCTTCTGAGCACTAAGAAGACCTCTAGCCCACTTAACATGAGCTTGGCATGTATTTTGTTACTTAAAGCAACGGGCTTAATGGAAAGGTGATTAACAGATTGGCATTTTTGTTTGAAAAGTGGGTGGTGTAGGTGTGCCCAGGAACTAGCTCTGGCAGCTTAGCAGCTTGCTCCTTCACCTGATCTGCCTTAGTTTATGCATATGAAAGAGAAGAAAAAAAAATAACCATGATTGTTAGGATTTGTTCAAATCATCAGGCATAACAGATCCTAGCTTGGCTCTGCAGTCCGTGTGGGCTCTGCTGTTACGCTCACATAGAGAACCATATGACTTTATTCTGCAAAATCCTTATAAGATGGAGTCCTCACGCACATTTCCTATGACTGTTCCTGTTTTCTGCCTCTTGCTTGCAATTAAAAACTGATTCCCAGAAAATTGCAGGATTAGTCAACTGTATTGACAGAAGAAAAAGATAAACACTGAAAGAAAAACCCAAGACAGAAGTGTCTCAACATAATGGGGAAAATTGGCCCCAGTTTTATCCCTGAAAACAGGTTCAAGAAGTGTTGGAAATCCATCCTTCACCTTCTAAAATTCTTTGATTCTCCTGGAAACAGTAAACACCTTGTAAAGTTTGTGTTCAGTTCAACAGTGCCATAGAAGAAGCTGTCTGGTTTTTTAAAAAAGAGAGAAAGTAAATTTTACATTTATATTTTATAAGGGGCTGAACAAGTTTAAGCAAAGTATAACTCTCTGCTGTCACCATTTTCCCATGGTCATTCTTGATAAATAGTAGGTATTTTTCACTGAATCCTCTCAGAGTACCAGCTGTGTTCTTGCAATTTATCTTGAGCAGTAATAGCCAATCTTGAAGCTATAGGATATAGTGCCTGGCACTGCCAGTGCCCGCTGGATTCACTACTACCCATGAGTGACAGAATACAAATTAAAAACATTTTGTACAATGTATGTGCTTTGAGAAGAGTGAGAATGGAGAGGGTAAAGGCAATGTGTTCAGTAGGAAAGTGTGTTGTCGTCTACCAGCAACTGTATATATACATTGTTACACTGAGTTGTTGTCTATTGGATTTGACATCTCTTAAACTTAGTAAGAGTTGTTTCATTTTATTCATTCACCAGTTTAGTTCACCTTCATTTATTATGTAGATAATTATATCATCTAAAACCCTCATATATGTTATTACAGAACATTTTAATGTTGGTTCCTAAAGATTGTTCTAATTTAAAACCATTTCTGTCTAGCTCTATCTCAAGTGACCCTAAAAAAATAAAAACAAAAACAAAACCTAATTACCATCTTTTTTAATTTAGTGAGCCTTCACGAACTTTATTCAGGTACAAAAGATACAATTGCAGAGGTAAAATTCCTGTGTGAATGATGATTCAGTCGGTCAATCCATTACCAAATATTTATTGAGTATATACTGTGTGCTGGGCACTAGTCTAGATTTCAGGAAACAAAACAAAGTTTCTGCTTCCAAGAAGCTTGTATTCATTTATGAGAAGACGGGAAATGAAGAAAATAAATTAAAATTTTTAAAAAGATGCCCAATGATAATACTAAGTTCTACAAATAAATTAAAATAACATGAAAGAGAAAAACTGGCTGTGGAAGGAGAGATGCAGTAGTTTTTATTTCCTATTGGTCTGGGAAAGCTTCTGTTGAGAAGGTGACATTTAAGTTACAATTCAAATATTGAGAAGTAGCAGCCATGTGCTGGGGAAATAAATATTCCAAGCTAGTGTGTCTGAAGAATAACACATGGGAACACGAATAGGGAGATGGGCTTGAGAGGTAACAAGTGCCAGATCATGTAGGGTCTGGGTAGATCACAGGAAAAAAATTTTTTTTTTAATTACTTTGACTACAATGAGGTGGAGAAACTGTGTGAAAGGAGAGCATTATAGAAGGCCAGTGCAGAGATATCTTTGACTCTTGCTGTAGCAATAGAGTTAAATTCAACATCAATACCATAGGTAGAACAACAACTTATACTGATGAATTGGATGTGGATTGGAAAGAAACTGACAAATTGGAAGTAGGATTTCAACCTTGGAGACTAGATGGATCACATTACCATTTACATAAATGTTGAAAACTTGGCAAGAAGAGGATTCTGGGGTTTGTGTATGTGTGCGTATTGGGGAGGATCAATAGTTACCTTTTTGGCCACGTTAAGTTTGTGGTGACTACTAGATCTTCAACTAGTGATGTCAAGTAGGCAGTTGAATGTGAGTACAGAGTTCAGCAAAGATGCCAGGATTGTAAATGTTGAAAGTTACCAGCATAGAGATCATTTTCAAAGGGATGAGGCTAGATTAAATCACTTAGAAAGTAATTACAGAAGAGATGTCTGGAGAGAGACCTAGAGGGCATCAATGTTTAGACTATTGGAAAAGACCCTGAACTTGAAAGAAAACAAAGCTTCCTCAAAGCCCAGAGAAGAACACATTTATGAAGAAAAGAGTATCAAGAGCTGTTAAGAAATCAGATAAAAGGAAGACCAAAAAAATTAACCAATAGCTTTAGCAAGAAGTGGGTCACTGGGAATCTTAATAAATTGAGTCGTATCACTGGATGGAATAGGGATGTAAGCTTGATTTGAACTGGATTGAGGAGAAAAATAGGAGGCAAAGAAGTGGAAACAGAAAATATACACAGAACCTCTTTCAAGGAGCCTTGCTATTGAGGAAGTAGAAAAATGTAGTAATGAAAGGATTTGAAGTCAAGGTCATTTTTTGTTTTCTGATGAGTCATAGAAGAATTAGGGTAGTGGGAATGATAAAAGAGGGAGAGAGAGAGAGAGAGAGAGAGAGATGATACCAAAGAAAAAAGGGAATTCTGCCAGAGCAAAGCCAAAGAGCAGTTATGAAGCAAAGGGAACCAGAGCACAAGTGAAGGATTTGTCACGGTCAAGAACAGAGCCACCTCATCTATTGTCACAGTAGGAAAGGCAGAGTTGATGGATACAGGTGCAGGAAAACTTGTGGACTTGGTGGTAGCTCAATAGCAAAGCATAATGGTGTGATTTCCCAAGTACATCAGTCAATTAATTCTTTGGAAATAATTGCTAACTATAGATGATTTTACTGAAGATGCAGTACAATAGCTTTATAGTTGTTTAGAGACTGATAAAAGAGATAATCTATTTTCTCTGATATATATATCACTAAAATTTAAAGTTTCCTATTGAAATTGTTTCCACTAAATATGCTGGTGGGGAAAAAAAGCAATTTTAAAATAGAAAGTAAAGCAAGAGGAATTTATCTGCTTGAAATATATATGAAAATGACACCAAATAATGTTGATTTTTAACGAGAACTTCTTTTGTTGTCAGCAGACACATTTTCAAGGCTTCCACATTTTGATTTTTTTTAAAAAAATAGGGCAACTGTCAATTTGAATTACTCCATTCTGCTTTGCATAATAATTTACATATTTATCCACCAAGAATGCTCTGATAAAGGACAATATCCCATGAGAGATGAAAAGGCTTGATTCTTGAATCACACTTTTGCATTCTTGAATAGCAAACCCTCTTTTCCAGCAGCAAAATTGTAGCATTGAGAAAGACAATGGGCCAGGTCAGTCATTTGTAGTTAATTTTTTACTGTGAAATTCCATTATACAAAATTGCTTGGAGCAATTTTTGTCTACATCATCCCGGTTAAAGCAGTTTTGGTGTTTTAACCATGAAGAATAATTCTTGCCTTAAAACAGAATGATCATAAGGAAGCTTTTATGGGCTCCCAACAAGAAAAGACAAGCCACTTTCAAAAGAAAAAAAAGAAAAACTTGCTTGTTCACAGTTTTTATTTAACACATCTAGTAATTTAAATGTTTACTGATATCCTTTACTTATCAAATAAAGATGTTGGTCTTTTAGAGCTCAAGCTTCTGCTGAGTGTTGCTCAGGGTTTTTAGAGCTCTTTCTGAGATTGTATTTTTATCTCAATCATAAAGTTGTCAGGGTATAACCTAAAAATCTCATATTTCTCTTGATTTTTTTCTGTGTCTCTGCAAGTGATGCATGTCCTAAGGCTAGGATAAGCTCCCATTTAAACTGTTTTATAATATGTCTCCCTAGCGTGCAGGTTCTTTGTGTTGCTTTCTCAATTTCTCCAAGCAAGCACATTAGAAAAGACCACAGAAATCTTTGGCATCCAAAACTTTTACATGAGATTAGGAGTTATAAACACTTAACGATTCCTGTGATATCAGTGAAAACACACTGCTGCACTTGCATTGGTGGTTAAATGTCCACTATGGTTGCCCCTCTGTGGCTCCCACTGAGATCTGTCCCTGTTGGTGTCACCCTCCACTGCTCATCCTTTTACCTGCCTTTTCACCCCACCACGAGATGATCAGTTAGTCCACATCCCCACAGAGTTCAGTTGTCCTTTCTTAGGCTGAACATTATTTCAGTGCTTTTCAAAGTATGTTCCATTCAGCTGTAAAGTCTCACGGGTGGGCCTCAGGGTCACTTCTGGGAAGCATTTTTTCAGAGTGACTGGGAATACTTCAGTCTGGTCTTTTCAAACAGAGCATCTCCCTCCCTCTCTATTTTGTAATACAAGTTGAGTATCCTTTATCTAAAATGCTTGGGATCAGAAGTGTTTTAGCTTTTGGATTTTGGGAGGATTTTGGAATATTTGCATTATATCTACTGATTCAGCATCCCTAATCCAAAATCCCCGAATCTGAAATGCTCCAGTGAGCATTTCCTTTGAGTATCATATTGGTGCCTGAAGAGTTTCAGATTTTGTACCATTTCAGATTTTCAGATTTTCAGATCAGGGATACTTAACCTGTGTTAGAGTTCTGTCATATGCTTTCTTTTGAGAAAGTGTCCTGCTTTGGAAAAAAGAAAAGTTGAAAAATCATAGAAATTACCCATATTAATGGAAGTGGAGGAGCCCCGAGCCACAGAGGCAATACTCTAACCTTGTGGAGTTAAGGAAGAGTGGAAGCAAAGGACAGACATATATGGTCAGTTTCTGTGTGATCTCAAATCACGCGGACAGCCAGCCTCAACTCGGAGGTGGGAGACAAGCATTGCTTCCACTTCAGCAAGAGGGAAACATTCTCTCTCAATAGCTGTGAGAGATATCTGAACATTATTCCTCTTTGTCCATTTCTCTGTGGCCCTGTTTGTGTTTTGAAGTCTTCGGTTTAGTATAGTGCCAGGGGTACAAATGGGAATTTATATTTTCCTGGGAAAAATATAAAACACAGTTAAATAAGAGCTTGTTTACAATGTCTCTCGATTCACCTAGTGAGTCAAAATGCAATGATAAATGGCACTTCCATCACTGAACACCCATATCATTAATCAGAAAAAAGAATCATAATGTACAAGATCTTTTTTTCCTCCTGCAATGCTGCAGTCACAAGATTGGTGCTGTCTTAAGGCAGAGCAGAGCTTCTCTCCCAAGCCCAGGCTTTTCCGATTCAGCTTAGGCACTAGGCTATGAAAGAGCAACAGGGAAACAGAGGAACTGAATACACCTAAGGTTCTATCCTACACAAAACTTTTGCCACCTTTAAGGGAATTTTTGCTTAATTTTTGCTCTCTCAGTAATTCTTTTCATATTCAATAAAACCAGCGATTTTTGCCTTATGACATTTTGCTAGGTGGTGGAGTTACTCATCTGTTCTGGGTGGGGGTACTAGCACTGCGAGAGTACAGTGTGATGCTCCCCAGTGTCCCCCACTCCTTTGTTACAAGGATAGCTTTGTTGAGTGTTCTGCAAATCATTTTTAAGCAAAGTCCTGAGTCAAAATTCTGGCTTTTATATCGAAAAAGGAACTCTTAACTGTGTCTCTACAGTCAGCCAAGCTCCTTGAGTCTCACTTGCAGTAGAGTGGGTAAGAACAGAAGCCATCTCACTGGACTTGGCTAGTAACCACGTCCAACGAAAGCTGGACCTTGCTGCCTGATGGTGCTGCAGGGATATAAACGTTTTTCTCTGATGTAGCACTTGCACAGTCGGGTGTGTGTTGTAAAACGGAGGAAATTATCCAACGGCTCTAATTATAGTGACTCATTGACACAAATGCTGAGAGGCAGATGTGGCATAAATAATGAGAGAACACAAAGAAGACTCTTCATTATCAAATCCAGCCTTCCCAGCCTCATCTTGCAGGAAGGCCACTGAGGTCAGCAGTAAAAATCCCTGTTTCTGCAAGGTTTTTTGACTATTTCCCCACCTGGAGAACTGGGTGGTAGATATCAGAGCTCTGACCTTTTAGGGTAAAGCAAAAAGCAAACAGGAGCCATCCTCCAAGATTGCAAACTGTGTGGTATCAAATGAAAACTGCCATATGGATGGAATAAATAGGGCGTGTTTAGAGAATGTGCCAAAACCACAGAGCAAAAGGGAAACCAAAACCAAAGCGTGACTCCAACAAAAGTCGGGCTGAGCCACAAAGAGACAGTCACAAAAACCACAGTCAAATCAATGTCTTCGGCAGCATAGATGGCAGCCACCAAGGAGGACACAGCAGTTTTAGAGTCAGACACACCTGGGTGACTTTAGGGAGTCACTGATGCTCTCACAGCCTTTGTGATCTTCTTTACAAAATGAGAGAATTAGTAGCCATTACCTTACAAAGTTGTTGTGAGAATTGAGATAATGGACATGAACATCGAAGGCAACCATTTTCCGGGTATATATACTTAATAAATAAATGGTGGTATTTGTTGCTATTTTCTAACAAGAATGGGATCTGGATATGAGTTGAGAAGTGCTTAGGGCAGAGGACTCCCTCATTCTCTTGTCTTCCTTCTTCCCCTTTTGCAAACTCGTGTTCCTTCTTCCCACCAACAGATGTGCCCTTCATATGCTCGGAAGTGGAATTCCCATTGAGCACATTGACAGAGGTGGTTGAAATAACAGATGCTTAGGAGGGAGACCCACATGAAATTAGTTATTAGCCACTTAATTCCTTATATAATTTATTCAAGTTTATCCCAGGATCAGATACGTAGAGAGGAAACACAGCATAGTATTAAAGAGCATGGATGTGTTCAAATCCCAATGACCACCTTGTGACCTTGGGCGCTTAATCTTTCCAGTGTTCTCTTTGTGAAGTGGGGGAAATGATTTACATAATGCTATGAGAATTACATGTGCTAAATGTGGTAAAGTGCTTAGAATATGGCACCGAGTAAGTGCTATTTAAATGTTTATTAAATGAATAAGTAAACACTAGTAGATAGGTGTGGTATGGTGGGATAATTATAAAGGATAACTAATAAAAATAAAAATTTTACCATTTTATTCTGCTTTCTACCAGTAAAATGTACAAAATGTAAAATTTAAGTTAAAGGTCCTAATAGTGATAGTGAATATACTTAGTTTAGCTTTATACGTTTTCAAAGGAAAAAAAAACACTGTTAAGTCTTGTCTGGGGTCTGAAAAAAAGAAAGACACACCTTGAAAAGTTTAAGCCATGAGCATTGTATTGACTGTAGTCTGAGAGATATATGTAATATATGTACTACACTATGAGGTTTTCTACTTTTTGTCTTTGTTCTGACATCATTATAATATTCCCAGATTCAATTTATAATGATTATACCTTTAACAGCTATCTCATTTCTTTATTTTTATGACATGATGGAGGGCATTTAATAAATTGAGCATTTTTAAGCCAATAGTTCAGTATGATTTCTTACTTTTTGCTAAGGTAACTATATTTTTCTTTAACAACCTATATTATCAACCTGTATTTCATTTTAGCAACCTATATTTTTTAGTTCCAATAGAAGTTCAAACAGAATTTATCACACTACTCTGTACTTGTGTTTTTCAGATGCTTTACATTTGTTGCAACTCATTTATTCACGCATTCATTCATCAAATACTGAGAATCCATGATATGTTAAAATCTTTTCTAGAAACTGGGCACCAAAGTGAGCGAATTTTCAAAATTTTTCTTAATATCAGATTCACTATGGTTAGTAATTACACATATTGGGACCTGGAGAAAAATGAATGGATAAAATAATAGCCTTGAATATTCATTTAAAAATAATGAAACATTCGCAAACTGTGGTTTTCCCTTTGTAATAGAAGTATGCCATGGTGGAAGCATTTCCCCTCTGGGAACAAGGAACTCCAGACCCACAAGAGGTTAAGGTTTTAGGAAGAGGAAACACTGATCCTCATGTGGGTAACACAGTCATGACAATAATCAGAGCTGCTCGTGTTTTACCTCTAGGTCCCCAGCCCCGTGTTTTCCACCTACTGGGGGCACAACACCATAAAATGGTCACTGATTTCGGGTGCATACCCTGTCCGGAAGGACATTAAACCAATCAAGGTAATATATTCAAGTTGGGACTCCAGGTGCATCTTCAAATGTTATTTTCATACAGTATCAAGCTGGCAGTTTCTGGGTGATGCAGTATGTGATGGGAACAGTGGGTGTCACAGCCTTCTGCCCACTTTTGAGGCAACTGTATGTAGGAACCTATGTAGGTAGATCAAACAATCTCTAAGCCCTTGAATAGAGGTGCTGGCAAGGTCCTGTGGGCAGGAAAGGCAAATTTGTGTTAATCTCAGTAAAGATGAATTGCTGCCCTATATCAGGGTGAAAGGATTTCAATGTAATCAACTTGCCACTTAGTAGCTATTGCTCCCTGATGGATGGTGCCCTAATGGGGGTTCAGCACTGGTCTTTGCAGAGGCAAAGGCTGGATGAAGCCTGGTGTGTGGGAGCTCATACTGTTGGCCTTATGTGTGGCCTCCATTCCTGCTACCATAGCTACTACATTCGCGAGCTCATTGTGCCAGGACAGGAGAGGCTGAGTGACATCATGTCACTGGGTCATTCCATCTACTTAGTGGGCCATTGCACCTTCTTTGGCAGGTGGTCTTTGGTGGGTGTAACATGTGATACAAAGATACACATACTTCATGCCCACTCCCATAAGTCCACCCACATGATTCTACCCCAGACCTCCTTGTCTCTGAGCTTCTAATCTTTCTCCTTCCAAGGACTCAGAACAGGTAGCATATATTTTCTTACCTGAGGCCACGTTTTTTTCCACACAAAGTATAGGACAAGACCCACCACTGAAAACTATTTATTAGGAAGATTTCTCCCTATTGCCACCTTGCAGGGCTGTTCCTGAGGAGGATGATGGTTCAGGAGCAGCTGCTTTTCAGCTTTCACTCACTGAGCTGAACCACCTTCAAACCAAGTTCAACCTATTTTCCTTCTTTGTGAGCTATACACATGGAAGCCCTGCATGGGCATAGCATGAGCTGAGTGCAATGGATTCGGATGACTTGGACTCTCTGTCACCTGCTCATGCAGCTTCTTCGAGCCTTTTGGATCTGCTCGTGCTTAATCCTGATTGTGCCACTTCTGTCTTGCAATGAAGTGTGGCTGGGCTCCCTTCTTATCACTGATAGAATCTGGTGGAAGCCAACTCTTGATATATGGTTCTGGCATACGGCCATTTGATGCCCCATATCTAGATGTTACCAGACCCTAAGAGCACACCAGAAACGGATTTCCAAATGGTGCATGGTTCTGGGCTGCGGATGGCATGGCCATGCTCTGGAACCTTAGGGTTGCTGGCCATAGACCACCCTCAGCATCTTTTCCCACGTGGACACCTACTGGATCATAAGGAGGAAGTGACAGGGCTGCTTGCATCACAGAAGCAGAGCCCTTTCTATATCACTGAAATCTGGTAGTTTTCTATGTCACTTTCCATGTCACAGCCGTATTCCCAAGTGTAGATACAGCATTGTGCCATTGTGTTATGCATTTTTCTTTGAGTTGGATTTGTTTGAAATGCATTACTTTGTCCTTCATTTTGGAGGGAATATCCTAGCATGCCCCAATCTGCTAAATTCTTAAAATCTTTACTGAACATTTGTAGGAATTATCTCTTACCTTTGGGAGCACCATATGTCTTACCAAGGCCTCCAGGACCCTGCCACTTCATGTTCATCTGGAATAATTAAAATGATATAGGCCAATATGACATTGTAATGGTATGCCCAGACACGTGAATATAAACTACTTTTGATCCTCCTTGTTAATACAGATGGAAAAGAATGTATTCATCACATCAATGGACACTTACAATGCCCCGAAAGGCCATTTTCATCTGTTGCAGCAAAGGTGCTACATCTGATAATCGGCTCTAACTGGGGCTACTCTTATTTAAGTTTATGGTCATCTATAGTTATCTGTCTTCTGTAGAGGCCAGAATGGTGGATTATATAGAGACATGGTGGTATGGGTGACAAAATTGTTGCCATGTCCCAGGATTACAATACTATATTGGATTTGCTATCTTGGTTTGGATAGGGGCAATTTGAGGGCTTCAGCTTGGTCTTCCTCATTTTAGTAGCTCTTAAACCCACAGGACAACATAAGAGTTGTACCATTATCAAGTATGTTGTTTCCAATCACACATTTTGGGATAATGGAAATGTTCACCAGTTAGGTCCTTAGATCGAGTTGATCTACTTTTTTTGATCTTATGGCAGTATTCCATTTATTATCCAGCCACTGCAGGTACCCACTCTAACAGGGGCCAGGATGACACTCTGGGCCCCTCAGTATCAGTGTCTACCCAGACTTTGTGTCCAACTATCCTTGAAGTGTCCTGGTATTTTCCTTCCCACAGTATATCATTATCTGAGTATCATAGTCCTCCCTTATCCACAGGGAATGCATTCCAAAACCCCCCAGTGGATTCCTGAAGCTATGGATAGTACTAAGCCATATATATACAGATGCTCCTCAACTTACAAGGAGGTTACATCCCAATAAACCCATCATAAGTTGAAAATATTGCAAGTGAAAAATGCATTTAATATACCCAACCTACCAAACGTCATAGTTTGGTCTAGCCTTAAAAGCATTCCGAACACTTACATTAGCCTATAGTTGGACAAAATCATATAACGCAAAGCCAATTTTATAATAAAGTACTGAATATGTCATGTAATTTATTGAATACTGCATATTATGTCAAATATTGTGATATTTTTGCATCATGATAAAGTCGAAAAATACCAGGTCTGGAACCATCTATGTTGTGTTTTTTTCTTATATATACATATGATAAAGTTTAATTTGTAAATTAGGCACAGTAAGAAATTAACATTAACCAATAATAAAATAAAACAATTATAACAATGTGCCAGCATCACTACTCTTGCATTTTGGGAGCATAATTAAGTAAAATCAGGGTTACTTGAACACAAGCACTGCAATACCACAATTGACAGATCAACAGATTAACAGAGATGGCCACTAAATCATTGATGGTCAGGTAGCATATACAACATGGATGCACTGGACAAAGGGATGGTTCACACTATTCAGAATGGTATGCAATTTAAAACTTATGAATTGTTTGTTTCTGGAATTTCCCATTTAATATTTTCAGACTGCAGTTGACAACAGGTAACTGCAACCATAAAAAACACAACTGTGGATAAGGGAGAACTATTTTTTTTTTTTTTTTCCCCCGAGACAGAGTCTCGCTCTGTTGCCTGGGCTAGAGTGCCTTGGCATCAGCCTAACTCACAGCAACCTCAAACTCCTGGGCTCAAGCAATCCTCCTTCCTCAGCCTCCCGAGTAGCTGGGACTACAGGCATGCGCCACCATGCCTGGCTAATTTTTTTCTATATATATTTTTAGTTGGCCAGATAATTTCTTTCTATTTTTAGTAGAGACGGGGTCTCGCTCTTGCTCAGGCTGGTCTCGAACTCCTGACCTTGAGCGATCCACCCACCTCGGCCTCCCAGAGTGCTAGGATTACAGGCGTGAGCCACCGCGCCCGGCCAAGGGAGAACTATTATAAATAGCTTTTTAAGAACTACGAAATCCTTTGTCTATACTTGCCTTGGTGTTTCAAGGTCCTTCTTCATTTAGACTCAGCCTCTCCCTCAGTCAATGGAGTCTGAATATTATAATTGGCTCAGGTCTGGAAATTAAGCAAGACATTTATGACAGTTTCTTAGGGTGGCTGGTCTCAGCCTTCTAGTCATCATTCTTGACTTCTTTTGATTGTATAGAATAAACAATACTCTCATCGGCCACCCATCTATTTTGCCCTTGGACCTCACTGTTCAATTATCCATCTCTATACTCTTTGTGGGTCAGGGCCTAAGCCTGCCATTCTGACCTTGCCATTCATTATGATAATTGGGATCACTTTTCCTCTGATGCTTAAGTGTCACCACCTGGCCTCAATTATTTGTGTTCCTGTCATCTCATTGCTACTAGACAGCCCAGTTCTGTAACAGCTTCTCCTATTGTCAGCCCTGGAATACAGTCCTGGAGATAGCCATCTCTGAGTTTCTAAAGCTGGTAGCCCCCTGCCACCAGTCTATATTAAGGAATATTGGGTCACTTTTAAAAGCCTTAACATCTCAGAGAACTAGGACTTCAAGGTTCTAGAATGCATCAACCTCAGATTTCCCTAACCCAAATCTCAGTGTTTTACTTCTTCCTAACCAGAATTTTGACTTGGCTTAGCATAATTGTTGGGGTTGAGACCACAATATTCTTTACAGTTCTACTGCCTATATAATTAAGTTCTCAGTGTTTTGGATCCTCTGGCTGCAGGAGATGAGAATCCCTCTATGTGCTGCCAAGGAAGCTCTTTGGTTTTCTCACTTTCTCTTAAATTGATGATTAATCATTCTTGACCTGTCATTGTCTTTCTCCACTTAATTGATAACACTAAGCACCTGCAGTTGAACTCCATAGTCCTATAATTACTACTTCTATGCTTCACAAATGCCTTAGACATTGAACCAGCCAGTCCATTTCCTTCCACGAGTATCACATTCCAGCTCACAATTGCACCACCGCAGCACATGAAGGGCTATCAAGTGACAGAGGGTTTTTTAGTCACCTGGTAGGTGATCCAACTCTAAAATCCCATTTACACTGGGCTTTCTGGGACCATGCCTGGCACCAATTGTCTTAGATTAGATTGTCTGCAAAAAGATTATGAGATGGAGATTTTTTGCTTGGATATCCTTTGAGAGTTGTCCTCAACAGAGGCAAAAGGTTATCAATTAATCAATGGAAGAGGCGTAGCCTTGGGAGAAGCATCTCCCTTAGAGCAAAGAGAATGCTTGAGGAACTTGACTGTGAACCATCAACAGCCAACGTTCCTAGCAGCTTAGGGAACAAGTGCCTCAGTCTTAAAGAAGTGGCAATTGCAAGATCATTCTGAAACTTTGTGCTTCTTTCTCCTCTTTACTTTCTTTCTCATTTTTAACTTTTCTTGTTAGAAGGAATTCACACAGTACACACACATACACATGCACAGACACACACACAGAGCAAGTGACAGAGGAAAAACAAAGAAGTGCCACTTTTTTTGTCTTCATCTATCCTATAAGCCATTTTATTCATTTACCTTACAGCTTCTCATGCTTTTCTAAGACTTCTCAATCTTGCTCAATTTTGATTATTGGAATTCCCAACCAATGAAAGTTACAGTTTTATTCATAATCTACAGGCCCCTGATTAGATACTCATATTAAGTGGAATACATTTTTTAAATTAAATAGACATTATTTTGAGATAATTGTGGATTCATACATAGCTATAAGAAATAATACAGAGAGATCCTGTGTACCCTTTACCCAGATTCAACCAACATCTTTCAAAACTATAAATATCAATATCATAATCATGATATTGATATTTATAGTCAAGACTCATAACCACAAGTGTCCCTCATGTTGCCCTTTTGTAGCTACATCTGCTTCTCCCCCAATCTCAACTCCTCCTTAACCCTGGCAAACATTAATCTGCCCTCCATTTCTATAACTATGTCATTTCAATAATGTTTTATAAATGGTATCACACAGTGTATATTCCCTAACCATAATTCTCTGAAGAATCATTCAGGTTATTGCATGTATCATTAGTTTGTTATTTTTTATTGTTGAGTATAGTTCCATGGTATGGATATACCATGATTTAACTGTTCACCCACTGAAGAACATCCAGGTTGTTTCCAGCTTGGGGCTATTATGAATAAAGCAGTTACAAACACTCATGTATGAGTTTTTGTGTGAACACAGATCTTCATTTCTTTGATATAAATGTCTAGGAGAGGAATTGCTAGGTCATACTATAGTTGCATGTTTAATTTTTAAAGAAACTGCAAGACTCTTTCAAAGGGCTGTACCGTTTTACATTCCTACAAGCAACGTGTCAGTAACCTAGTTTCTCTGCATCCTTGCTAGCATTTGGTTGAGTTTTCCAATCCATAAACATGGTCTGTCTCTATTTATTTAGATCTTCTTCAATTTCTTTCATCAGCATTTTTTAGTTTTCAGCACACAAGTCCTGTATATATTTTATTATATGTTTTCACCTAAGTATTCCATTATTTTCTTGAGTGACTGCAAATGGCAGTATATTTTTAATATGCCCATGTTTATTGTTAGTTTTTAGAAATATAGTTCATTTTTGTATGTTTATCATGTATCCTGAGACCTTGCTGACCTAACTCCTTATATAGATACATGTACATCATATATATAGGCATATATGTCTATGTGTGTGTATATACTAAAGAATATATATATATATTTCTACATAGGCCATCATGTCTGCATGTGTGCAAATGAGGATAGTTTTATTTTTCCATTTTTGATCTATAAGGCTTTTAAATATTTTTTTCTTGCCCTTTTACACTTGCTAGAACTTCCAGCACTACTATGTTGAATAAGAGGGTACAAGTGGATATCCTTGCCTTGTTTCCAATTTGGGGGAAAGCATTCATTCATTCATTCACCATTAAGCATAATGTTATCTGTAAAATTTTTGCAAATGTCCTGTATCAAGCTTAAAAATTCCCCTCTATTCCTATTTTTCTGATAGTTTTTATCTTGAATAGATGAGTTGAATTAAATACTTTTTCTGCATTGATTAATATGATCATGCGATTTTTCTTCTTTAGCCTGTTAATGTGGTGGATTACATTGCCTGATTTTCAAATATTGAACTAGGAAAATTATGTTTCTTCCACCTTCCTGGAAGCAGAAATCAGCACAATATTTATTTAAATATATTAAACCTATAGCCCAAGGCAGTTATAAAATAAAAATGCTGAATGGATTTGAAGAGACAACTTGGATGAAAACTTGAATTTAGTTCCTTACAAAAGAAAATGTGGAATATTGTCCTTGTCTATATGTGAAAGAGATCTTGTCATTTCTCCTATTTTTTAGTCATAGAGTCTACAACAGCCCTTAATATGCATAGAAGCCATTTAATATGGGCTTTACTGATAGGGTAAAGAGATGATGTAAAATTAAAGGTCTATTAATTCTGTGAATATAAAATCTGAATATTTTTTGTCTTGTACACTATCTTTGTTCATTTTGCATTGCTATAAAAGAATACCTGAGACTGGATAGTTTATTTTTAACAAAAAGGTTTATTTAGCTCATGGTTTTGCTTGCTGAGAAGTTCAAGGGCATGGCCCTACCTTCTGGTGAGGGATTTCATGCTGCATCAAAACATGGCAGAGGAGGTAAAAAAAGAAATACACATGTGCAGAGGCGAGAAAAATTGAGGGGCATCTTCGCTTTATTACAACCACTGTTGTGGGAGCTAATGTATTCCCAGAAGAACTAATCAAGTCTTGTGAGAGTGAGAGCTCATTACCACAAGAACAGCACCAATCCATTTATGAAGAATCTTCCCCCATAACCCAAACACCTCCCACTAGGTCCCACCTTGTAGCACCACCATTTTGGGTATCAAATTTCAACATGCATTTTGATGGGGACAAATGAACCATATCCAAACTGTAGTATAAGCTCATAACTTAACAACCCATATGAATCATATTAGATCAAGTAAGGTACTCTGAAAAAATTATAGAGATTAATTCAACAAGAAAAAAATCCTGTATACATATATATGTATGTGTGTGTGTACATATAAAACATTTTAAACATATTTTTCTCTTTCCATACAATATATAGAAACAATGTGCAGTAAATATTAAAACTATTTTTTTTTTTTGAGACAGAGTCTCACTCTGTTGCCCTGGCTAGACTGCTGTGGCGTCAGCCTAGCTCACAGCAACCTCAAACTCCTGGGCTCAAGCAATCCTCCTGCCTCAGCCTTCCGAGTAGCTGGGACTACAGGCATGTGCCACCATGCTCGGCTAATTTTTTCTATATATATTTTTAGCTATCCATATAATTTCTTTCTATTTTTAGTAGAGATGGGGTCTCGCTCTTGCTCAGGCTGGTCTAGAACTCCTGAGCTCAAACAATTCTCCTGCCTCGGTCTCCCAGAGTGCTAGGATTACAGGCGTGAGCCACTGCGCCCGGCCTTAAAACTATTTTTAACAGCTATAAATCTTCATAGACAGTTGCCATTTATTAGTCTTCGTTTTCCCACTAAGATAATTTCAGGAAAGTAAACATATTTTTTAATTTCTTAACTACCTAAAAATAAATGAGACTTTGGTTAATTAATTACTCTTAGAATTAATCTAATTTCTCCAAATACAATAATTTAATCTGTATGTGTGCTGTTTTGTTTTTTCAAAGGACAATAATAGAAGTCATAAAGTATATTAGTGCAAATATACGTGTGTTTTGTGCATTAGAGTTTTATTTTTAGAAAAGAGAATTGCTTAAAGTACTAGGTTACTGATTTAGTATAAAGTAAAGCTTTTTATGTATTTGTGTAGAAAGTGTCTCAGAATGAGCTGAAGCTAAATGAACGTAAGCTTTTCTTGAACTGTCTGGAGGACTTGAATAAGTGGCAACCTACAATAGAGACATCACACGAAAGAACTCATTCTAAGGAAACAGAGTTTAGACAATAAATAGGTAGACAATAATACTCAGTACTAGTCAAAATTAGCCATTAAGCAGTTCACAGGTAATTTTGGTGGTTAAAGCTCAAAGTGAAACATAAGAAACATTCTCACTTAAGTAAGAAACAGTGTAATTTAGTAATCACATTTTAAATTGTTTTACTGTAGGACTCAATCCATGCAATAAGACAAGAAAAAGAAGAGTGGTTTAAAGATTGGAAAATGAACATATAACAACTAGAATTTTTACATTTTATAAAAATCTATGTATAATAGAATTGTGATGTCCAGTATGGTAGGCTCTAGCTACAGGTAGCTATTGAGCACTTGAAGCATGGCTAATTGGAGTTGGGCTGTGTTTTAAGTGTAAAATACAGACAAGATATGAAAAAGATATAAAAAATAATATAAAATATCTCATTAAAATATTTATATTTATTAAATATTGAAGTATTACTTCAGACATATGAGATTAAATCAAATATATTACTAAAATTTAACCTTTTTTTACTTTTAAAAATGTGGTTGCTAAAAAATTTAAAATCTCATACTAACTCAGATTATATTTCTATTGACAGCACTGTCCTAGAAAATTCAAGAGACTAAATTAACAAATCATTAGAAATTCTAAGTTTCAGATATGTAAAGGAATTTTAATATATATTTTTAAAAGATTATAGAAGATTAAAACTTATACACTTAATAATTTTATTTGGCTTAATTAGCATCTTTCAAAAGCTTTATCAAGATACAATACAACTATAATAAAATTCACCCATTAAAAATACACAATTCAGTGTTTCTTAGAATATTCATAGGGTTATGCAACCATCATCACAATCTAATTTTAGAACATTTTGTCACCCCTAAAAAAAATACCCTTAGCAGTTAATTCCACTTCTGCTACCTTATCCCCTCAGCCATAAGCCACCACTAATCTGTTTTCTGTCTTTACAAACTTGGTTTTTCTACACATTTCATATAAATGGAATCATACTATATGTAGTTTTTTATAACTGGCTGCTTTTCCTTTGCATAGTGTTTTTATTTTTTTTTTATTTCAGAATATTACTGGGGTACAAATGTTTTGGTTCCATAAGTTGCTTTTGTACCATTTCAGTCAAAGTTATAAGCATAATGTTTTTAAAGCTCATTCATGTTGTAGTATTTACCAGTATTTCATTCCTTTTTATTGCCAAATATTTCATTATATGGATATACAACATTTTATTCATTCATTTTTCAGCTGATAAACATTTGGGTTGTTTACACATTTGTCTATTATGAAAAACATTGCTGTGAAGAATTTTGGGCATGTTTTTATTTCTCTTAGGTGTATACCTAGAAGTTGAATTTCTGGGTCATACGGTAACTCTATGTTTAAATTTTGAGGAACTGCCAGACTGTTTTTCAGAAGGGCTATACCATTTTACAATCCCTCCTAATGACAATGGTTCTGATTTCTCCACATTCTCATTAGCACTTGTGATTACAGTCAGTCCTGTCTGTCTGTGGGTTCCACACTCATGGACTCAACCAACCATGGACTAAAAATATTTGACAAAAAAATTTCCATTCAGTTCCAAAAAGCAAAACTTGAATTTGCTGCATTCCTAGTACTATGTTGAATCTATGTGAATGAAGTGATGTGTAGGTATGGTATCAGGAATTATACCTAATCTAGAGATGATTTAAAGGATATGGGAGGATGTGAAAATACCATGATAAAAATATTTTATATAAGGCATTTCAGAATCTCTGGATTTTGGTATTCATTGTGGGGTCTCTGAATCAATCCTCCGTGAATACCAAGGTACTACAGTATTTGTCTTTGTGATTATACTGAAAATGATAGATGTGAATTAGTAATTAATTGTTTTGACTTTCTTTTCCCTAATGACTCACATTACTGAGCATCTTTTCACAATTTTTTTTTTTTTTTTGGCCATTTGAATATCTTCTTTGGAGACGTGTCTATTCAAATGTTTGCCCATTTTAAAATTGGTTAGTTGTCTTTTTGAGTTGTAACAGTTTTTTAAATATTCTGGGTATAAGTGATCAAATATATGATTTGCAACTATTTTCTCACATTCTATTGGTAGTCTTTTTGTTAATGGTCAAATTTGCAACACATAAGATTTTAATTTTTTGTAGTCCATTGTTTTTTCCCTTGTGTTTTTGATGTGTCTAAGAAATCATTGACCAACATAAGGTTATGAAGAATTGTGCCTATGTTTTCTTCTAGGGGTTTTATGAGTCTTAGCGCTTATGTTCGGGACTATTGTCCATTTAGGATTAATTTTTGTGTATTTATGAGTTAAGTGTCCAGATTTGTTCTTTTATATCTATATCCAGTTGTCCCAGTATTGTTTGTTAAAAAATAGTATTTTCCACACCCTTCTCCTTTGCATGTAATTATCTTGGCACCCTTCTGGAAATCAATTGACCATAATTTCTAGACTCTCAGTTCTTTTCCATTGATCTACATGTCTGTCCCTATGCCTGTACCATATTGTGTTGATTACTGTAAGCCTTGTAGTAAGTTTTGAAATTTAGAAGTATGAGTTTGTCAATTTTTTTTTAATTTTTTTTTATTTCAGCTTATTATGGGGGTACAAAAGTTCTGGTTAGATATATTGCCCATGTCCCTCCCAATCCCCCGAGTCTGAGCCTCAAGCGTGTCCATTCCCCAGACAGTGCACATCGCACTCTTCCTGTAGGTATACACCCATCCCCTCCCCCACCCCCCTCAATTTTGTTTTTCTTTATTGAGATTATTTTGTCTATTTTGGCTCCTTTGTATGTATACATTAATTTTAAGATCAGCTTGTCTTTTTCTTCAAAAGAAGCCAGTTGGAATATCTATAAGGATTGTATTGATTCTGTAGATTAATTTGAAGCATATTCCATCTTAACAACATTAAGTCTTCTAATCCATGAACATGGGGTATCTTTCCATTTATTTAGACCTTCTTTTAGTTTTTCCAAGAATATTTTATAATTTTCAATTTCAAGTCTTGTACTTCTTTTATTCAACTTGCACCCAAGTATTTTATTTTTTGATACTATTGTATTTTAAATAGAATCCTTTTCTTAATTTTATTTTCAGAATGTTATGCTAGTACATATAAATACAATTGACTTTTGTATATTGATCTTGTATCCTGAGACTTTGTTATACCTTGTTTATTGGCTCTAAGAGTTTTTTTGTGGTTTTTTTTTTTTTTCTTTGTGGATTCCTTAGAGTTTTATGTCATCTGCAAATAGGATAGTTTGACTTCTTTCTTTCCAATCTGGATGCCACTTATGTAATACATGTATATACGTATTTCCTAACTGCCCTGTAAACAGAAACAAGGATGTCCTTGTCTTATTCCTAATGTTAGGAGAAAGCATTAAGTTTTCCATAGTTAAGTATAATGTTAGCTGTGGGTTTTTCACAGATGGTCTTTGTCAGGATGTGTGATAGAACTTTTAAGCCTAGCTTTCTAGGAGTCACCTGGACCAGAGTAGCTCACTGTTTAGTTGGTGTTTGGCCAGAAGTTGTATTTAAGCCCCAGGTGTCAGTGAAGCTTCTTCCCTGTGTTGAAGGGTCTGTGTGTGACTTGGTCAGACTTGGAAATGCCTTCAGGTCTGCTCCATGTCCTGCTCTGATTGCCCCGAGTACATGCAACTTAGTGCTTACACATGGCTTTTCCAACCTGCAGAATCACCTATGATTCCAGGGTGCTTATCTCGATTGTCTCTCCCTGGCTCCCTCTTTCAGAGCTTTGGCTGCTCTGCCATTTTGCCTTTATCAGATCTACTAGTCTCCTTTTAATTTTTTTCCACAATGGTCTCCATTACTGTAGAAGATGAACTACCAATGGAATTCTCCTCTCTTTATCTCAAATAAAATTCATCTCTAGAGGCAGAGCTGTGACACTCTTTGTCCTTATGGCCTGCTTTACTCCCTGCACAGAAACCCTATACCCATTTCCTAGAGGGTGGGGACCATTTCCTCAGAATGAGGCCCTTGCTCTGTGTGTGGATATGGGAAGTGGGTGGCAGCCCTCCAGGCAAGGAACCTCTGCCCTGTGAGAGACCTGGGGTTGGGGCAATCAGGAGCTCAATTCTCCATCTGCCGTGGCTGGAAACCTGCCATCGTCCTACAAGTGGGGGCTGGGTGGAACAAGAAAAGACTGGTCCCCTTGGCTGCTATTCCCTGGGGTGGAGCTTCCACAGGGGAGGGTGGCAGAGGGTGGGATGTGAAATGTCAGCAGTCTGCCCTTCCCACGGTGAAACTGTAGCCCCAGACTAGGAGATGAGATGAGAGGGTGCCTCTGTCCTCTTGATCACACCTGTGCTGGAGCAGGGCTTCTGGCTTACAGTTTCCCTAACACAGAGACTGGGGGTGGGGTGGGGTGGAGGGTTATAGAGGTGAACGAAGTGGATTGTGGCTCAAGTGCCATGAACTTTTACTGCTCTGAGGTTTAGTAAACTTTCTTGAGTGAATGCTTTCCCACCTGCTGTATGTCCTTAGGACAATTTCAAGACACTTTTAATTTTTTTTTAATAACTTCCACAAGTTAAATTGTTGTTTTCTTAGGATAGGATCCATCAGCAGTTCCACTTCCTGAATTTGTGTTTTGCTATGTTTTCTTGAATAGGAAAGAAAGGGGAGTTATAATTTCATTCCTCTATGGCACATGGGACTATATCACTGCAATGAACATGTAATATTATGTGTGTGATAAGGTAAAATGTTGGGGACATCTAAAATGAACAACAAACAGTTTTAAAAGGTTTTGAACCAAGGAGGGATATGATTGTTACTGCAACAGATATGGAAATTCTTGCAACTACTACAAGAATATGAATTTGATAATGATAAAACAGGAAACAAGGAAATAGATTAAGAGGCTGCCAAAATTGAATCAAATGTCTTATCAGCTGTCTCATTTGCAACTTGTCCAGGAGGCAAAGCTGTTGTAAATAAATCCATAAAGACCAATATTAGGATGATGACATTTGAATGGAAAAGAGGGGTGAGAAAAAACATTATGGAGGAAAATTCTATAGATTTTGGCAATGGTTTGGATGAGGAAAGGAAAGAAAAATTAAAAATCAAAGGTTACGTAGAGTTCCTAAGGCAACCAGCCTGTTTGCTGTTTCCAGAAATAGAGAATGCAGACAAAGGCTCTGGTTTGCAGGGGAAGCTAATGGATTTGGATGTTGGACTTAATGAGGATAAATACCATTGCCTCATAAAGAAGGTCTGGAGCCATCAGGCAATTGTTAATTCATATCTGGATTTTAGGAGAGAAGATTTTGCTAATGAAGCTGTGAGTGGGGATTAAATCACTGAATTAGAATGTACAGACATAAGAGGTTCAGGAACTTCCTGGAAGGCATATAAAGAAATAGAGGGGAAGGAAATAGTGGAGGAAGCCACAAAGGAGTAGTCAGGGGGAAGAAATAGAGACAAGAGTGTAGTCTCTGTTACCCTTACAATTTGATCAATTAGCAGTATGTTATGCAATTTTTAGCTTATCAGTGTTTCCATAATTCTTTTAAAATCTCATGCTCAATGTCAGTTTAGTACAGGATAGACATAGCCAATGGCTTCATCATCGAATTATTTCAGAAAAAAAGATTTTGTTCCTTCTATGAGATCCTTCCGGTGATCTATTTCTATGACACTATATAGGAAACGAAATACAGCATTAATACACTGGGAAACTTGGCCTACCTTCCTCCTGGATGTTTTTGTGTGTATGTCCCAGGACAAGTATTAAAGCAGGCATGCCAGTCTTTGCCTAAAGTTCAATGAATTCTTAATTTAACTCATTGACTGCCACACTAGAAAAAAAAATTTTTCCTTGGGGCCATGGTGTTTTATTATGAAAATAGAATAAAAAATTTGAAAGCAAAGCAATCCTTTCTAATTTAATGAAAAACTTATAAGTTTTTATTGTTTTCTGCATGTGAGTTACATGTAAGTCATGCAGCACTAGAATCAATTGTTATCAATTGTTATACTGCATGCCATTTGAGTTGTATGGGACTCACGACATACTTACTGAATTTGTTTCGGAGAATTGAGTCTTCATATGCTTCATGAGGTCCCAGGCTCAAAATTAGCATGAGTTACATACAACTCACATGGCAGTTAGTGTGTTAAAGGGGTACATTGGACTTAATTCTCAGAGTATTTGCCTAAATGAGCCATTTTACATTGGTGCCTAAGATGCAGTCTCCATTCTACTTTCTAGGACTTTGTGTTTCTACTACCCGTTTATTTGCTATCACATTCTTTTGTCTCTACATATATGGAGTTCTACAAGGCAAGCTCAGCACAGGTTACTTTCAAGGTGAGAGAGTCATCACATTTCATACGTTGGAATGACAATAACAATAGCTGATATTTATTAAGAATTTAGTATATGCTAGATGTTCCACTAAGCACTCAAATTCATCAACTCTTTTGATACTCACAAGCACACTCTGCAGCAGGCACAGTTGTTATTGGCATTTTACACATATGGGGGCTGAAGCAGAGGGAGCTGGAAGCCTCGCTCAGGCTTATGTAGCCAGTGCGTGTGCAAAAGTAGGATTCAGCCCAGAGGCTGACCCCAGAGCCAGACCCATCTTCTTCACTAACCATCAGAATGTATAGTTATTACAGGCAGCATTTTTCTTGTCTATTTCAGTAGATCTTTATTTAAAAAAAAACTCAAAGAATGTATTCTAAACTTTCTTAAACCTAAAGTCCCTAGAGGTTAAAACACAAATCTGATACAATTCTTCTGAAAATTTACTTCTAGCAACTTGTGGTCAAAATCCACAGGTTCAACAAATATAAACCTAATAGACAATGCAACCTGAGAACTATTAACAGAAAAGGTAGCTGACAAGTGGGTTTGAAAAAAAAAAAAGCATCATCTTAAAAGCAAGCCTGTCTTTCATTAATACCATTTTCTTTTCTTTTTTTTCTTTTTTTCTTTTTTTTTGTAGAACAGTTTTCACTCTTCATTTTCCCTTTCCCATCACTGAATCTTTCACTGCTTATTTAATCCCAATAGCACTGGGCTCCAAGGATCAACTGTTCAGCCAGTATAACACTTGAATAAATATTATTTGGCTCGAAATGCAAAGCTATTGGATGTAAAAGACACCAGTAAGTTACTGACACTCCTACTCCATAACAGAGTGAGGGACAGGATGCCATTCCATATCTCATCCCATTGTACATTTCAGACAGCAATTCCACAAGCACATGGGGGACAGAGGCCTTGGGACTTTTCATAAGAAAGGAACATGCATACTCCAAGGTTCAGGTTTGATAGATATCCTTATTTAAAGTAAATATGCAGCTCTAGCTCCAAAGATCCAGCTGGTAATTGTAATACTGAAAGTGGTATTAGAAAAACTTGTTAGATTTTTAAATGGCAACAGAGCTGCCAGTTGAAAAGAAACAGTCAGGCCCATTCACATGTTTAATCCAGGAAAATACATAGTGGAATAAGTGTTAATTGTTAGTGGGGAAAAAATATGTCTAAAGCACTTACAATTAGAACTTAGAGTCCTGGTCTTTGGCCCAAGTTATTGAGTCAGTTGCTACAATAAACCTCTATGTATTTTTGTCGTGGAGACTTGGCCAAAATGCTGTTTTGCTGCTTGTATATTCTGGCTTTGTGAACAAGAAATGCACCAAGATAAACCGTGGAATAGATTTAAATCTAATTATTTGACTCATAATAAACAGGTCACAAGCAGCAAACTTGGTAAAATGAAATGTTCTTTTCGGAAAACTGTATTCAAATATATTAACGTATTCAACAGCAAGACTGAGACTCTTCACAGAATGTGAACTGGAAATTACACAAACTATAAAAAGTCTATCTTTGGGTTTGAATGGGAGAACACGTAGTTGTCTCTCTTCTCTTTGTTCATCACTGTAAGAACACTCAGATGTGGCATGGGGCGGAGGAAAGAAGAGAGAGGGAAATTTGCCTCAGTGGCACCTATTGCATTTTTAAACCAATATCCACCCAGATGCAGAGAGCTGGTGGGCTGCCCTAATTTTTAGGGACATGATAAAAGCATTGCTATTTTATTGACCGCTTCTCTCACTGTAGCAAGGTAGTCCAATACAGCAAGCAGGACAAGTACAATTCATTTAGTCTGTAAGAAGACCCTACAGGCTTTTCTCCCTTGAAATATGAGAAAGAATCAGACCCACTCATGAGAGTCAAGTTTTTAATCAGATTACAAAAATAATATTTACTAGTGTTCTCTTAGAGTCTCTGAACATTTGGAACCCTAATTAAAAGTATGATTGTAAAGTTTTTCCCTTTGGGAACTACTTGCATTTGCGGACATCTGACAAATATTTCTTTCCACAGGAATTTGCCTTTAATTTTTGAGTTGAAACACACACCACACACGTACACACTGAAACGAGGAATTTAATCACAGCTGGATGGATTGTGCACAGATGTCTCATACAAGTTACTACAGAGCTGAAAGACAAAAATAAACCTGAGGGAGAAATTGGTATAATCTCTTATTGGAACATGGAAAGGCAGAACTGGCTACCTTACAGGGACATAATAACTATTAGCTAATTGATTCATTAGCTGATTAATTATTCTGGAGTCAAGAAATATGACAATGAGGCTTAAATCTTCCTTCAAAGTAGTCCTGTCTTGCTTGTCTGGACAGTTTATATTAAAAATAGTGAACAAAATTCTGAACTATCATAGGATAGTCCAAATCAAATATATCCATTTAAGAAAAATTCGCAGTCTTAAATAAATTACTTGTCTCCCCTAATCTCTTGTGCTTCCTGTCTTTAACCCATTCTTTAAAATCCCCATTATCATGTTTCCAGTTTATATGTGTCAGCTCAGAGATAATCTTGTTTAAACACGTGCACACAAGTTGATTCTCTCAGCCTATGTGCAACATTGAAGGAGGCATTGAGATTAGAGGATATGATTAGTAGTAGCTCAAATACAAAAATGCAAAACTGTAAAAAAAAAATTACTGCCTTTTCTCAGTGTTCATCGTCCTATAGGAATTAGTGAAATCATATTCACAGTAATAATTCAGTTATCACTGTCTTTGCTAACATGAGACCTCTAGGCCTCTGCAAAGTCCCTTCCAAATACCTTTAAATGTCCTCAGGGGGAAGTCTTACAAATAGTCACAAATATGAATACTTGCCAAAGTGCAGTCAAAACTCCATTTCTCAGTGCCCTTGAAAAACTAAGCCAAACCTGAATAACTATTTTGTGATATCTAATGGCTTTTTTTCATTCTCTGTGATATGCTATAAAATACTCCTCAAACAGTCCTATTTGTGCTCCAGTATCTTAGAATATTTGGTGAAATAGCTCCTTCAATCTTGAGTTGCTCTGTTTTCATGTATATCTGAGTTTATTCTTAGGACCCACATAGGCATCATTGCTTAGGCTAGCTGCAGATTTGAAAAGGAGCCACTATACCACGCTCAGAATCACAAATATCACTTAGCAGCTGACTCAGCATCTTAGCACACAACTCCTCTTTCTCCCCAATATAGTGTACTGTTATTATCTGGGGAGATTCTCCAGCCCCTCAGCTGATAGCTTCCATTTGGCCCACATTAGCAGTTAATCAGACATGGCCAGACCTATCCCCAAATGAGCCTGACCTCACACTGGAACCTCTGACAAATAAACCATGTAATCGTCCTTACATATAAAAATGTAAGTTACCAAACAGTCACTGCGTTTTTAAGAGTAAAACATTAATGCTATATAAAAGATTTGCTTCTGTTTTGGGATCAATGGCCATTACACTGATCACTTTCTGACTTTGCATGTTTCCAAAAAGGTCCAACATGACGGGCCCTGGAGAAAAAATTACTATGGGAAACCATGAACAATGCTGCCTTTGCTAAAGTATCGAAGTGCCGCCTAGCAGAATTAGCTATAGACCACATTTAATAGAATCTTCTCTTCTCTCATCTGGGTAACATTTACCAGCTTTTCCATGGGGAGAAGAAGAAATAACAGTTGGCGTTCTGGTCTGGAGAGACACAGAAAGCAGGCACGCATTGAAGGTCAACTCTGCAGTCTGTCAAGTTGTGGGACACGTGTGAGGCAGAGCATTTGTTTCATTCTCCTCCCATGTTAGGGAAAGTATCTAATCATGTCCCTTTGAGAAAAGGGAGGAAAAAAAAACCTTGGAAAGCATCAGTGTTCTTTGGATCACTTGATGGCATGAATTATCAACATATATGAAATTATTCATTTATGCACAACTATAATTTGTATAGCCTCCTATTCAGCATGAATACTACCCATGTGTGCCAAACATGCACAGTCGTAACTTCATTAGAATAAGTATTCAAGGCAGGGATGCCTAACCTCTAATTTCTTTCCTTGTCACATGCACACACACACATAAATTGCAAGAGAAAGTCCACATTTCCTCATTAGAGATTCCTCTCTTGGAAGCAGTAACCAAAGTATAGAAAATATGCAATGTTCACTGGAGATTTTCATAACAGTATGAGCAGAATTGATATCTCAAGGCTATGTGATCCCTTGAGAATGTCAGGAATTTCACATTCCTGAAGGAATGTTACGATGTAACAGCAGAGCAAAGTGGAAGGAGAGAAAAAGATAAGTTTATTCCATATTTTAAGTAATACCACTGTAGAAAATATCTTGATAGAATTATATTTATCCCCTTGATTATCCCACAAATTTAATGTTAATTAGCTCAGCATTTTGAAAGTTTCACAATAAGAGTGAAATAATTGTGTAAATTTAATCTACAATACAGAACCAACTTTCTGATTATCTGAATTATCTTGATATGTGATAAAGAAGGCAGAGAAGAAAAGGAACAAAAAGGACTAAAACTATCCATCTTACTGGGCTAAATGAAACTCGAATAACTAATAAATTCCTTTGTTTTATGGTCAATTTATATATGCCTAAAAACAGTAATTTTTCTGAGGATAGTGGAATAGGAGACCAAGGATGATGGTTACAGTAGCCAATACTATTTATTCTTTGTGTCAAAAGAAATGCCATCTCTGGACCATGGTGGTGGTGGGTAGCTTTCCAGCTGTCTTTATGGACAGGCACAAAGCACAGGGTAAAGGGAGCCAAAGCTATGCAACTGCAAAGACTCATTAGTGTCTGAATATGGATCCCCAGCAACACAGCCCATGGTGGAGTGAGTAAATGCCAGGAATGCTCTCTGCTTCCATCTTCCCCTACCTAATCCCTACTCCAGCTCTTAACCAAGGAACCTTTTATTGATTTCATTTATTTTCAGCCAAGGAGAGAGAAGCAACTCTCAAGCAAGCTGAGCAAGAGGCTTAACCTCACACTTATTGTCCAAGAGGAAAATTTTTGACAGACAGTCTGCCTGTCTACACCATCTTGTACATCTGCAAAGAGCTAACGGCTAACTCTGGACGTACCTAATAGGACTGGCCTTTGAGCCCAGTGGAGCTGATATTTAGAAGAATAGAGAATTAACAAGCCATCTGGTTCAGATTATATTATTATTATTATTTACACAGAGGTAGGAAGGGAGAAACAATTGGAAAATATGGCATGAAACCTCTTCAACTCATCATATATGTTTCTAATATCCAACTCTGGTTTCTCTTCAGATCAAATAAATCTTTTGCCTTTTAATATTCAGATATTTTTTTACACCAACTAACTACTGAGCACACTGAATTGACATATCACTGTGATAAAGAAGGATGCCAAGTATTATCTGAAAGGAAGAAAACCACTAATCCAAGTTTACTTTACTTTACATAAAGCTAGCTATGAAGATAATTTTTAAAATTATTATTAGGAACTTCTGGTTTGAGCTCTGAAATAGAGAGAGCATGGAAATGGTCACTCCCATCCTTACAACAAGAAAAATCTAGACAGTTGTAGGGCACACCAACACCCTGAAATTGGGAGAAACAGGCACATGAGAGCAGCAGACCAGGAGAAGCAGCAGCTGGAGCTCGTGAGCTGGAAAGGCACTTGAATGCAGATTGTGATGACTTGCTAGAGGCTGAGTGTGGACCACTATGCTGAGAGTGAGAAGCTCCTTGGGGCTATCATGTTAGAGAGTCCCACACTCTTGAGGGCTTTAACTCTAGGAACCACACTAAGTAACCATGATGAATAGCTGAGATCTTCTCATGGCTCCGATAAAGGAAAGGGAAAAGTAATCATTATACAATACACCCAGAACTTTCTCCATAACAAAGGCCTATTCCCAGGAGAAGATTTTTCCAGAGCCTTATCCCAGCTGGAGAAAGGCATTCCTTATACTCCATTCCCCCTGAGCCCTCTAGTCTCCCTGTGTGCAGAAGGAATAGTCAACAGAGATCAGGACTTCAAGGAAATAAATTGGGCAAGGTGCAGCCAGGAAAGTAGGAATGGAAAACTGAAAACACCTGTGAAAGTTCAAGCCCAGAGACACAGGTCCACTTAAAGACTGAGGTTTAATTGGAAGATTATAGAACATTTCCCAATCCCACATCTTGCCCCGACATCAGCAAGGCTCTAGTATGTATACAGTGGGTCACAGCTGAAGGAGCTGTTAGGTACACTCTCTGGGGAGAAATACACAGGGAAGGCCAAAGTCAATGGGGAGACCAACATAAGGAATAGTAGAGGAATTTGAAGCCTCTGACATCTACATCTACAGCAAATCTTAAACACAGTCTAACTCCTGGCTAGATTAACATAAAACCCCACATTAAAGGCCCATTTAATCAGCAAGCCAGAAAGCAAAGAAAAAAAAAAAAACCACACCAAAGAAATAAAGCAACCATTAGGAATGGTTAGAATTAGCAACCATTAGCAACCATATGTAACACAGAAGTTGGGATTATTAGACAAGAAAATTGAAATAACTATGATTAGTATGATTAGTATGTTAAGGGCTCTAATGAAATTTCCATTTCTTAGAGAAATGGAAGCTCTAAGAAAGTACAAAAAGAAAAATGCTAGAAATTAAAAACGCTGTAACAGAAATGGAAGATGTCTTTGATGGGCTCATTAGTAGACTTAACATGACCAGTAAAATAATCAGCGAGCTTGAAGATAGGGCAATAGGAACTTTCCAAACTGAAATATGAAAAAATAATGAAAAAATCAGAATATCCAAGAACTGTAAAAATTTTTCAAAAGGCAGAAAATATGCATAATGTGAATACCAAATAAAGAAGAAAGAACAAACGGAACAGAAGAAATATTTGAAGTATTAATGGCCAAAAATTTTCCAAAATTCATGACACACCAAACCACAGATCCATTATCCAGGAAGCTCAGAGAACACTAAGCAGGATGAATATCAAGAAAACCACAGCTAAGAATATTACATTCAAACTGCAGAACAGCAAAGACAAATAGAAAATCTTGAAAGAAGCTGAAATGGGTAGATGGGAGGGCATTAACAAAAGAGAATTAAGGATAACAATTACAGAAGACCTCTCCTAAGAAAGCATGCAAGAAATGAAATGTTTAAAATGTTAAAGGAAAAAAAAAGCATCAATCTAGAATTCTATAGCTAGCAAAATTATCTTTCAAAAGTGAAAAAGAAATTAAGACTTTTTCAGTTGAACAAATATTAAGGCAATTTATCACCAGCAGACCTGCCCTACATGAAAAGGAAGTTCCTCAAGCAGAAGGAAATACTATGTATGTCTGAAATTTGGATCTGCATAAAGAAAGGAAAAGGATAAAAGAATAAATGAAGAAAGATATAATCTTTTATTTTTCATATTCTTAATTGAGCTAATAACTTTAAATTGTTTCATGTAATAATAGTAACAATATATTGAGGGATTTTAGCATATGGATAAGTGAAATGAATAACAGTAATATCCCAAGGGGTGAAAGAGGAGGAACTGGGAATATTCTGTACCTGCAGTATATGTGAAGCAGTATGGTATTATTTGAAGACAATGTTAAATTGTTAAAAGTGTATATGGCAAAATCTAGAGAAACCACCACAGTTTTTTAAAAGAAGCACAATTGGCATTAGGAGTGAAAATATAATATAGAATCATTTATAATGCTTATTTAAAACTAGAGAAGGCAGAAAAAGAAGAAAGGGGAAAAACAAGGAACAATTGCAGCAAATAGAAAATAGTTATAAATCTGACAGATATTTATCAAACTCTATAAATAATTACTTTGTATGTAATCATCTAAAGGCACTAATTAAAACACAGAAACTACCAGAGTTTCTACAAGAAATCACTTTAAATATAACTCAGATAGGAATGGATAAAGATCTGCTTTATTACCATGCTAACAGTAATCAAAAGAAATCTGAAGTAGCTATGTTAATTTCAGACAAAGCTGACTTCAGAACAAGGAAAATGTTTAGAGATAAGAAGGAACATTATATAATGATAAGGTGACATTACATAATCATAATGTCTAAGAAGATAGAAGAACCCTAAACATGTATGCACTTAACAAGAGGCCATCAAAATACATGAGGTAAAAACCAATAGAACTCAATGGAGAAATAGACAAATGCACTATTATAGTTGGACCCTTAACTACTCTTCTGTCAATAATTGATATGTCAATCAGGCAGAAAATCAGTAATAATATAGTTGACTTGAAAAGCACTCTGAACAACTTGATCTAATTGACATTTATGGAATTGTCCATCCAAAAAAGACAGAAATAAACATACTCCTCAAGTTCACTTGGAACATTTGCTAAGAATATATTCTGAGTCATAAAACACACATTAACAAATTTAAAAGAATGGAAATTATAGAAATAAAATTGAAATAAAAATCAATACAGAAAAATATCTAGAAAATTCCAAAATATTGGAAATTAAACAACATATAAATAGATGGTCAAAGAATATGTCTCAAGATAAATTTAAAAATACTTTCACTTAAATTAAACTGAAAATACAAGTTATCAAAATTTTTGGAGTATAGCAATAGCAATGCTTAGTGGTACATATATAGCATTAAACACCTTAGATAACTTAGATGAAGTGGATCAATTCTTTGGTCAAAATTCACACAAGGAGAAATAAATTATCTGAAAAGCCCATGAAAAGGCAAGAGTATAGAAATGATAAACAGATCAGTTTTTGCGTTTATCAAAACCCATAGAATTTTATAGCACGTAGAATGAGTCTTAATGTGTGCGAACAAAAAAATCATTTAGGAGGTTGAAAGATCCCAGAATGGAATGTAGATTGTGACAAATGAATCTGTTTCACAAAGGTATGAATTGGCCTCACTAAAGGGTGTGGGAGAAAAGGGTATTGACCTACGTAACTTTGGAAATATGTGACATGTGTAAGAATAAAGGCAAAAGGAACTATATATATGAGTTGTAGTTGATAAAGTTATTTCTCATAGGTGTACAGGTTAACAATTCTACAACTACTATACATGTAAACTGAAATTGAACAAATGATTGGTAGATGACAAGAGCCGGGTGCCTCTGTTGGAGTGAAAGGTTACAGGTATGCAGGTGGGGGAGGGTGGAATGATTCATGTGGTGGGAATGATCAGAATTGGAGACATCGGTGTTAGCCTATGTTTACCTTAAGATAGATACACATGCTTACACAGAGAAGTATTTACAGATTTGTGTATATATCAGGGTTAGTATACATGCATATATTTCCTTGCTCTGTCAGGAAGACAGCTAGCCTAGAAACAATAATGACCCAGTAGCAACAAGCACACCTAGAGCTTACACCTTTGTTTCTAATACCATGTTCTGATGATGTGGAATAAGGCTGCTTTAAGACATGGCTGAATCTAGAATTGAGGCAGGAAATACACAATATGAATCTGGAGTATCCTGTAGTGCCAGAAAGTAACAAAGTTCTCATACATACACATTCACAGACATGCACACAACGGGGGTATGCCAAGGAGACAAAAGAACCAACTGAATGAGCTCCCAATAGCCAGAAAATTGGAACAATCTGAACAACAGAATAGTTTTGTATTATAACCTAAAGCATAGAATAAATATCTGTGAGTCAATATTGATACAGGTAAATGACTAAATAGATACATAAAAAAGGAAAGACAAATCTTCCATTCAGAAGAATTCTGAATATTAATAATTTACATAGCTAGACCACAGAGGTGGAACATAACCCCTCACTCCTTAAAGTGTGGGCTATGGTCAGTGACTTCCTTCCAAAGAGTATGGAATGGAAAGAGGGCAAAGGGAGTAACTATATAGTGGAGAAACCTGGCGAGCACAACCTCAGCCTGGCCAGCCAGGTGAATGTCAATAGTGACGTCGGGTTGACAGCAGGCACCCTTGGTATGAGGTGATGAGAATGGCACTTGACCTCTGTGGTCTTCCTACCAGAAACCCATAATCTCAGTCTAATCATTACAAAAGCATAAGGCAAATCCCCATTAAGGGCTATTCTAGAAATTACCTGACCGGGAAGTGTCAAGACTGTCAAAGTCATTAAAAACAAGGAAAGTGAGAAACACAGTCAAGAGGATTCTAAGGAAACATGGTGACTAAATGTAATGTCGTATCCTGAAGGGGGTGAATAGAAAAAGGAGATTAAGTAAAACCTAAGGGAATCTGAATAAAGTATGGACTTCGGTTAATAACACTGAATTAATATTGGTTCATTAATTGTTACAAATGTACCATAGTTCTGTAAAATGTTAATAATAGGACTAATCACCTCCCAAAGACCACATCTCCCAATAGAGCTGCACTGGAGATTAAGGTTGAACGTGAATTTTGGAGGGAAAAAAACATTTAAATCATAGCTCTCCATTAATTATCTCCAGTATTTAGAAATACATGTTTAAAAACAAAAGAAAATCTTTGCCAATCTAAAAAGAAAAAATGATATCTCATTGTTATTTTATTATAATTTGCATTTCTTTAACTACTAATGAGGTTGAAGATGTATTCATGTATTTAATGGTAATTTCTTTTGTGAGTTGCCTCCTCATATCTTTTGTCCATTTTTCTATTATTGTTTATGTCTTTCATTTGATTTGTAAGAATTCTTTATATATTCATAAGCATTTCTCTTTGATATAAATGCTACCAATATTTTTCTCAGTTTGGTTTAAAAATTTTTATAATATTTTTCTTTCTTCTTTCTCTCCTTTTTTCCTCCCTTCTTCCCTCCCTCCTCTGTTTCCTTTTCTCTCTCTTTCTTTCTTTCCTTCTCTTTACAATAAAGTTAATTATAATAAGCATTTGCTTTATGGCTGTATATTAGAATTCATGCTCACAAAACCCTCCCTAAACCTAAGAATGTAAATATTCACTTAAATATTCCTTATACATTTACACTCCCAACCCAATTTTGTTGTTCTTTGTTGTGAGGTAAAGATATAAACTTTTTTTCCAAGAGAGTATTAACTGACAATCCTAATACTTCTTTTTCAATGTACATCTTTTTCCTATTGATTTACAATTCCACTGTTATCATAGCTTAAATATTTTTATTCAGTTGTTTCTGTTTCTTGGTCTCCTAATTTTTTTTTATTACAGCACATTGAACAATTTTAATTTGTCAATTTCATTTTGATGACTAAATTGATAACTTCCTGGGTCCTTGTGTTGCTTGGCAAAGCTCAATAATCTGGAGAATGTGAAGATTTTAGGAAGTCTTTTCATCTTTGACCACTTTCTGGGAGGAAGAAGGATGTGGAATTCACTAATCTGAACGGAGGGTTCAGTGTCAAATACTTTGGCCTTGGCTTTTGTGAAAGAGGAGACCATTTCATGCCAATGACTGTCTGTATGTTAATTCCATTTTAAAAGCAGAGCAATTTGGTGACCTGTACGTTCAGATTTTAACACACGTTAAGTTCAATTGATTCTTCTGTTTTAGGTTGTAGGATTAACATCAAGAGGTCATCTGCCCCAATCCCATAGAGGTAGCACAGGACAGTCCCAAGAAAGTGGGGACTGTCTTTCTCACTCCTGCAAATGAACAGCACTCTCCCTTAAAACATGTATTCTCTGCTGCTACTGAGGCTTGCTCCTCTGGCTAGAAAAATGTTTTGATCAGGACTCTCTGCTGTCTTCTAACATTTCAGAGAACTCTATTTCTATCATATTAACAGAAGTACTTTCTTTTTGGGGGATTTATTAATACTCACCAGTTCTATTAGTGGATTCACTAAACAGGATTGGAAAAATTCCAGGAATTTAAAATACTAAGCAGTTTTAAATGACCCATTGGATCCATGGTAAGGTTGAATCCATGGGTGAGAGGGGTGAGATTTGTTCTTCTTCTTTTTTCTTAATCTTATCTACTGTTTGCTCTGTTTTCCAGGAACTTTATATTTAAATTTGATGTTTCTATTCACTGAATTCACATGTGTCTTCCACATACAAAATGGCTTAGTGGCTAAGAGTATGGACAACTGAGCCATATTGCCTGGACTCAAATTCTGTCTCCACTGTTACTAAGGATAATTAGTAAAATGGGAAATAAGGCAAAAGGATCCCAATGATTTTTCAGTGTTACACTAGATCATTGTCTAAAAAGCCCACTCCAGGATTATTTCATTACCTAGGGGATGTATCTTCTGTGACTTACAACTTAGATCAGCTGCTTTCATGTTTTTGTAGTCTCAGAACCCTTTCACATATTAATAAATTGTTAAAGAAATCAAATAAATTTTGTTTGTGTGCATTTGTTGATATTTATCATATTAAAAATCAAAAATGACAAAAATTTAAAGTATTTACTAGTACATGAAAAATTAATCATAATTATAAATCAATTACATGTCAACAGGAATAATATGTTTTAAGAAAAAATAACTATATTTTCCAAAAAAAAAAAAAAAAGTGTAGTGAGAAGAATGGTATCTTATGAGAGTTTAGGACATGCTGCCCCAAAATACAGCACGTTGGCATTTGAGAAAACAGCAGAAGCAGGAGGGTCTCTCTGATTTTCTCTTCTGATCTTCTCAGAGGCCATAAAATAACTCTTTGACCTTCCCTTGAAGCAGGACGTAAAACCTTCATTTGAGAGATACTCTCCCTTTATCCAGAGGAAAGGAATGTCCCTATCTCTGGAGACACAGAGACAGGGAGAAGAATCTGAACAAACAAGCCAAGCTAAGTTCCCCCCAGTTTATTACCATTGGGTCACACCACCTTTGTCCAATCATACTTCTGCACAACTATCCACTTCATCATCAGACTTAACATAAAAATAGGTGTTTCCCTGTTTATTTGGGTCTTCATTTCCTTATGAAGGCTCCCATGTCACAGAAAACTTACATTAAATAAATTTCTATGCTTTTCTCTTATTAATTGTCTTTTGTTTTAGGGGCCTCAGCCATGAACCTAGCAATGAGTGGAAAAAGAAATCTCTTCTTCCCTACACATAGTTTTACATTTTTGCAATTCTCTTTGATTTTTACAAATGAAAGAAAACAGGATTCTCTTATCTGCTCCTGTATTTAATCTGTCCTTGTATATTGTTTTGGTTGAAGTATGTAAACAAAATTTGACATCATGAAGATACCTAGTTAGAAAAGGGAAGAGTCTTTAATAGCATCTTCTGACAATTGTGGGTACAGGGAGGGCGTTTTGACACCACTCACTATGTGCTGTTGAGTAAGTTGCTTAAATCCTCTATGCTTTATCTGTAAAATGGAAATATTAACAGCTACTACATAGTGTTATTGTAATAATCAAATGATTTAATAGATATACTGCACTTAAAACAGTGCCTGACACAGCATGAAACTTACTTATACTATGTAAGTGTTACCTATTACTATTTACATTATTAAGAAAAACTCTCTAATAAATGTGTTTAAATAGAGATCTCCTCCATCCCAGGAAAATATCAAATTAATTCTGATGTGACTATTTTTGAAAACATGAAAACAGTCCAAAATTTCGGGGTTTATACAAATGTCTAGAATGAACCTATCCCAAAAGAGTGCAAAATCTCTGTACTTTGCTGAATTTTTCCCAAAGGCAAATGCTCTGTAAAATAAGCCCCACACCCAATTGAGTTAGGTCAATACAGTTTTGCTTTTAGACAGCTCTCCTCTGCAAGTCCTGCTTTGCTCCTGTAATGCAGATATTTGCCAGTTATTTGGGAAGTGCAAAACATTTGACCATGACAGAAACAAATCTTCAGTGGAATTGTGCAGTTCCAGCCAGAATTTAGCCAGGAAGTGCAGTAACAATGAAATGGGAGGAACATCAGCCAATCCACTCTTGAGCTGGAACTGCAATGTTTACTTTCACTGATATCCATAAAAATAGTTTAAGTATGCATCAGGGACAAGTTACTATTTTAAAGATGCCAAGAGTGTCTTTCTATTGCTTGAGGTGGAGTGAAATAGAGAATTGAAACTTATTAAAGTAGGAATATTTTGCATTTTGGGGTGGAAATAGCATTTGTCATGGGGTAGATCTTTCCTTCATTTCAAGAGGCATTATTTTAGCCAGTCTTTTTCTGCCATGTAGATGCAAAGTCATTGTACTTGGGAAAACAAATCCAAATGCAGAGGCTGCAGACTCTGAAATATTATTCCATTATTGATTCAAACTGCTGAAGTGAGTATGACTCTGTCTACTTGTTCTCTCCCATCCAGAGGCCTGAGACAGAGCAGGGTTCTTGGAATTGATAAAAGCAAGGACCAGGGAGCAATGTAATCTTATTTTCTTAAAAAAGAATAAATAGATACTTCCATTTTTCCTTACCGTGATTAAATTTTTTTTCATTGATAGTTCCGAAAAGTTTCTTTCAGTGTCATTACTTCATATGGGCAATGCCATGTAAGTTTTTCAGATTGTTGCGAAATTTGGGGAAATCTTTATTCAGTTTGCTCACGTTTGTAAGACCTTAGAGCATTTCAAATTTTCTTGAGCAGTAATCTCAAATACTCTTTGAATTGATAATACTGATTAATCAATTTGTCATCACAGTTCTCATTTCATAGTTTATTATAAGTTTTATGTTATCTGATGCAAGGCTTTTTGTCAAATCAAAACCATAAAGCTTTTAAAATTTTTTCACATGATTCCTTCCTTCCCACTAATGAAAATATCAAAGAATCCAAGGACCTTTTTAATACTTCTTTTTAAAATATATTATTTCCTCTAAATGATTACTCCTTTTGGTATGATCCCTCCAAAAATGTTTTATTACAATTTATTTTTTGAAGTCAGAATAATTTCTATTCATTTTATTGCTACTATCTATTGCTATTTCATATTTCATTAACTTTTTTCTATATTTTCTCTAATTTCTTTAAATGATAAATTGAAAGGTAAAAAAATAAGGAATCCTTAAAATGTATCCAAATCAAGACTCACTTGATTTACTGAAATGCTCCAAAATATCTTTTCAAACCACTATTGGTTGGTGTAATCAAATTTTATCAACTTTATGTATCTCATTTATGTGTAGACAGTAGAGTGTCTAAAATGTTGTAGCACATTGCAAAAATTAAACAACTTTGTGACAGGCAGACTTTCTTCTTTCCTCTATACTTGGTAAAGTCTAAGGAAAAATCAAGCCTGGAATGTGTCTTAAACTGTTTTCTTTTGCTATAACAGAATTCCACAGACTGGGAAATTTATAAAGAAAATAAATTTATTTCTTATATTTCTGGAGGCTGGGAAGTCCAAGGTCAAGGAGCCGCATCTGGTGAGAGCCTCCTTGCTGGTGGGGACTCTCAAAGTCCTATGGTGCAGCGTATCACATGGTGAGGGACCCCACAAGAAAGGACCAAATTGGCTTGTATGACAACTCCACTCTTGCGGTAACTAACCTACTCCCCTGATAACCCACTAATCCATTAACCCATTAATCCATAAATGGATTAATCCATTCAGGAGAGCAGAACCCTCATGACCCAATCACCTCTTGAAGGCCCCACTTGATTCTATTACATTGGGGATTAAGTATTAACATGAGTTTTGGAGGAAACAAACATTCAAACCATAGAGGAATGTATGTTGGAAAATATTCCATTTACAAGAACTTTAAAAGAAAATGTAACTGTTACAAAATGATGAAATCGTCAGGTATTTCAACTAGAGTTGAATAATGAAATAGTTTAATAATAAAATAGTCAACTCTGAAATAACAAGTTTGGGTATTGCAGAAGGAGATTTTTCTCCAGTGCGATTTAGGCAATGATTTACATATGGCCATGTTTACATCACAATGTGGCCTTCACCCTCCTCTTTAGTGTCATGCTGTGTGGTAAATTAGCACAGTGGGTTGAAAGCTGTTTCTCTACCAGGATGGCTAGTATTTACTTGAATATACTGAGAACCATATAAATAGCCCACTAAGCCAAACTAAATGACTCCCTAAATCAACTAGTCTCTTAAAATGCTCATGACCAATCCAGCACCTCCCACATTAGTTATTTATTGCGGCATAACAAAAACACCCCAAGACACAGTAGCTTAAACAGCAAACATTTATTATCTCATAGTTTCTGTGGGTAAGGAATCTGAGCATGGCTTAATTAGAGTCCTCTAGTTAGATGCCTCTGTCTAAAGATGTCTATGCAGTCAATTTCTTGGCCAAAGCTGCACTCTTATCTGGAGGTTCAACTGGGGGACCATCCACATGCAGGTTCACCCAGGTAATTTTTAGCTGGTCCCAGAAGATATACTTCCAGATTTACTCCTATGGGCCTCTCCACAGAGCTCCCTTAGACATGGCAGATAGCTTTCCCAGAGTGAACTATCCAAGAGAGAGTAAAAGAAAAAAAACGTAAGATGGAAGCCAGTCTTTTTATTATCTAGTTTCATAAGTGACATCCCATAACTCCTGCCATATTCTATTTGTTAGAAGTTATGTCGGTAAGTCCAGCCCACATTCACAGGAGGGGATTGCACGAGGGCGTGCACAGCAAGACAGGGGGATCCTTGGGTGCCATTATAGGGGCTGCCTATTATGCTTCCCCACATGATGTGAGTATGTTGAATAGGAAGTCAGAATGGGGAAAAAATGGCCATCTTAACAATTGGGGTTAAAATCCCTTACTTTTGAAAATCTCATAATAACACATGGCCATATGACCATGTTGCTAGGAGATTAGGGGAGGCACAAGTGAGGGTCCCCGAAACTTCTGCCTCATTTCCCCTAATCCACACTTCTCTCAGGGCAGTAGCTACACTTAGTAGACACAGGGCAAGTGGTAGTCCACGTTGTTAATAATAATAAACTTCTACTATTAATATTAATGTAATGTTCACTAGGTGTGGGCAACATGCATTTTTCCAAGTAATCTCTACTTCAAATTTTAAATTTTTATTCTATTTTTCTTGGTCCACCTTTTCCTTTTTCCTCTGTATACAATACTGTGTCACTCCATCTGCTCCTTGGCTAACTTTTCCCACTTAATGATGCCACATGTTAGAACTTGAGTTGTCAGCATTTAGCTGGAAATTCTCTTCAGAGAATTTTATACAAACTGTATAAAATTAAGCACTCATACTTATGATTTAAGAAAATCACGGCCCTTCCAGTTTTTACTTGGTCTCTGAATCCAAGATTCATCAATTACCATTTTTTAGGCCATGTAAAGGTGGTAAGGATAAAGAAATTTTGTGAAATATATGTAAATGCTCATTTAGGGACACTATTTCAAGTCTGGAAATATTCTCTCAGTTGGATTTAGCTATAGTTATTAAAAACATACATTTATACAATAATCGCTAATTCCGGCACTGCTGTACTTTATCTATATTAAAGTGCAATTAACTTAAGGTTCGTGTCCCCAAAATTCATTTGCTAAAATCCTAAGCCCCAGCATGATGGTATTAAGGGATGCGGCCTTGGGGAGGTAATTAGATCATGAGGGTTGAGCCCTAATGATTAGGATTAATACCTTTATGAAAGGGACCCCAGAGAGCTCTCTCGTGCTCTTTCCACCATGTCGGGATACAACTGGAAGTTGCCAGTCTGCAACCTGGAAGACGGCTCTCAATAGAACACAGCCATGCTGGCATCCTGATCTCCAACTTTCCAGCCTCCAGAACAGTGAGAAATAAATTTCTGTTGTATATAAACCACCCAGTCTATGGTATTTTGTCATAGCAGCCCAACTGACTAAGATACTCATTTAGTCCTATGGCAGTCCTCAGAAACAGGTACTATTACTACTTTTACCTACTATTACTACTATTACCTACTTTTCAGATAAAGAACAGCAACTCAGAGAGATAAATAACTCGCACATGATCACATGGCTAGTACTCTAGAACTAGGATTACACTCCACCAGTCTAGTTATGGAGCCCATACCCCTAACGTAGTTCAATGAAATATCACGAGGTTCATATTCCTCACAAAGGACACCTAGCAAATTAGAGCCACTTTTCAAAATTCTGATATTTCTAAAACTTATCACCTGGCCTATAATCATCCAAAGATACGTGATGTAGTTCCTCTTTTATACTAATTGGACACTACCAAGTTTGACAACTTCCAGAACAAGTTCTTGCTCTATGGTGAACTTCTAACAGCTTTACCTGTGACCTGTTCATAGGTCACAACACTGTCCCAGGACAAAGTACCTCATCCCTTCTTCTCTTTCCCCTTTTCTGTGTCTCTCCACCCTCGAAGCCCTGTAGGGCACTGCCCACTCTTTAGTTTCCCCAAAGCAAATTAAATCATTCAATGCCTTTTCCCTCTCAATGAAATTTCTTGATAAACATGAATAGAGCAGACCACTTGAGTCCTTGAGTTTAGGGACACAAAGATCAGCTTAAAGCATATCTCTCTTCCCAGGATTTGCTGGAGAGTTATCTGTCACCTCCCATGGATGGGGGTCCTTCTGCTCCAACAGCAAAATTTGAATCATTAGGTGAATTCTCCAATGCTCACTCTGCTAGGTAAGTCTTTGTCAGTACATTTTGCTCTTCTGCATTATAACTGTAGTATTTTATTTATTTTAGGAAATGTTGCAAATTTCTACACAAAAGTGAATCTAGCACTCTTTTTTCTTGGGATTCAAAGAGAAGTGTTTTCTAGAGAGATATTTAAAAATATATAGCTCTAAGTATGCTCACGTCCATTTGTGGGAATAGAATTAAAATAGAAATAAAGTGATGTGCATGGCTTCTCCTTGTTTTTTTCTTTTTTTTTTTCCTGGAGCATGGAAGGAAGTGAAGCCTCTTCCATGATTTGAAAGACTCTAGAGAAACTTTTACATAATCACTGATTCTGACAGTTTTCCATAAATCTCTGAGAAAAACACAGGAAAAAGTTTCAGAGTGGGTCCTTGGGGATACTGAACTTGGAAAGATGCCTGAGACTTCATGTGACTCAGTGGCGACACGTGTGACTGATTTATCCACAGAATTACTTCTTTCCTGTGTGCTTTCTTGCATGCCAACTTCAGAGGGCTCTTCCACAACCTTTCACGAACCTTTCCAAAGGAGCTGGAATCAGGCAGAACTGTTCCTTGGAGACAGAAGTCACTGTATTGTAAATACTTCAGTGGAGGAGAGGCTATCTTTAAATTTTGCTTGGGCAGTAAAAACCAAGAAGATGAGCACTTTGGGGCTATATTAATGTAACACATTTCCTTATGTGAAACATCTGTCTTTAGGGCCAAATTATATTTTCTTTTTTATTACTTATTCATAATGAACTTAAAAGATTTTAATGAGATCTGTTTAACAACTGTTAAAATCATGTCCACGGAAAATATTCTTATTTTTTTATGTCAAAATGCACCCCCAAAATGATGGCACGGTTCTATCTGGAGCTCCTTTGGAGGTATCATCCTTTTTGTTGTTTTAATTTCTGGATTCAGATAACTTGCTCAGTTTCCACATTTGACAAGCATCCTGTCTCAGTTTCACTGTGGCTTCCACATCTGTTTCTCACTTTGTTCCAGAAACAAATGTGGCCAGTCCAAAAATTGATGTGCTAAATACAATTCTGTTTTCACAGATAACTTTGGGATCTGTAAATCTTTATGAAATTCTTGTGAAATAGTATTTTCCTCCCAATGCTTGTGCTTTAAACACTTTCCAGAGCTTTGTTTGTTTCTTATACATAGGGAAGACTTTTAGGGGGAAAAATTGGTGCCCATGAGCAAAATAGAGTTACTTATGTGAAGAACAGAGTCTTAAATTTTAACAGCAGAAGCAGATCTGGGCAGGAGAGAAGGCTGGATTTGGAGACAAGACAGTGGGATGGGAGAAAGGCTAAGGGAACTGATCCAGCTGTAAGCATGCCCAGAGAGGAACATTTGGCCAGGCCAAACATGGGTTATCTTAATTATAGGTGGTGCCATGGGAATACAGATAGGGCACGCTCAAAACCTGTTGTGCAGATGGCCCTCCTGCCTGCTTAACCTTCTTTCTGTGCAAAAGTAGGATTTAGGCCACGGCACTGTGATTAAGGGTTCTAGACCCTGAGGGGCCAGGGACTGGGCCAGGCAAGAGCAAGGCAGGTTCTGAAGCCTTGGGGGGCTTGGACATCGGGGGTGGTGAAGCACATGATCATATCAGATACTCAGAACAGGGCCCAAGGGGACAGCACTGTTCTAACACCTGTTGCACAGATTTGGGGAAACAGACAAACCGGTGGTGGAGGGCATAAAAATCAGCATGCATGATAGAATCAGACTAAGCAGCCAGGCTGTTGATGCTGACCACTTTATTACTGTTGCTTTTGTTTGTTTGTTTTTTTAAAGAGATAAGTTCACACAGAGAGAAAAATCAATCGCTTCTTGAAATGCTGTAATAAATGTACCACAGTGGAAAAGTGAAAACACTTAAAGAGCCCAGTGTTCTTCTCTTGTCTCTTCCCCTCCTTCCAGTAATATTGACTTTTACACCAGAGCTCACTGGCACCTGTTTCCAGGACAACTTGTCAGTAGAGAATCTAGAGTGTAGGATGGGGCAAAGGCAGGAGAGATACAAGGATAAGAACATGTCCTGCAATTGTGCATGGTGTCCCTTCTCTCCCGTACATAATCCAAATAGGATTCCTGTTGCTCTGCATGAAAAAGGAACTTCCTCCCTCCTGTCCCACTCACCACCCAACTTCTTCACATCTGCAAACTCAACCCAGCCAAAGAGGTATGGAAATGGAATTTACCATGTGTTCAGTTGCTTTCCAGCAGAATGAAGAAAATGGAAGCTGTAGCCCATGACTAGAGCAAAGTAGGCTCTTCCAAAGGGGGAGCGGTGAGAAGTTGCTGCTATGTAAGATGAGCAACACAGCTCTGGGGAGTTTTTGAAGAGTTTTGTTTGTGCACCAAGCCCTGCTTGAATGCACTGGGGTGAGCTCTTGGGCCCTTCTCAGCTTCTGTGCCGTTTCCACATGTTTACAACAGCTGTGCTTCCATGCCGAGGTCATGCAATGCGTGTTAACACCTACACTGGGTGTGTGAGCCCAGAGCAGCTGTCCAGCATGTGTTTCCAATGGTCTGGGGTATGTTCTAGCCAGAGCGTGTCCGCAGGAGTCTAGTAAAATACTTCATCCTGTCTCTTCCTTTAGCTCTTCCTGACACATGCATGTGGGAGTTGTTAGCTGAGTGTGTGAAATAGGAGTGAAATGAAATCTGTCCCCTTGAATTGATGCGGGAGGTTCATGTGTGGGAAAGGTACACAGGGAAACTTCTAGAGTCTTCAAATGGAGCAATAAACCAATGTGCCATTGAATTGTGGTCTTGTGGGTATGGTATTAAGGAATGCCACCAAGAGTCCAATTTTTCAAAATGTTTGACCTACAGTTATTGCCAAAACCCAATAAATATTGAGGATTTGGTCCCTGTTCTTCCTTCCTCCCTTCCTCCCTTCCTTCCTGCCTTCCAAATACTGCCAAGTGGCTCATGTAGCCCAGGCCCTTTTCAACTTCTCTGTTTCAGGAGTGTGCTAGAAGCCCTGGAATGTCATTTAGCACTTCTTCTGCACCAGGATATAGTGGTTTAATCACTAATGCAAATTTCCAAACAGCGGTGCCCAGTTTGGGGCACCTGATTCCCTATTTCACGATGGAGCCAATCAAGCTCTCAGTTAATATTTGAAATGTTTATTTGAAGAATAAAACATCTCCCTTTTAAAATTGATTTTTGAAATAGCGTTGAGACAACCAGCAATTATTATTGTGTAGACACTGTGTAAAAGGCCTACCTTGTGCAAGATGCCAGACTTTCATTGTTCTTCCAAGATTTTGTTAGCCGATTGCCCTGCCTGTCTGGGATAATATTCTGCCTGCTGCCCCAGAGAGCCTGGCTGCTTCATCTAGGGTGGGCTTCTGAGTAGCTGGTGTAATTAAAGAAGACAGTCTTGATGGTCTGAATACAGCAGCCATTTCTCTTTCATTCCCATGCCCTGCTGTCATTTTTATCTTCATGCACTGTGTTCTGTTCTAGAGTAACTTGAAACAAGATGTTTTAAATTTAATTGTTTTGTGCTTATTCCCCAAAAGGAATTTAACTAATTCTTGCACTGTTGACCTTTGGTAAAGTGTGTCTGTTTACACAATGAAAGGACAGCGAGTTTCTGTTAAAATAATTTAAAATGTAAAAGATAAAATGTGTCTAAAGACTTCTCTTTAAAAATACATACAAGAGTTTTCATTAATATTATGACACAGTAAGTTATATCTTTCAGAAGATAAGTGAATGGATTCTCTATTGCAAGGATATCAAAAGGTGATATTTTTTGATATTCCTCAACAGGCATTGTTATATAGAAACATTTCAATTTTATTTAAACAGGAGAAAAAGATCTCTCTCTCTCTCTTTCTCTCTCTCTATATATGTTATTTAATAATAGTTAATTGTAGTAGCTAGCACGGCACAGATTTAATTATATATACTATAAAGTGCTATAGCCATTACTTTTTGCTCGAGTGAATCTCCTTAAATTTTTAAAATCAGCAACAGTTTTGCTAATCCTTTCATGCCAATAGAGAAAAGAAATTTTCCTTTTTGTCCAGTAGGCTTAAATTTTCGATGTCCATCACCACCACCAGCAACAATGAATTGAAAGGTAGAACCTTCATTAAGTCCCCTTTCTGGTTGATTTGTCTGCATAGTGACACACATGCATATACCACATGCACACACACACGCTGTCAATTATTCTTCTCAATATTAATCCATGCCTCTGTATTTAGCATACGTTTTGAAGAATAATAATTTGCTCACTTATGCAGTCTTCTGTGACTCTGATCATATCACACTATTGTAAAAGTGATACTATATATGCAGCTAAAAATGCAAAACTCATGCCATGTACACATACTTGAGAAATTCTCACACCTATTACCTACTATCTACTCATCACTAACAATAGCTCTAAATAACTAAGAATAATTGGTTTGTCATTTGACTCTTTAATTGAACAGGCAATTCATGAACGTTTCAAAACTTTCAAACAATATAGAATGTCATTCAGCAAAAATTATATTGCCCTGCCATGAACCATTGTTTTTGTTTCTCAAATAACTTCCCCTGGGGCAATCATTGTTAAAAGTTCCATGTGAGAGCATAATCATTTGTGTGTGCGTGTGTGTGTGTGTGTGTGTGTGTGTGTGTACATACACATATAAAACTACTTTTCTTCTTTATACATTTAACCTGTACACATTGCTTTGCAATGTTTTTTTTTCCCTTGGTAATTATTCCATGTCAGTATGTATAGAGCCACCTGCTTTATTTAACCACACATAATATTTCATAAAGTGAATGAGCTATAATTCACTTACTTTATATTTTTAATTTGAAAGTTTGCTTTTTGTTTTTATTTGTTTGATTGGCTCAGTTGGTTTTCTTGCTAGTTTGTTTTTACATAAAATCCTGCAACAAATATTCTTAAATATACTTCCTATACATATTTGCAAGTGTGTCTATGGAATAAATTTCTGCTAGGACAAAGGATATATGAATTTTTAATTTTGATAAATGCTGACGAATTGTCTTTCAAAGGGATCGTGACAATTTTCTCTTGCAGCAGCAATATGTGAACGATTCTGTTTCCCAACCGTCTTAACTCAAATAGTATCTAGTACTTTCATCTTCACCCATCTGATAGGTGAAAAATTGAATCTCATTTATCATTTTATTTTGTGTTTTCTTAATCATGAGTGTGGTTGACTCTTTTTTCATCTATTTAAAAGCCATTTGGGGAGAAAAATGTGGATTTATGTCCCTTGCTCATTCTTCTATTGGGTTGTGGTCTTTTTAAAAATTATTTTTTAAAGAGCTTTAACAAAATTAAGAAAATTAGTCTTTTATCCTATGTGTTACATTTTTTCTAGTTTTTCTTTTGACTTTATTAAATATTTTCCCATTCAAAAATGTTAATTTTGAAAATTTATATTATTATTGCTTCTAGTTGGTGAAATGTTTTGCGAAATGTATTTCCTACTCTAAAATGATATATTGTAGAAATTCTCCCATATTGCTTTTATAAGAAATTTAATTGTGCTCAACTATTTGATACCTCTGAATTGATTTTGGATCAAGAAGGAAGCAGAGGATACCATTTTTTCTCCCAGATTATTAGCCTGTTTATTGAATGCTATCCCATTCTTTCCCTTCACAATTTGGAAATGTTTCCTTGATTGTATTAATATTAAATTCTTACATGTTTTGTGGTCTCTAGTTTGCTCCATTGCTCTCGTAATCCTGCTGTCCCTAACCCATGGCCACGATTGGTACCAGGTGAGGAGTGGGGGAGCCAGTGAAGCTTCATCAGCATTTACAGCCCCTCCCCATTGCTCGCATCACTGCCTGGGCTCTGCCTCCCCCCACTCCCATTCATGGAAAAATTGTTTTCCGTGAAACTCGTCCCTGGTGCCAAAAAGTTTGAGGACTGTTGCTTAATCTATTCATTGATCAATACAAACTATTTTAATTGCTCTAACTTTGTAATATGTTTTAATTTTGGCAGACCTATTCCCATTCATTATATTTTCCCCAGATTTTTATAGTTGTTCATGTAAGCTTTTTTTTTTTCCACCACATGTAAACCTGAGATTTATCTTTTCAAGTATGCAAAAAAAAATCTGGTTAATATTTAAAATAGCTATCCTATTAAAGATATATATCAAGGGAAAACTAATGTGGTTATAATAACATAAAAAATGATAAGCTAGACAATGTCATTCTATGTATTTAAATTTTCTTTATGTATCCTACTTGTTATTGCTGTTGTTTCTTTTTAGATCACACCAATTTGTTATGTTTATTCCTATGTATTTGTTATTTTGGTGTTGTTGCAAATAAAATAATTTCTTGCCATTAAATTTTCAGACTTATTTTTATTATGCAGAAAAATTGTGTCTAAGTCTTTATGAAATTTTTATAAGTCAATGGACATAATGGTTTATTATGTGCCATGGTTTTCATTTGCTTCACTTGACTTTCCAAGTATACTATCATGTCATCTGCAAATAATAATGATTTTCTCCCTTTTTTTCTAATTTGCTTTATGTTACTTACCATTTTTTCTTCCTAAATTGTATTGATTATTACTTCCAGATTAAGGTTAGATAAAAATGGTGATAGTGAACATCCTTGGCTTGTTCCTTACCTCAGTGAGACTTTGCCCAGTATTTTGCCATTCAATCTAATGTTGAGTTTAGGTTTGTAAATTTTTAAGAAAGTAATTGAGTAATTATTATATTCATATTTTATTAAAGTTTTTTTAAAAATCAATAACGAAACTTAAATTTTTTTAAATGTCTTTTTAGTATCTACATATACTATATCTTTCTCTTTGATATAGTAATATGGTAAAATATTTTACTAGATTTACTAATATCACATTATACTTGAATTCCTGGTATGAATCCTTTCTTAGTATGTCATTCTTTTAATGTGTATTCTATTTGCTGACAGTGTATTTATTATGTTTTGCCCAGATATTCATAAGTGAGATTGGTCTATAGATCTGTCTTACTGTACTATTTTGAATTTTTGTGTCAAGGTTTCATTAGATTTATAAAAATATTCTGTGTACTCTCCTTTAGTCTCTATGCACTAAAATATTTTGAATGCCATTAGAATTATATCATAGAAGTTTAGTGGAATTTACTTGTGAAACTTCTTGTACTTCTTATAAAAACTAATTTTATGGATATGAATTTTTATCTTTGACTCTAAGTAATGAACATGCTAATGGTTTCTCTTCTTTATGTATATGTGATCCAGTTATGAATAGGACATATTTATTCAGATGATCTTGGAGAATAATATTACTAAATTTTAGATAACTGAAATACTTCAAAGTGAAATGCATCCCCACAGACACACTTTCTGCTACTTCCGAGTTGACTCATCACCCTAGGGTCAAAGTAATTGTTTCAAAGTTTGTCATTAACAGATACTTTCAAGTTACCTCTACTGGCATGTGATAGGTCATATTAAACTCTTTTTATATAAACTAACAAAAATGTGCACATATTATTCTCTTAGGGGTTTTACAAAATTAAATTTGTGTGTCAAAATTATTATCATTTAGTTCTAGTGATTGGCACTGTTTATAAAAAAGTATTATAAAGTTTATTTTATAATCTTAACTGTTCATTTTAACACTGAAGATTGAGATAGGCATAGAGTGAAGTTAAAAAACGTTTTAAAAATTTATTTTCCTCTTTTTATTCAAACTACTCTTAGCTCACAGAAGATATGAAATAGCTCACACCAACTCATAGAATATTAGAGTCGAAAGGGAACATACATGTTATCTGCCCTAAGAGTCCCATTTTACATGTGAAGCAACTGAGGCCAAGAGGTCGTCAGTCTGGTTGTGTGAGACTCAGTCTGCTCCCGCCCTGAGAGAGCAGGCCTGCTGTGTCACAGAGTGTCACTCTGAGGAACAACCTTCCACACAAGGGCAGATCCAGGATTGATGGAGTCTTCTCTTAGTCCCTTTTGTGATTCTGTAACAGATGCCACAGATTGGGTAATTTATAAAGAACAGAAATTTATTACTTATGGTCCTCGCGGCTGGAAGTACAACCAGACATTGGCATCTGGTGTCTGGTAAGGGCCTTCCTCCTGCATTCTCACATGGCAGAAGGCAGAGGGGCAAAAACAGACAAACATGGTGTTCTCATTTGGCAGAGGAACAGAAGAGAGTGAACCCGTCCTGAAAGCTCTTTTTATAATGGCATTAGTCCATTTATGAGGGTGGATCTCTAGTGACCTAAACACCTCCTACTAGGCTCCTCCTCCCAACACTCTTGCATTGGGGATTAAGTTTCCAACACATGAATTTTGGGGCACACATTCAGACCATAGCAGGCCTCAAATCTGTACAGTTTGGGGGTCTTCTTTAAGAACAAGAGTATCTTAATTTGCAAATATAACAAAATACATGTTAAAAAGAAATTTAATTGGGGGGGCCATTAGGCTGAGATGGCTCTAACACATTGGGTTACTAAGTAAGCAAACCAAAGACCAGTGTAAACAGTAAAATGGAACTGAAGCTTTACCAATCAGAAACCTCCAACTAACCTTTAACTAGGGACTTTCCATTTTAACTAATCAAATATAATTTTCTTCATCTTGCTTCCATGAACACCTTATAAAAGTTTTCTCTTGCCCCCACCTCCACCCTCATTGAAGTGCTGAACTGCTTGTGGTCTGTGCTGCTCAATTCATGAATTGCTGTATGCTTAAATAAGCTCCTAAAAGTTGCAATGTGCCTAAGTTTATGTTTTAACACACATGACCATATAAACACATTGCTAAAGACTGTCAAAGAGCCTTATAGGGGACCAGTGCACATGCACAAAAGAGACCCCTAGTCCTATCTTTTTTTGCCTTGATAGTGAATTCACCTCTGCTTTATACCATTTATTTAAACATAAGTTTGATTAAGAGCCTTATAGGGGACCAGTGCACATGCACAAAAGAGACCCCTAGTCCTATCTTTTTTTGCCTTGATGGTGAATTCACCTCTGCTTTATACCATTTATTTAAACATAAGTTTGATTTCCTTCAAGCTAGTTTCTGAGTGATAATATCAGTAATGCCAATTTTGAGGTTCTTCCTGCATTGGTCTAGGACTTTTGTTCTAATTACTCTCAGAAATCCTTCTAAGCATAATATAGATTTGAATTTTTACTTTGGATGTTCTTAGGTAATTTTCAGACATACTAGTCTAGAGGTAAAATTTCCTTGGGAGAAACTATGCATATTCATCCCATTCAATGTCTTGACCTCTTGAGTGTAAAATGGATGCAGGTCCAACTGGTGACATATCCACATACCCATTCACCAAGTTGATGTCTCTCCTAGCCATTTCCATCTTCAAGAGAGGCAGAGATACCTGAACGAATAGGACTAGAGCCCGTTAGTACTACTCTTTACTTCATAATGACATCTGCAGTGGATTTAGCTTCCACTGACATGCAGGGTGATTTATATGCATCATTGAATAGCAGAAAGATATGCTCCTGGCTTCTGTACAGAAGAGATGGCTTTAAATCCTGAGGTTAGCTATTTCCTCTTCTGTGGTAGAGAAAAGAGTGGACACTCAAGGAATGAGTAATTCCCATCTATTTATTTTCAGTTGTAACAGTGAAGATGTGTGTGTGTGTGTGTGTGTGTGTGTGTGTGTATTTCCACATATATTTAAGGAAAGAGAAGAAAAAGAGGTTTACTATATATGCAAGAACAGCAGGGCCATTTTCAGCCATTGCAAATAAACATTTCCCATTTTCAAAAGTTCTATGTTGATTCCCAGAGATCTATACCTATAGCACTTTCTTGGCAAAATTCAAGGAATTGAACTCTCTCTTGCTTCTCTGTTTCCCTAAGTGTTTATTGACTTTTTTTCATCATAAGAAAGCATTTATTAAGTGCTTCATTGGATCTGTTAATAAGTACTATCCCAAACTATGCCTCTTGGTGGGTAGAAAAATAATTTTTATTTGCTGATGAAATTTTAGGAAGAGGTTTCTGCAGAGCTATTGGAAGACAATGTAGCAGAATGAAAAGTTTGGGCGCTAGAAAAAAGTAAGCCTTACATTGAACACTATCTCTCTTATTTACAAGTTGTGTCACCTTGGACAAGTCACTTTAACTCACTGGGAATAAAAAAAAAGCCTTACCTGGAACATGAGTTGGAAGGATTCGAGACAATACGTAAAGTTCCTGTTACATACTAGGTTCTCAGTAATGGTGCTATTGTATTGTAATCTCATGCCCCAGTGTTTAGATCCTGTGGACAGCTGACATCCCATTCATATGAACTAATGCTTGAGTTACACTCGCTGGACCAGCTCACCCTGTCTTCCCTCAATACTTCCATCAGTTGTTTCTGTAAATCTCCAAGGTGATGGTTGTGAATCTGAACTAAGAAGTCCATAAGTGTTTTTCCATCTTATCGATGTCCCTCACCCCTCCTTCTGCAGCTACCGACTTCCATGGGAACACAACATCACCCTATCAGGCCCAGCCTCCACTGATACCTGTTCTAAAGCCCTCTGGATGCCAACAGTTCAATGTGGGATGAGGAAGAATAGAGCAGTAGTCAGAACTCTTTGAAATGTAATAAAATAATTAAATACAAACTTGCTCATACAAAAAGAAATTTATTAGTGCATATATCAGAAATTATTAGGGTATTTGGCTTCAGCAACAACTGTACCAAAGACTCAAAGAGTGCCAGCAGGATTTTGTCTCTTCCACCCTCACCCCTGCTTTTCCCTCTGTAGACTTCCCTCTAACATAAGCATTTTCCATATGGCAGTGTCCATAGTTTCAGGATTAAATCATCTAAGTCCTATGTCTAAAAAAAGAGAACATCTCTTTACCACTTGCTCCAACAAAAGACTTATAAATATGTCCCATTTGGCTTGGTTCAGTTTGTCCATCCCTTGAAGTAATCAATATGAACAAGAAAGAGATCCATGTTTAGGTCATATGCTATTCCCTGGATCCCTAGTATGACGTCAACTCCACCTAAATCCCAAAGATTATGAGTGGGGAAGAGAAGGTTCCTTGAGATGCCTTTACCAGAAGGATAAATCAAGGCTGGACAGGAAAAAATTATAGATATCCACTTCAAATGGTCCTCTTAATGCTGTTGGACTTTATCTCCAAACTTTGAACTGCTTATGCCAGTACAAAGTCTGACACAGTCTTTTATGAACACAACTTGGTCAGTCTGTAACCCTAAGCCCTCTTTCTATACAGGCCCATATCCAGTCCCTAGGTCAGAAGGGCCACTGACATTACCTATCCCACCATGCTGCCTTCTCTGCTATTTCCCAGGCTCCCTGGCACCACCATATGCAAAACTTCCTTGAGCAGAAAATGTAAATCCCTTGTGCATCTCAACCAATAGTTATAGCTATAAAAGTGTGTCAATTGCCTATCAGTTCTGCAAATATCTATCCAGTTGAGACTGATTTGGGCTCTGCTTCACCAGCATCTCAGTATTATTATTATTATTGTTATTACTTCAGATGGTTGATTTTTCCAGCCACACACTCTGTCCTATTGTATGTTAGATCAGGAGTGGAGGCTTATCTAAAACTCTTAACAGTATCTAGGGGCCCTGAGGGAGTGAGAACAATTGCTTCTAGAAGCATGGGGATGATATAATTAGTAATGGAAAGACAAGAGCCATCATTATTGTGAGCTAACCTCCTGGATAGAGGTTTGTCACATAGTTGCCTGTGCAAGAGGAGTGCCACATTATAAAAGTGGCTTAAAACACCTAGTATGTGCTCTGTCACCTCTGTACCAGGCTCCCATTTCGCTGGGGAAACAGAAACTAAAGCATCTTGCCAGGATCCTATTCAACCTTCAGAAATAGAAGAGAAGCAATATCAGCTACATTTACTTTACACCTGACTCCTAAAATATAGTGTAAGGTGTTACAGTGGATAAGTACAAGAGAGGCCTTGGAAGAAAATTCTCTTCCCTCTGCATTCTCAGAGATAACATTCCCAAGCCAAACAGGAGAATTGAGCTCAGTCAGTGGAATATTTAACAAGGACTACATTTTATTTCCCAAAGGCTGAATTCCATTTACTTAGAAAAGGACTTAATCCATGATGTGATCGCTTTCATAGCAATGTTCTTTTCAGTGACCATGGTACATTAATCAGAAACTTTATACACTGCAAACTCAGATTCCAGCAGAGTGTGACTAGTGATGGCAACAGAATTTGATATGACCGCCTTATTCAATAGGCTTCATTTACCTTATACCTCAAACAGGAACCCTCCCTAAAAGGGTAGAAACTTGGAAATGCCCTTGTCAATAGGGCTATTTTATAAGAAACAGAGAACAAACCCAACTAAGTTTCTCAGGGATGTCTGTTTCTACCATAATTATAAACAGTCAGGTTTATTTACACATTAAAAAAATTGCCAGAATCATAATAATGAAATTATTACATTTGACCCACTTGTTTTTTCCATCTTAGACATTTCAGTATGCAGACATTGATTCCTAGTCTTGTAAGATATAATCTCAATTTATTTTTTTTTTTTTTTTTTTTTTTTTTCCCCAGACAGTGCACATCGCACTCCTCCTGTAGGCATACTTTATTCCATAAGGATGGGGGAAGAAGTAAGTTTGCAAAATGAATAAATTCTCTAGTTGTCTGTTTGATTTGATAACTCCAAGACCTCAAAAATTTCTATTGCTTTATAAGCATTTTTACAATCAATAATTTGAATAAAAACTTATGCCTAACCTGATATTAATTGCTAATGTATTGGAATTATCAATGTAGCATACTGAAAACACTTTACTTTTGATAGTATGTATAACTCCAAAACTGTAAATAAATAGTTAAGAAAATGTTGATGTGTATTGTAAGGCATAATAGGAGAAGCTAAATTCTTGGCCATGTCTTCTGCTTGGTTACAGGAAGAAAATCTTAGAGCCTTTTATAATTGGCCTGTTGTTTCTGATATAATATCTTAATCATATTAACTTAGAGCTCTCAATCCTCTGAATGCTTTTATAATTTAATGGAGCTGAAAGTATTACATGAGGAGTTTCTTTATTTTTTGGTCACATGTATGTGTATATGTGTGTATGAAAAATAGATATATTTTTAAAATTAAGCAAGATCCATTTTGCTAAGAGATGATTGATTAGCAGTTTCACAGAAATCTGTTCAGGCAACATGGCTGGAGTCATAATCAAATTTTTCATTGGTTGACCCAATGCCCAAAAGTTTTTGTCCCTTGGTGAAATGCCCAAGTTAAATGGCCATTTGATTGAAATACACGGCTGAAAGCATTAGGGATTTGGCAAAGCAGCAAGATTGACAGCATGACACTCTCACATACATAAAAGAGGCAGAATAAAAAGATACATGTGGTTGGCTTTCCATCCAAAACAGAATTTTAGTCTCAAGTGGAAGGACAGCCAGTGCTTTCCTGGAGATAAAAAGGAACCATCATCTCATTCCCCTAAATGGAGTCATTGTTTAATACACACAGATGCAACACACCAAACATACAAACTCACACGCCAGCAGAGGAAGTGATTAAAGTTCTGGCCTGGGGAAACAACTGCACACAGCCTCTTATTTTTATTTTATTTTATTTTATTTTGGCTGATGTACACAATGTAGCACTATGGCCAATGTGTGTTCTATGTCTTTCTCAAACCCCCTGGTTAAACTGGCAACAGCTATGACATAGCTTAAATGTCTTGTTCTTTTATTTTTGAATTTTCTGAATGGCTGATTGCCAGGAATCAATCATGTCACCATGTGGCCAACTTAATATAGTAATTCTTTCCAAATAAAAATTGCTTGATAAGTTCATTAATAACCAGTTTACAAATAACCTCTCCCAGTAGCCACAGACTCATCCCCAAGTGGAGGTAGTGCTTGGTGGTTTCTGAAATTGTTGGTATTTAAAAGATCTTATTAAGATTCATTTATTAATTCACTCAGTTTTTTTAATTAATTAACTTTATTTATGGGTTTCTTGGTTTGTTTGTTTTGTATTCAAATTCATCGATTTTTGTGAAGTCTTTATCAATTCTTTCCAACTACTTTCTTTTGGTTTCTTTTGTGGTCTGTTAGATTATTACATTCATTTGCTTAGTTGAACAGTTAGAATACTTTTACATAATTTTTGTTTAGTTAAAAGAGATACAAAGCTGTGAATAATTCCTCTAAGTAAGCTTTTAGCTGTCTCCATATATTTTGATAAGAAGTGTTCTTAACTTCATTTTTCAGCAAATAATTTATAATTTCTCTATCATTTTCCTCTTTGAACTGAAAGTTATTTAGATTAATGGTTTTAACTTTTGTTACTAGTAAAACTAGTTTATTAATTTAATTTTTTAAAAAAATTATCTTTATTTAAATGAAATATACAGGTAGGAAAGAGAAGAAATCATAAAGGCCCAGCTTATTGATCTTGTTACTTTATAACCAGGTACTCATGACCCATGTCACAACACAGAATCAAAGCATTCTCCCCACTCCTCCCAAGGGTAGCCACTATTCTGACTTCTAACACCATAAAATTATTTCTGTTTTTGAACTTAATACTAACTGAATCACACAATATATATATCTAGCTCTTTTTTTTTTTTACTGATATTAGTTGTTCCCTTAAATGGTACTTTATTCATTTTTATTGCTTTGTAGTATTTTTTTGCATGAATAAAACAAAATATATTTATTCTGATGTTGATGGACATTTTTGTTGTTTCCTTTTTTGGAACTGTTTTGAATAACATTGCTATGAATATTCTTGTACATGTGTTCACATGCAAGTATGAATAAATTTCGTTTGGCTCTAAACCTAGGAATGAAATTTCTGGGTCCCCTTTTATTGAAAATGCTAAAATGTTTTCCAAGTGATGATACTACTTTGCCTTCAGCAACAGATCAGCTAACCATTGCTCCTTATTTTCATAATCACTTTTTGTTAATTTTGGAGGCAAGGTCTCCCTCTGTCATCCAGGCTGGAGTGCAGCGGTGCCATTGTTGCTCACTGTACCCTCAAACTCCTGCGCTCAAGCAATCCTCCTGCCTCAGGCTCCCAAGTAGCTGGGACTACAGGTGGTGCCACCAAGCCTGACTAATTTTTCTATTTTGTGTAGCGATGGGAGGTCTACTATGTTGCCCAAGCTGGTCTTGAACTCCTGGGCTCAAGTGATCCTCCTGCTTCAGCCTCCCAAAGTGCTGGGATTACGGGTGTGAGCCACCACACTCCACCCATAATCACGTTGGATTTATAGCTTTTTAAAAAGTTTTCATCATTCTGGAAGGTACATAATGTTGTCTTGTGGAGGTTTTAATTTGCATTTCCCAGAGAAATTAGTGAGTTTGAGCGATTTTTCAAATGCTTATAAAATGATTGACTATTCTTTTTTGTAAAATATTTGTTCAGTTTCTTGTCTATTTGTCTATTGAGTTGGCTCTGTTTTTCTTATTGATTTGTGGAACTGTGTGCGTGTGTTTGTATGTGTGTCTGTGTGTGAGTAAGGGCGTGAGTGTTTATGTGCATAGGACACAAGGCCTTTGTCTGTTATATTTTTTGCAAACATATCCTTTTACCCTGTGACTTTAGTATTTACCCTCTTGATGTCTTTTGATGAAGAGAAGGTCTTGATCTAAATGTATGCCATTTTATCAATATTTTCTTTATGGTTTCTACTTGTCTGTACTTTTAAAGAAATCTTCATCTACTTCACAGACATGAAGATGTTTTTTCCAGATGCTTCATTGTTTTGCCTTTTCTATTTAGCAGATGTGAGGTAGAGGTTCATTTTTATTTTTCCAATTGTATATTCAATAGACTGAGCAACACTAATTAGCAAGATCATCGTTCCCTCACTGCTGGGTACTGAGTGTCACTTCTGCCATAAATGACATGTCCCTATGCGCACAGGTCTGTTTCTTGACTCTCCATCTGTTTAAGTAATCTTTTTTGTGTCCTTACACCACTTATAACATTATTTAATTTCTATTATACATAGAATGTCTTCTAGAATATCTTCTAGAACATTTTGTAGAATAAGTTCTTCTCTTCATTTTATTTTCATCTTTCCATATTTCCATATACATTTTAGAATGTTTGTCAAATTCCAACAAATTTTGCTGGGAAGTTTTTGGATTATTTTAATCTAAAAATCAATTTCAGTAGAATGGGCTATGCAGTCTGATAGTATAGCCTTCCCTTTATTTTTTAATTTCTTCTTATTAATTTTTCTTTATGTCTTACAGTTTTCTATCTGGATATTTTGCACATCTTTTGTTAGTTTTGTTTCCACAAAATTGCTGTTTATGGACTCCCCAATGTATGTTTTTTAAAATGCAATTTATTCTAGTTGCTTTTCAGATCATATAAACCTTTAGCCTTTAAAAAATGCAATTCACTATTTGTTATTACTACATGGGAATATAAACTTAAAAAATTTTGACTGTCTATTCATTAACTTTGTTATACATATATATTTATTTCTCTATATATGTAATAATATTGTTTGTCAGTAATGGATTTTATTTGTTCCTAAATATATATTTTTCTCTTGCATCATTGTACTACTTAGGACCTCAGAATAATGTTAAACTGAAGAAATGACAGTAGACATACTGTACAACCCCAATCTCAGGGGAAAATCTTTCAGTATTTTACCTTTAATTAAAATACTTATTGAATATTTATGGAAAAATTTTAATGAGATTAAGATAATTTTATTCTATTTCACGTTTCATAAGAATTTTTATCATGAATGGATATCAAATTTGTCATATGAATTTAGTACACCTATAGAGCTAATCACATGGTTTTTTAAATTCCTTATTCTGTGAATGTTCTGGAATAAAACCAGCCTGTCTTGTGATATACCATCATTTTTATATATTGCTATCATTATTATTATTTCACCATTTTGAATCTGTGTTTGTGTGTGTCGGCCTATAATCTTCCTTTCCTATAATTTCCTTATCAACTTTTAGTCTAAGGATATGTGAGCCTCATGTAATAGAGTGGTAAGATTTTCCTCTTTTTTTATTCTCTGAAAGAATTTATATAAGATTGGTGTTATTTTTTATTTAATATAAGAAATGGCATAGCCATTGGGGTCTGGAGTTTTCCTTTTTGGAAACATTTTTCATTCCAGAGTTAATTTCTTTTATAATTTTAGAATTAGTTTTTCTATTTTTTCTTGTGTCAGAGTTTTAAAGCTTACATTGTTCTAAGAATTTATTGGCTTACAGTATCTTCTTGTTGCCATTTTAATATCTATTCCATCTGCAGTGTTGCCACCTTTCCATTCCTGACATTATTAGCACCACTCTGTCTTTTTTTTTTAATGATCAGTATTAGCTTTTCCAAAGAGTTAACTTTTCACTTCCCTTATTTGTTTGTCTTTCTATTTCTCATTTTTCTGTCTCTATTGTTAGCAGCTTTTTCCTTTTACTATTTGTAGCTTAATTTTCTATACTTGACATGGAAGCTTAGCTGATTGGCCTGCAGTCTTTTTTCTAAGATATGACATGAAGAGTATAAATTTTCCTCTAAAGCATGAATTTAGTTGCATCCCACAAGTTCTGAAATGTAGTATTTTATTTATATTTTCATGCTATAGAAACTATTTCTAATTTTCAATGTGATTTTATTTATGATCCATTTGTTATTTAGAAGTATGTTGCTTAATTTTCTAGTATATGGGACTATGAAGTTATTTTTTTTTCTCCTTATTTTAGGCTTAATTTTACTGTGGTCAGGTAACATTTTCTGTATAATTTCAGTAATTTAAAATTTGTTGAGACATACTTTCTGGGCTAAGATGTGGTTGGTTTTACCAAATGTTCTGTGGGCTCTAGAATGGAATGCACATTATGTAGTTATTAAGTACTATTAAGTCATAAGTTAATATGTCAATTAAGTCAAGTTATTAAATTATGTTGCTCAAATCATGAATATTGTGACTAAATTCTTTTTTCTCTGATTATTCTGTCAACTACTAAGAGCAACATATTAAGAATCACTTTGATTGTAGATTGATTTTAGTCAGTTATTTTTTCCTTAGTATATTTATTTATTTATTTATTTTTGAATGTGAAATAGAGTTTTTTTTTTTTCAGCTTATTATGGGGGTACAAAAGTTCAGGTTAGATATATTGCCCGTGTCCCGCCCATCCCCCCCAGTCAGAGCTTCCAGGGTGTCCATTCCCCAGACAGTGCACATCACACTCATCATGTTGGTATACCCCATCCCCTCTCCCAATCCCCATCCCCCCGAGTCAGAATATTCAAGCCTGACCATTCTCCAGACGGTGCACAACGCACACATCATGTAGGTATACACCCATCCCCTCCCCCCACTCCCCACCTCAGTCCGATACCCAATTGGTGTTATTCCCAAATGTGCACTTAGGTGATGATCAGGGAAACCAATTTGCTGGTGAGTACATGTGGTGCTTATTTTTCCATTCTTGGGATACTTCACTTAATAGAATGGGTTCCAACTATCTCCAGGAGAACAAAAGGGATTCTATATCACCGTTATTTCTTATAGCTGAGTAATACTCCATGGTATACATATACCACAATTTACTAATCCACTCATGAATTGATGGGCATTTAGGTTGTTTCCGCATCTTTGCAATTGTGAATTGTGCTGCTATAAACATTCGGGTACAGGTGTCTTTTTTATAGAATGAC
>CM052439.1:65096583-65158250 GCA_028533085.1 Varecia variegata | reverse complement strand
AACCCCTGTGGAAAGCATTATGGAGATACCTTAAACAGATTCAAGAGTTTTTATTATTTTATAGAAACAGACAAGAAAATAGTATTGTAATTTCTTTCTTATTGTTCCAAATTTCAACTGATGATATTGGTAACATATTTGAAAATTAAATGTATAGAATTAAAAAGATACCCGAATATAATTATAACAATGTTTGCTTAATTCATTTGAAAATTTGATGTACCATATATGCTCTCTAACTTATCACAGATATTTCCAATTTTTTTAATTTATGTATTTTGGAGGTGCCCCCACAGTTTTCTCAATGAAAAATTGTACAGCATGTTATACAATAAATAATATTGATAAGCCTGAAAATTGGAGTTCTCCAAGATCAGGTATAAATTTATTCTGTTTTTCTACATTGCATCTTTTCCCTCAAATAATTTAGTATTGTTTTAACTTCCCAGGAAATTAAACTCTTTATCAAAATTAAATATTCTTATTTTATATCCAATAGTGTTCTTTGTCTGAACTTCTACTTTATTTAATAATAATCTAGCTTAATTGTATATTTTCTTCAACATTTTCTTTTTATCCATTTTGTATCTGTATAGCTAAAGTATGTCACTTATAAGTTGTGTACAGTTAGGTTTTGTTTCTCTCTAATCTGAAGACCTTTACCTTTTAAAGTACTTAGTTTTTCCATATTTAATGTAATTAATAATGCACTTGAGTTTAAATTTACATTACAACTTTTTTCTATTTCTTTGACCTGCCTTATGTTGCTTGTTCTCTCATTTTTGACCTAAAATAATTTTATTTTTTCTTTCTATTAGCTTGGTATTTATACATACAACTACATAGTATGCTTTCAGAGATTACCCTAGAGATTATTATATAACTTCACAAATTATAATATAAATTAGTTCAGTTACCATTTCTCTGTTAATACAAATACCTTAGAATACTTAGACCATTTGCCATCTCCCAATGCTGTATGCTATTACTTTCATTGATTTTCCTTTGTTGCTTTCTCTTCTCAACACATTATTATTATTAATATTGCTCTATACATGCAATATTTATTAGGATATTCCAAGTCATGACCCTTTCCATTGCTCTTAATTCCTTCCTATATATCCAAACTGATATCCATTTTTCTTCTGCCTGAAGATATACTTTATTGCTTGCTTCCATGAGTATCTACTGCTGATCAATTCTTTCAGTTTATGTTTATCTGAAAATGTCTTCAGAATAAAGCATTTCATTTTTAAAATACATTTTCACTGTTAACAGAATTTTAAGTTGGTAGTTATTTGCTTCCATTATCTTAAAAATGCCATTCCATTGTCTTTTGACTTCCATTGTTTCTGTTGAATGGTCAGCTTTTTGTACAGGCACAATTTCTGCATGATTTCAGAGGTAATGCTATATTGTTGTGATTCCTGTATATCTGATTATTTTTGTTTGAGTACTAAAAACCATATATGAAAACCTGTAGAGATAACTTGAGGGTCTGCATCCCGCAGAGCAGGGGCTGGAAGCATTTTCTCTAAGGCCAGGTAGTAAATTTTATTTTCTTTGCAGGTCATATGATCTCAGTTGCAACTGCTCAACTTTGCCAGTATAGTGTGAAAGCTGCCATAGACAATATTTAAATGAATGAATGAGCCTGCTTATGTCCCAATAAATCTTTATTTAAAAACTAGTTAGCTATTTGGATTTAGCTTATGGGCTATAGTTTGCTGACACATAGTTCCAGAGAGGATTTACTTTTGCCTGTGATAAATTGATAATATAGGAGCACTGGCAATCTGATGCTACCTCATTCCAATCAGAAACTGAGATATTTCAAAGCTAGACTTCTGTTCTCAGGAAGGCTGGTCTGCATTGCATTCAGCCAAGACTTGAGAGCTTAGAACAGTGTTTCTCAACCTTGGCACTATTTTGGGTCAAAGAATTCTTTGTTGTTGAGGGCTATCCTATGCATTGCAGAATGTTTATCAACATCCATGGCCACTAGCCCCTAGATTCAGTAGCACACTCCACCTTCCAATTCTGACAACTAAAAATGTTTCCAGTGATTATCAAACATCCCTGAGGGGACAAAATTGACCCCAGCTGAGAAATCCTTGCCTAGAATATAGCTCTTCAGGGTAACCTGAGGGTCCTCTTGATGGTTAAACCTTAACCCCATTTTTTTGTTCTTCTAGTGCCCCTGGTGCCACGTGTCTTGAAAGCTCTGCTCAGGTTCCCAACTTTCAGCCATCTCTTTAAGAAAGCAGCATGATGTGACTACTATAGTGTAAAAACACCCCCTAATATTTGTTCCACCTCTCTGGATTTTCTTCTTCTCCTGGGTCTTGGCACACTCTGATATTCTTTTCTTGTATACCTTTTCTAGTTTCTATTTTGTATTGTTTTTCCAAGTTTAGTAGCTTGATTTTACCATAAGTAGACTCCTAATATACAGCACTTTTAGTAAAAGGCAAAAGATTTATATGATCTGAAGAGAAGCCAGAGTATGTATACCACACTTTTAATATACTTTATTCCCTAAATTTGTCTTTCATTAGATTTAATTTTCAAGGGTAAAAAAAATTTGGTGATAGACTTCTCAATAAATTTTTAATAGATTTCAGTTACACTAAAGATTAAATTGCATTTATTACAGAACTCTTCTATATGCAATAATCATTTCATTCTAGAGTAATTATCAAACTTAAAATTAAATAATTCAATTTCCATGGGAAAATAGAGAGCCATTACATTTCTAAATTGACTTTGAAAATTCTAGAGTATAATTGAATCTTGTTATAATTTATTTGTTAATCAAAATTTAGTACTGAGATAACATATGCAGATTATTTGAAGATATTAGATTTTTCAATAGATAAAAATGATTTATGTAAAAATTAAGAAAATGAAGTTTTAATTTTTTTCTATGATAGTGCTAATTGAGTTTGTTAAAAAGTTTTAATTATGTAATTATCAGAGAGTTAAGTGCTCAGTATGTCTGGCTCTTTCCTTAAGTTGTGTGACCATGGTTTATTCACTTTGTCTTTCTGGAAGTCAGTTTTGTCTTCTATAAAATAAGTACTAGCAATCACATTTTTTTGAACACTTAATTTATGCAAGGCATATGAGGTTGGGATATTTACTAATATGTCCACTTTTCTAATACAGAAATTGATTTCTATATCTATTACAAATATACATGTACTATTTACATTTGCTATAATATGATTGAAGATTAGAATTGGAGATCCAGAGTGATGAATTCCATTTAACTTACAAAGTAACTGTTTAACAGCTTCACTTGTATATAACTTTATAAAATCTCATCTACTTAAAAGAATCTTATAAAATACCTTGGTCAGTGATATTTTAGGTCGCCATTTTCCTCAAATATTTGGATGTGCCCATACATCTACATTTAAAGCTACTAATGTCCTCTTATTGCTTTTAGGCAATGATTTAGCCAATCTATGTCAAGATAGTTCTTACATCTGCTTTGTCAGATTTGCTTTCTCTCAAACTAAATATTTTTAAAATTATCTTCTGTGGTTTGTCATCTGTAATTGGCCACTTTCTGTAATCCTGTGCTTGAACTTTAACCAACTCCGAAAGAAAAAATTACTTTAAATTTCTCTACCCTTAAATGGTTAGTTAGCCAATTTCCAAGAATCAAATCGAGAAATTATAAAACTACATTTTTAAAAAGTTCACTTGGTCACTAACCATTGTTACTACATAAATCATTTAAAAGTTATGTGTCCATATTGGATGGCTAATATATGTTCAATGTATATAAGTAAAAATGTATCTAGTGAAAAGTAAGTTTACATTCTATCTCTTTCTCCTGACCCTGAATTTTTCCCTCTGGAGTCCACTACTGAAAATTAGGCAAGCATTTGAGAACAACATAGTAACCTAGTTTTTATTTATTACAAGAAACTTACACCATCTTACATGTAATACAGTATAGCTTTTATAGTTTCATTTAGGCCAATGTTTTTCAATCTAATGCATATTAGATTCAACAAGAAGCTTTTAAAAGAATAGTTTATTACCCAGACAAACCAAGCCAAAATCTTAGTGATGGAATGTCCAGGCATCAAATTTAAAAAAAATAATATGCACCAGATTAAACATTGGTATGGGATATATAAAGATACATTTGGCACCAGCTTGTTTCTCAAGTTGCTAATAATCAAATGGGTGAAATATCCATGGTGTATTATAAATGCTCAAAAAGAAAGAAAGTCCTGATTTGTAGATTTGCTGATTTTCATGGTGTAAGTACTTTCATCATGCCCAATTTCAAGCTTGCAACGTGACTTATTGAATGCAGAATTGGGAAGAGATGTGAAACAGCACACTACTGTATGGTATTTCTACCAACCAAATATCACAGTGGTAAATAACCTGAAGAGCATAGATAATAAAATACAGTAAAATAATTAGGAAAAGACAAATTTTGATTATTTGTTGCCAATATTTTAATATAATTTATTTAATTATAAGTTCATATATGTTCATATAATTTTTAATAATGGCTATGTTTATCAACCAGCTCACAAAATCCTTGAAAGTTTAAAAATTAGTTCTTACAAGCCTGTACAAGCCAGCTCTGACACACCACCACCTCTAATACATGATAATCTGTTAATTACACTAAAACATTGGGAAAAAATAAGGAATATTGGAAGTGTATTTCTCCTGAAAACCACTTAATGGAGGTGGTGCATATTGTCCCCTTCTTACAAAAGAGGATATCAAACTCCCAGAGATCCCAATTTGCCCCCTCCTGAGTAAGCCACAGATCTGAACCAGAACAGCACCATGTGACTTTCACTTGCTATCTTTACCAACATGCCATTTAAGAATCATCCTAGAACAAGAAATATGAATTTGGGGGCTTGTTTTTTACAAGAGGATTTTAATCATTGACATATCTATATTTAAAAGTTGTCTAAGCTAATCCTTACTGATCATTCAACTGATCTTTCTTTCTATTTTTTTTTTTTGTTGTTTGTTTGTTTTGGAGACAGAGTCTTCCCCTTGTCACCAGGGCTAGAGTGCCGTGGCGTCATCATAGCTCACTGCAACCTCAAACTCCTGGGCTCAAGTGATCCTCCTGCTTCAGCCTCCTAAGTAGCTGGGACTACAGGTGCGCACCAGCACACCTGGCTAATTTTTTCTACTTTTAGTAGCGATGGGGTCTTGCTCTTGCTCAGGCTGGTCTCAAACTCCTGAGCTCAAGCAATCCTCCTGCCTTGGCCTCCCAGAGTACTAGGATTACAACCTGTTTTCTTTTTAGTGGTGAAGATTAAAATAACATTTCACACAGAAGCTCTCTGTATTATCAACTAATAAATATTCACAAGCACTTACCTTGTATTCTGATCTAGATGTGAAGATGGCAAAAGGAATGGACATTTTGGTGACCATGCCCAAGGAAATTTCAATTTTCTTGACTCCCAAGATAACAAAAACATAAAGCAAATCAATTCAGTGCTTTAAAGTAAATGTAAATAAATTAATTTTGAGTGTGAAGAAAAATTCTAGCAACCCAGAAAATGCTTAGGATGTCATGTTTAATGGAGGAGAGGGGACTTCAGTGGAACCTTCTAAAATGGATAGGTGGCTATTCCAAGGGGAGAGGAAAATCACTTCACACGGCATGTCCTCACTTCTCACACCTGCCTGTGTGGGAGTTGCATTAGGCATAGCCCTGCACACCTGTCTGATCACTCAGTGGCTGTGACTGTGCAGATCTTTCCGAACAATGACAAAGAGGTAGCATGAATAAACTGCGTTTGCTTATGGAGTTGTGTGGCTACAAGCAATAATTTTCCCAACTTGCTTTCACCTTTGTTAATACAGGGGAATGTTTATTTTTGCCTTTATTGAAAGAATATTTTCCAATAAAAGCCTCCTAATTGTGAATAGTGAGTCAAGTCTTCATACTCCCTTACCAATGTTTTTAACACTCTCTGATTTCAGGTAGGAAGCGAACAGAGAGATGGGGAGAGGAAAGGGTTTGGGATCAAACAGAACAGCACAGTTCTTCAGCACATTGGATTCTATATACATTGGATTTATATGGAGCCAGTTATAATGTAGCCAGGGTGAAAAGACAAAGAACAAAATTCCCAAAGCTTATTTTTAAGGGGGGGAAATAATATAATTTTTAAAAGCTATCACCAGTGAACCAAATGAACATCTTATGTTTCTGGTGCTTCAGGGAGCTTAAAGAAGGAACTATTACTCAAGAGTGATAATTGAAAATGCTTTTTAAACTTTCTCTCCTTCCGAACTCTCTTTTTGTAAATACCTCACTCAGACTTCAACTCCCCTATCTAGTCACATTTTGCATAAAACCTTTTGCTCCCATCTTTTGAGTCATTCACCATGGAAATATTATATCCAAGCATCAACTTGACTCTTTAAAACAGGTGCTAATCTCTGTGCCGGCCTATGCACACATGTACACAGACATGCATGCATGCGTACTACAGCAGTGTGTGTTTTCCAGAGAAGCAGGTGCTAGGCTTTTAAATACCCCGAATAAAACTGACTTTTCCATTATCATGGTTAAATGGCTAGCCTAACAGATAAGAGCTCTGTAACTGAAGTCACACAAACCTGGATTTAAGGCCTAAATCTTCTACTTAGCAACGGTATAATCTTGGGAAAGTTATTAATAGTTAATGTCTTTAAGCCTTAGGCTCCTTATATGTAAAATAATAATGGTAGTAATCCCTTCCTCATAGAGAAATTATTAAGAAATTCATGTAAAGTGTTTGTCACTATGTCCAGCAAAAAATACTCTCTCTATATATATAAATATATGTATGTGTGTGTGTGTAAAACTATATATAACCGTGTATACATAACTATTTTTTACATACAATATTTAGTACTCAAACAAAAATAACCAGGGATAACAGAAACAACACAATTTGTCAATAAAACAAGAAAGTCAACCAACAGTAGCTTCAGAAATCTGAAATACCAGTTATATACTTTGAAATAATTATACCATATCTATCAGTCACTGTCCAGTAAAGAACCCAAAAATCACACTATGGATTTTATCATAGAGAATTGAATATAAATATTTATTTAAACCAGTGTTGGAGAAATGAGCAAGTAAAAAGGGATCTCTGAAATAACAAACAGAAAATAGTACCTACAAAGGGGGTTAGCTTTTTAACAGAAACAATGGAAGTCAGAAGACAATGGAATGACATCTTCAAAGTAATGAAAGCAAATAACTGCCAACTTAGAAGTTTATTATCAGTGAAGACATCCTTCAGATAAATCAAGGCAAACGAAAACTTTCAGACAAACAAAAACTGAAAGATTTCATCAGCAACAGGCATGCACAGAGACAAACGATAGGGTATTCTTCAGGCAGAAGAAAAATGATCCTGGATGGCAGCTTGGATATGCAGGAGGGAAGGAAGGGCAATGGAGTGCCATGGTGTTAGATATCTAAATGAATATTGCATGCAAAAAAAATATTAATAATCATGCAATGAGATGTTTAGAAAATATTCATGAAGATAATAACATATATGGGAAAGAGGTAAATGGTCTGTGTTTTATAAGGAGCACATATTGACAAGGAAGTAGTGCAAGTACTAATTTATATATCCTGATTCCTTCCTTTTCTTGTCACAAGTTTTCTTTTTTAACAAACCTTTTGTACTCCTGACTCTATCTGAGTATCTGTTTCTTGTAGAAACCAACCTGTGATGAGTGTCTTCAACTTTAGAGCCCAATGCCATTTTTATTTTTCCAATTGCACTTTCATCAACACTATATGAGTATTCCATTTGGTCCACATTTCCACAATCACTTGTGAGAATCGTTTTTATTAATCTTGGCCACTTTGGTGTATCGTTGAGGTTATTCTGTACATTGCCTCAATTCTTAATGATGTTCAACATGTTTTCCTGTTTTCCAAAGTTATTGTGAAATACTTTTTCATGGCTCTTTGCCCTTTGTTTTTATTGATTTGTATTTAGTGATTTTGATTGTGATTTTATGTTCCTTAGAATATTATCTATGGGAGTTATTTGAGGCATGACACTAGATTGTGTTCCATCAGAGAGGAATTAGATTTGTGTTTGCTATGGACCTTCTATCAATATTGGATCACTGCAAACTAATAGTTAATTTTGGAGATTTTTTAGCCAGGAGGGAAATTTGGAGTCCATTCTTGGACTGAAATGAGTGTGAGGTTGTGGCTAGAACCTCTCAGGGTAAACATTTGTTTTTCTTCATCTCCTCTCAAAGGCAAAGGTAGGCCAGAAAAATGTCTTCAAAGTCTTCCTCTGAAAGCAATTATATTTTCTAAACTAAACCCATTGAGCATGTCATCCCTCAGGATCTAGTTTTACAAGAGGAGCCTCTGATCCAGCTCTTCTCCTTGACTGCCCCACTGACTTGGTCTCGCTTCTACCCAGTCGTGTGGCCTTTACGACAGATCTTGGCTACCAGAGATGAGAAGATGACCATGGGTAAATTTTTGGCTCCAGGACTCATTAAGTTCCATGAGTCCTGCTTTCTTATCACAGAGGGTCAGTGGGCAGTGGCATGCTGGCAAATGTTTAACAATCATATCTCCAGAAAGAAAGAGCAAAAAGAGCCCTGATGTATAGCATTTGCCAATTTTTATAGTGGAAATATTCTAACCTCCTATAGCCAAATTCAAGCTACTAATGTGACCTCACTGAATGCAGGGTTGGGAAGAAATGTACAGCAGTGCACCATTATACAGCATTTTCACCTATAGACACAACAGATATAAATAACTTTAAGAGCATAGGTAACTAACCTATGCTCTTAATTAATAAGTTATTAATTTATTAACATTTTATTAATAACATTAATTTCACCATTAATATTTCATTAATATTAATAGGGTTGTTTGATTATTAATAATAAAACATCTAATGGAACTTTTTTCTCATGCCCCATCATGAATGTGACTCTTTCTACTAACCTCATCATGTCTGTTCTTGTGTGTGTGTGTGTGTCCTCTTAAACTTCCCTCTCCCGACCTCCTTCTTTCCTATGGACTTCCAGTTCTGTTCCATTTCTGAGAAGACTTTGAATTGGCCCAGTTAGCAATAGCAGACTTTAGTTACTGGCAGGTCTCTGGGTTGACTTCCCTTGGTTGGGTTCTGATATCAGGTTCTAGTTCCCGCTTGTTTTTGTAGCAGAGCTGCTTTCCTTACCAGACATGGTGTGGTGTGGCCCATGGTGTATGTACCAGACACCATGGGCAGGCTGGCAGGCAGGCAATAATGATTGACATGTCTGGTCCAGATAGGAAAGTTGCAGAACTTGCAGAAATAAAGGTACAAGATTTCCAATGTTCAAAGTTCAGCCAGTGGTTGTACTGAATCAGGACACATGGCTACTTTTAGGGCAAGAAATGATTTGCCTGACGTCACACGGAAAGTTAACATTAAACTCCAAAACCCCAGTATATATGCAAAGTGGTAAAATCACTTTTAATATTCTGCTAACAAAGCTCCTGAAAGAATCATCCTTATGTTAATTTACTACCTCTATGAACACTCCCCAAATTCCCTTTTCATTTAATGAGTTTTATAATTTTTGCATTCTTGCTTAGTGGCTATATTGTGTTTTGTGGTGTGAGTTCAAAGGTCAAAGACTTGGTTGGTTCATTTCATATATTGTTCACTGTGGTTCCACATCAGAATTTAAAAGAGTCAAAAAGATGATTCTTTCTTATCTTTTAAAAAAAATATCTGAAGATAACAATATTTTTTATAACTTTTTCCAAAAAAGCTTCCCCTAAAGAAAACTGGGAGATTTAGTTATGTTATTTAGGTCATTTAATCAGAAAGCAAATCATGTGTCTTTGATCATGCCCTTGCCAGAAGATCCCTAACTCATTAGTGTGCTATTAATGAGGCTGGGTTTTAAAGCAGGTGTTGTTAAGTGCAATCAGAGCAGCTTTATTAAGCCACAAATTGTCTTGCGATGACAAAGGAAGTCAGATTGGTCCATGCTCAGTTAACCTTTGTCTATATGCATGACTTGGCTGATTAAACAGCAATTGATAATGACCTTCAGTCTTGCAAAGCCGGAAAAAGGTGATGCCTGATGTTGGCATTCATTGTATGTGATGTGAGTGACAGGCAGGCAGTCTCTTTAATTTAGAAATCTATAATGCAATTTCAAAATTAACTAATATTGCAGTGCAATGAACCACTAATTTATGTGTATTAAACTGATATTTTGATGTGCATGTTATTTCAGAGTAGAACATTATTGCAGAGAGTTAACTTCAAGTCAAAGTAATTTTAACTGGTCATCCTTAGTATCTAGAAAAAGAAGACCGTAGAAGAAAAAGGAGAGTTGTTTTTGGAGATTTATTAATTTCTTTAACAAGCATACTGAGCTCCTAATATGTTGAAGACTCTGGCCTGGTGAATTAAACACAGGCCCTGCTTCCCAAGAGCTCACAATGGGGTGATAGACAGGAACACCAATTTTATCACAATTTATTCGGTGCAACAACAGTTTATCATTAGCACCTGAGAAGAATGCTGTCTGTCATTCTCAGGACCTCAGCTGATTCCAACAATGTGCAGGCTGTGGGGAAATTTTAATTTACTGAGTGTTTGTAATATGCTAGATACTTTGTTCATGTTACCACACTGAATCCCTGTAACAATTTTTAGGTAAATATTACTAGCCTCATTTCACAGATGAGGAAACAGAAGTTCATTCATGGGTTAAGTATTTGCCTAAGCTCAGCCAACTAATAAGGGTCTGAAATCTAGCTGTATGTATCTAAAACACCATGTGGAAATACAAAGATAAATGGAATGAGAGTGAATGGCAAATTTTCTATCCTCTGTGCTGTGTGTGTGTATGTGTGTGTGTGTGTGTGTTCTAGTTTGCTTGTTGCCTGTTTTGGGGAACATGGGTCACATTCTCTCGAAATCAATGTTGAATAATGGCTTCTGCCTCATGACATTATAAATTTCTCTGCATTTTTTGTAAGTTCATCTTCATGAGCAGACATTTGAGGACTTTACCATTTATCACAACATTCATCCTTTGCATTTTGAAGAATTTGCAAAGCACCCTACTAAAATATAAACAGTCCAGAGATGGTAATACCTTGTTTTGCTAACACATACTTCCCAGCTTGGGGTTAAGGACATTTTATTCTGGAGTATGTTAATACATGTGCCAAGAAAAAAGTCTACGGGGGCTCAAATAGGTTTGTTTAACTGTTAAACAAAGTTAGAGAGCTTTCTTTCTTACTGCAGGACCTTTCAGAGCCTTTAATATGCTAATAGTATTGTGACTTTTCAAGGAGAGAATTGGGTATTCCACATTTCCCAAGCTTTCTTGACCATGGGGCTCTTTGTTCTTTGAGCACCAATTAACACTCACAAGAATTAGTGTGTGCAGAACACAGTGAGCCCCTGCTCTATAAAACATTAGCAGCCAAGTAACAGCACAGAGAAATCAGAGAAAAGAAATACTGAGGAAAGGACACTGATACAGGAAACAGGAAAGCCCAATGATTGATTTACCTTTTTCACAGCTTTGCTAGAACCTGTTGTGATTATTGAAATGCTGGAACAATCTTAATGAATGGTATGATCATTAATTATATAAATATAATAATGTTCATCTAAATTGCCTAAAGCAAATATCAATAGTTACTATAAATATTAGTTGAGTTTACCTGACTCCTACATTTCTTCTGAATGGCACATGAGTGAGCTATTCATTTTCAGATTATATAAAAGTAACTGAAGGATTAATTGGGGCAAATGGAACATGGGATCTTGAAATAAACCCTACAGATTTACTAAGAGTGGAATAAAACCATACTAGTATAATACAAATTATTGGCAGCTTTATTAATTGTATTGTTCTAAGTCAATCCTGGTTGCACTTTTAGAATCACCTTTCAAAAGCACATTTTAAAAACTACCTCCCAAGATCAAAATCTCTGATGTACAGTCAGTGTCAACTCTGAATCTTTCCTCACTAGGGCAATATCTCCTTGGTCCTGGCTAGGATCCTCCACTTTTTGTCTTTGCTCTATGACATTATTTCTGTCCCATGTTCATCCTACTCGTTGACTCCTGGTTAACAGTGCTGTGAAATCGATAACACTAAACTCTTAAACTCTTCATCTGCAAGTGCGAAACCTTAAATTACAGGTCATCTCCACCATTCCAAGTCCATTTGCTATGTTATAATTATTATTGCTGTAGTACTTCCAGTGCTTGTCCTGTTACTGCATTAATCCAAGTGTCATAGTAACGGTAGGAGTTGACCTGCCATGTAATTCCCCTGGAAGCCTCTGGACTATTTCCAAGCATGTCCCAGAATAGTATCATTGCCTGGAAATGCCCCCTGCTCACAGGGAAAGAAGGCTGCCTGGAAGACTGACTGAGGATTCTTATATCAAAAAGGCATTAAGTTGTTTGTCATGGCTTTAGAATTATTTGTTTTCATTCAAACATTTTCCAGACTTCCTTGGAAGACCACTTGGTTCTACCTTGTTTAAAGAAGTTCTATTTCCTCTAGTCTCCTGCCTAAGCTATCACTCTTGCAGCAAGTAGAAACCCAAAATAACAGTGATAACAATTATAAGTAATTATAATAATGACAATAAGGCCACCTGTTCAGCCCAGTGACAATCTCAATTGACTTTTACATACAAGCTGGTGATCAAAAAGTAGATGGTAATAATGCCTGGTCATGTGGCATTTTATGAGACAAGGCTGGATGTGACCCAGATTAAAAGTTTTATAAGACAGAGCAGGAGTTATCCAAGTCTTCCTCCAAGGTCATTCATTTCCTTGTCAAATAACAAACAAGTTTGAATAAGGATTATTTTACAGGTGGAACAACCATAGATTATGACTTGGATAGGTGAAAATTATTTTGGAGAAGAGGATAAGAAAACACACTTTAGCTGATAGATGTTTCAATTTTCCGGAGAAAGAAATGCATTTACCAGATCATAATCATTTTGGTAAATTACATTTCAATGCTGAGTCATCTGCACAGCAGTGAGCTAGTACACGCCCCTTTGGAAGATAAATTGTACGTCTGTATTACCCAAATCTCTGCATTAGAAGTGACTTGAGAGGAGCTCTGAAAGAAACTTAATCCATGCAGGAAACGTCTAGCTTTTGCGGTTATCCTCTGAAGAGGAAAATGAGTCCAAAGATCTTAGAAATAATCTTCAAGAAGTCTTTGCATTGGAAGTAACATTGCTGTAAATGACTGCCTTGTTTTAGACTTCACAAAAATTGTGACTGTGACCATCACGTGGATAAGAATGATGAAAAATTAAAGATGGCCTCGTTGAGGCTTATTAAATGAAATTGTATAAAATTATACCTATTTTGCTGCTTAATTTGACTCATCCTCATTATTAGTTTTTTTCACTTCACAGTTACACGAGAGGCAGTGAAATAGTCTAGGATAGTGTTTTTCAAAGTGTCGTCTCTGATCAGCAGCCTCAGGATTATGGGGAAATCGTTGGAAAAGCAAATCTGAGGCTTGCTGCTGTGGAACTACTTAATCAGAGACTCTGGGGGTGCGTCCCAATAATCTGCGCATAGCAAGACTTCCATGTTATTCCAATCACGCTGCAGTTTGAGAACCTTCCTATCAAGACCTCTGGAATTAGGAGACTCTGCAATTCACTAAATCAACTGGATGAACATAAAATCCTCTAACTTTTCTGGATCTTAATTTCTTATCTGCAAATTGAGGATCGTAGGTTACATGATTTCTAAAGTACTTTCCAACTCTGTAATTCTATATTAATATTTACCCATTAAAATTTAAATTGCACTGTCATAGCTCAGTGTTGACAATCAGAAAGCCATGATTTCAAATGCTGACTCTGCTCCTTAATAGCTGTGTCCTTAAGTTTAGCCTCTTGGAGCCTCAGTTTACTCATATGTAAACTGCAGATAATGACAGTGCTTATATCATAGATTTTTGAGAGTTAAAGGAAACAATTCCTATAGAGTGCTTAGTGTGATCAGCATATAAAGTCTCAAAAAAGGATGATTATTATTATTTGGAAGTAGGACTCTGAAAAAGATACTCGATTTTCAAAGTCGTAGAATTAGAAAAGGGACATCCATCCGAAAGTCTGTGCAACAATGGGCAAAGACTGAAGATTCAGAACAAAGGAACATGTTTAGCTTTAGTTACTTAACACAAACTGGTTCAGGCTCATAGAAAATTCATTGGCACTTAAGATTTCCCTTTTTCTATGAGGAAAAAAAATGTGCATTTTGATTAAAACACAATTATTTTAAAATATGGAGAGGGATTCGGTAAAATTTTGGTAACACAATAAGATGCTAATATAATGATGGCAATTTTTTTCTTCACAGCTTTATTTTTGTTTGGTCAAAAACAGAAAATATGATTGTTTGCACTGTATTTGCAAACAATCAACAAGGAAATCACGCATTGATTGTTCAGATGAAAGCATGATGCTGCTCCTATTTACCTGTGTTTATGGCAGCACCAGACGTTCTGATTGGGAAAGAACTTCGTGGCAGGAGAGCCCGAGACACAACGGCTAAATAGATGTTGCTTTAATGTGAGGTGTTCGGCATCAGACGGGACTTTGTCGACCTCGTTCCTAAACACAATGAGTCTGTGTGGAGGGCTGTGTGCGGCAGCGCCTAGGCCTCTGTTTTAGTTCTTAATTTCTTTCCCAGCATCAAAAGCCTTTTCTATTCAAAAGCTTTTCTTTTTCTTTTACTCCTGAGCCTCTGCAATTGAGGCAGAGCCACAATCTACCAGCAGCAGCCTTTGTTCTGGCCTTTCAGGAGGCTGGGGAACAGTGTGAGTCCTTCCTAATTAGCCTGTGAACCAATGAAATCCTTCTCTGAGCCAGGAGAGGCTGCAATCCCACAGCCCCACGGACAGAAAAGGGGGGAAAGGCCTCTTTAATTAAGGCCCAACAAAACTGGGGGAAAAAATGGTATTTTGCTCTCTACAAATGTCTCTTTTAAATCCCTGTAAATGCTGGCACATGCACATGCTTTTAAACTGTGCCTTCACTTTTGCCAATGTACTGTTGCTGTGCTTGGGCTAAAGACAGCAGAAATTATTGGCCCATAAGAGTTTAGGACCCAGCAGCCGTGGGCTATGTCTGTGTTTTCATTTGCACGAGAAGCACAAGCTGTGCCACAGGCAAAGAGCTGATAATCAGGAGCTGGTCTCCACTTATAAAAGTGATGCATGACAGCCCCACGTTACAGGCTTGGCATTTACACAGGACGTTCACAAATGTCACCGCACAAAAACTCCACGGATGCCACCGACGTATTAATGTATTAGTTTGCTCCATTGTTTGTCCCTCTTTTATGTCTTTTAACAGTAATGTAGTTATTTTTTCTTTGGTGGTCTCCTTTGCAGTTTAATAGTGTGCAGGTTAAGAAGCTAGTTTTGGACATGGGCACTACGCCTTATCCTTCTGCGCCAGCGTTTGTATATTTGGTAACTTCATCTTACCATGCTTAAGTAAATGATTGGGTTTCACTCCTTTATTTTCACACTGAAAATATTTTCCCCTGATTTTAAAAATTATAAACATTGTTGCAAAAAAATTGTAAAAGGTATTTAAGGCAAATAATCATAATAAGAAATGTTTCTAAAAATCATGCAAATTCTTCCCATCTAGAGTTAACCACTATTAACATTTTGTGGTGAATTGGTCCATCTGTGTATTTCCATTAAAGCTTCCACAAATAAAATGTTTTCATACACACTCTCTTCACTTGACAATATGTGTGGATATACATTTAAGGCAGTACATATGACTGCATCATCATTTCTAATGGCAATGCATTACTAGCCTTTTGAAGAATAAAAAGGCCATTACTGAACATAAGTTTTGTGTTTATATCTATTTAATATCTGATTAAATTCCTTTGAATGTATCACAACATTAAAGAACTTCGAATTTCCACTTTCATGGTTTTTGTACTTTGTAGGTAATAGAGTCTCAATAGGAATATATATGATGAAATAGAATAATTGCATGCATTTTACATGATGGGAGTCAGAAACACACACAAACATAAATAATGTCTTTATTTTTAATTTGACATTACACAGAACTCTTTTCCAGCAGGACAACTACAGATAATTTGCTTTTAGTCAGTGAAGGTCAATGCTCTCTTGAAAGCTTTCATTGTAAAGATCTCAAAATAGTTTGGTTTCTTTAAAAAGTAGCCTCTTTCTGTAGAACACCAAAGGTTCAGTCAATTCACTACGAAGTTGCAAACATTGACACATTTGGCAGATTTTGTGTCTGAGCTGATCATGAGTTGGGCATTGTGTTGACACAGTCTGAGTAAATGGGAGCAGAGGAAAGTAGAATGACTCCTTGAACCCTGTCCTATTTACTCTCTGACATTTACCCTAAAGTGTGTATGCCTCTGGCATGGACAATGTAAAAAAATCATGATACACTGGAGGAAAGACTAACCTAAGACCCATTGTTTCTACTCAAGTCACTTAGTGCTTCGTGGCCTCAGTGCCATTATCTATAAGAGGAGGAAAATGTCTCAAAGGCAGGCTTGTAAGGATCAAGTGTGATAATGTCAGTAGCTAGTACTTCATATTTTAATTATATTTAGAAAAGATTCTTCAGTATCCACTATGTTTCAGGCTTTGTGAGAAGCATATCGTAGCACACAGAGTCACTTTTTTCCCTTAAACCTACCCTTTTGGTACTTAGGCAACTGTCACTCAAAGGTACTAATGGGTCTCAAAATTGACTTTTCATTTCCTTCTTTCACTTATTTTCTGTGGATTTCTGCATGTGGATTTAACACTGTTGAGCCTGGGCTTTAGAGTCAGACAGATCTCAACTGGACAGTTTTAGCACTGAACTTTCCCTGCCCTAGTGGACTTCATAGGGTAATTGGGAAATTAAACAAGATCATGCATGTAAAAGTTTCCCCAATTTTGAGACCATTGGTACCTCAAGTGACAGTTGTTTCAACAGAAAGAAGGGTAGGTTTAAGGAAAAAAAAAGTAGTAAGGAAATACAAGCAGTGATTATAGGTTACTTATTCCTATTAATAAAAGGTGACTCTGAATGCAAGGAGAGAGCTGTGTGTCATTATCAATGAAAACAACTGACTTTTAATTATTTCAAAACAATTCAGAAAATCTAGGAAATACAGAGTCCACAGGGAAGAGGAAAGCTAATTATTTCTTGAGGTTCAATGCAATAATTGATTTAATCTTCATATAAATTTTAGCATTAGCTTTTTTCTATTCTAATATTTTCTCCTCCTGATTTTTTTGGAATAATGAACAACTCAATTTCTTTTCTCCAACAAACTTGTTTTTATTAATTTAAATATTTAGGTGTAAAAGACTCTCCTTGAAGACACTTTAAGTTTTTACATTATTATTTGCATTCTTCAAGCTTCTAAATGCTCCCCGATTTTGAAGTTTTGAGCTGCCTGCAAGCCTGAGGTTGGTGTTGATAAGGAAGGATTCTAAGAAAGGATGTATGAGCAGAGCCAAGACAGTTGCTGCCATGGTGTGCCAGCTTCACCAAGCAGTGATGGCTTTTGGTGGCTGTGAACCAAGAGCAGAAGATCCTCCTCGGTGTGATAGCATACTGTGCAGAGTAATAATGCTCCTTACTCAGTTTTCTTTGGCACGTTTCTTTTCACCAGTAAATTAGCCCAGGGTCAAACACCGGATGGGCAAGCAAGGACCTAGGCAAGTCTGGTCCAGTTCTGCTTAATGCAGAAGCCCATGTGAGCGTGATAGTCTGGAGTCCTGGGTTGAAGCCATCTCCAATGCTTCACTTGGAAGAACCACATCACCTGAAGGAAGCTATGATGACAGAATTGTGGCAATGGCTCTGGAGCCTGTTGAGATTACGGAGTGGTGTTCTAATGTGATCTTACAGTAATGGAGCCGCCTCCCTGCTGCCCAGAGCATGGCCAATGGCTCTTTGCCCTACAATTCCAAAGGTAAGTCTGCCAAGCTCTGGCAAAGCAGAATGAATTGTCGCAAGAAAGCTGCCAAGAAAAGCATGCCGTTGGGGCCACTCCTATTGCACAAAGGTATGCCAGCCTATGGCAGAAGGTTGGGGTCAAAACAGGTTTTGTGCAAGAGCCACGCAGGGCCATTTCTGTGGCACCAGGTTCCAGATGTGTTAGAATTAGGCAGACCTGATAATAGCAGAGTAATAGTTTTTTTTTTTCGTTTTATGTCTTGTTTTATGTTCTGTTGTGTTTTGTTGTATGTTCCACCTTTGCCCCTCTTACACATGGGGTTTCTGTGTTTGTGTTTTGTGTTGTTTTAAATTGGAAAAAATAATTATCCCAATTCACAATCCTAAATGAGTGACCTCCCTATCATTCCCAAATAATGGTAAAAAATACATTATAATTTTCAGCTTCAAGTTAGAGTCAAATTGGGTGATGTTGCATTTTCTGTACCTTGCTGGTTCTCTTTAAATTGAAATATATTATTTGTAACAAGAGTGAAAGATCAATAATATAGCAGAAAGCAGCTAAAGGAAGGCCAAACTGACTTCTTTATTACAATCTGTCAAAGTAGTAATTGATATAAAATTTGGAAAGACTGTTAGAAATTTGTGAGAGAATCCAGAATAAATTTCAAGGTAGAATTAGAAATGAGTGAAAAGAAATACTAGGCTTGAGACATTTTATTATTGTTGTTCTTTCCATGAAATTTTTATTTTAACTGTTAATTCTATTGGCGCTTTTCTTTTGCCTCCTGTAACTCAGTTCTGGATTTATAAAGAGGTAATTCTGGTGCTGTCCTCAAGGGTGAATCTTGTGGTTCATTTGACAAGTCTAGGTATCCTTTAGAGACTTTGCATAATAGATGCTAGTCAATGCTTCTTGGATGAACAACTATGTGCAAATGTATAAAGCAGGGAATTAATGACGTGGTGTATTAGTCAGTGTTCTCCAGATAAAGAGAGAGAGAGAGAAGAGGAAAAAATTTATTATAGGATTTGGCTCATGATATTATGCAGGCCATCTGCAAGCTGGAAGCCCAAGAAAGCTGGTGGTATAATTCAATCTGAGTCCAAAAACCTAGAACGAGGATCTCTGATGTCCAAGGACAAGAAAAAATGGATGTCCCAGCTCAAAGAGAAAAAGAGAGAATTCACTCATCCTCTGCCTTTTTATTCTATCCAGACCCTCCACAAATTATGAAGCCTGCCCATATTGGTGATGGTGGACCTTCCTTACTCAGTCTACTGATCCAAATGCCAATTTCTTCGGGAAACACCCTCACAGACACACCTAGAAATAACATTTTACCAGCTATCTGAGCATCCCTTAACCCAGTCAAGTTGACACATACAACAGCCATCACACATGTCTTCACTGAGTGGTCCTCAAGATAGTTATTAGGGATATCTTACCTCTTCCCACCACTTGTATTTCTTTTTCTCTCTCTTTTCCTTCTCTCCTTTCCTCCCTTCTTTCCTCCTCCTTACTTTTCTTTTTCCCTCTTTTCTCTCCTTTCTTTGATTTTTTTCTTTTATTACTTCCTTTCTACTGACTTGCATTCCTTCCCTCTTCCCTCCTGCCATCCTTTCTTCTTTCCTTCTTTTTTCCTCTCCTTTCTCTTCTCTTCTTTCCTTTTCTGTCTTCCTTTCAAGTACCTTTTGTTCATTTGCCTATAATTTACTTGGCCCCCCCAAACCCAGATGGACATTTGTGTTGTACTACTGGGGGCCGCAGGGGCTGACGTGGCTGTCCAGCATACTGGATGGACCACTCACAATCACAGCTGAGATGACCCACATTTCCATAGCTGTGTTTTTCTGGAGTGCATTCTCTATGATCAGTCAGCAGCCTAGATATTGAATATGTTTGTCTTAATATATTCTGTAAGCCATTTGAATTTGGATAACTATCCACACTGGAATTCTGAAGAGATTATGAAAATTGAAACAATACAGTGCAAAATAGCACATTTTACAGGGGATAAGGCTTTACTAATGGCACAGTGTAATCTATTCATTGTATTATGGCCCTGTGTTCTCTAAGGAGTGTCTGAAATCTATGAAATATTCCTATATCCAAATTTACATGAATCTCTCTCTCTGAAGGCATTAATTGCTAAATAGATCAAGGTTTCCCCTTGATTTCATTCTGCTTGCGGCAAGCGCTCTGGGAGATTACATTTCTCTGGCTTGAGCCACTGAAGCCCTAAGATTAACATTCACCCAGGAGGGGAACCCGTTCTAGGAAAGGTTGGCCTATGCATTTTGAATTTTAAAGGGCAGGGAAAACAGCTAATAATTTACTCAAAGGCTCACAAGCGGGGTCTACCCAAAATAGCCCCAGGCCCTCCTTCTGCCTTTTTCCTGCAGTTTCTTTTTCTCCCCTTTCTGCCTCTTCCTTTCTTGTCAGGATGACTTGGAGTGCCACTGGTTCTCTCCAGACAGCCTTGTGCAGTGCTGAACACGTTAGCTGTGAGCACCTTTGTCTTTCACTCTCCCACTATGCCTCTTGTATTGCACAGGTATATCCCCCCACCACAACCAATTTTGTTTCTGCATATTAATTAGCCATATCATGAACTGAAATCCTAATTGTGTATCGTAGAACGTCCACTCACTCTTCTTAATTTGAAGCAGAATCGAATTGGATGTTTTATATTTCCTTTTCTCAAAAGAAAATACTCTAAACAAAATCAAGCTAATTTTTACTTAGGTTGAGAACTCAGTTGATAATTGTTCCAAGGTTCTATCTCCCCTTCCTCTCACCACCCTCGATCAGTAATTCTAGGTAGAAAAACAATGTAAAATGATACAGTCACTTTGGAAGACAGTTTGGTGGCGTTTTATAAAACGAAGCATCCTTTTACTGTATAATCCAGCAATCATGTTTCTTGATATTTTTACTTAAAAGAGTTAAAACTTAAGTCCACAGAAAGCCCTACACACAGATGTTCATAGCAGCTTCGTTCATAATTGCCAAAACTTGTAAGCAACCAAGATGTCCTTCAGTAGGTGAATGGATAAACTGTGATAGACCTAAACAACAAAACATTATTCAGCACTAAAAAGAACTAAAAAGAAATGAACTATCAAGACATGAAAAGACATGGAGGAAACAAATGTATACTATTAATACTAAGTGAAAGAAGCCAACCTGAAAATGCTACATACTGTATGATTCCAACTAGATGACATTCTGGAAAAGGAAAAACTATGGAGATGGCAGAAAGATCAGTGGTTGCAGGGGTTAGGGGTGAGGGACGTATAAACAGGCAGAACACAGTCTTCACACATTTGTCTAAATGCATAGTATGTACAATACCAAGAGTGAACCCTAATGAATTCAGGGTGAGAATGATGTGTGAATGTAGGTTTATCACTTGTAACAAATGTGCCACTCTGGTGGGAGATGTTGATAATGGGGGAGGCTATGCATGTGTAGGGGCAGGGGTATGTGGGAAATCTCTGAACCTTCTTCTCAATTTTGCTGTGACTCTAAAACTGCTCTTAAAACTGGTCTATATATAGATATATCCATATAACCAAATTAAAAGAATTCACAATCATGGTATATGCCACCCAGTAGAAATCTGTGTGGTGACAAAAATGTTCTATACCTGCATTGTTTAATATAGTAGTCACCAGCCATATGACTAATGAGCACAGTCTCTGAGTTACTGCTTCCCCTCCTTTTTTTTCCATAATGAAACAAAATGCTAGTGAAGAAGAAAGAACAAATTTCTGGATAGAAAAAAAAACATTAATAAATCTACCTTCCAGTGGCACCCAGTGAAATGGGAAAAAAAAAATCTAGAAACTGATACTTTTCAATAAGAGATTTCTATTAGGACTTGATGAATAAAGAAATAGTAACCAAAAAAAAAAAAAATAGATGAGTAACAAACATTGAGTTTCTAAAGAGTTCAAACAATAGGTCTATTTAACAGTTGGTTTTGTTCAATAATTCAAAAATCCAACTAGAGCCTCATTAGATAGGTTCCACTGAATTCTGATAAATTTAATCAAGCCAGCTTGTGCACAGGCATACCTCTTCTCATTGTGCTTATTGTGCTTTGTTTAATACACACTGCAGATACTGTGTTCTTACACATTGAAGGCTCGTGGCAACCCTGCATCAGGTAATTCTATCGGCACCATTTTTCCAACAACTTGTGCTCACTTTGTGTCTCTGTTTCACGTTTTAGAAATTCTCACAATATTTCAAAATGTGTTATTATTATTATATATGTTATGGTGATCTGTGATCTTTGATGTTACTGTTGTAATTGTTTTGGGGCACCACGAACCACAGCCATGTAAGATGGTCAACTTAATAAGATGCTGTGTGTGTTCTGATTGCTCCTTGGACTGGCTGTCCTCCTGTCATTCTCTCTTTCCTCTGGCCTCCCTGTTCCTTGAGACACAATGATATTGAAATTGGACCAGTTAATAGCCCTACAATAGCTTCTAAGTTTTCAGTGGAAGGAAGGGTTACATGTCGCTCCCTTTAAATCAACAGCTAGACATGATTAAGCTCAATGAGGAAGGCATGTTAAAGCTGACATAAGCTAAAAGCTAGGCCTCTTGCACCAGTTAGCCAAATTGTGAATGCAAAGGAAAAGTTCTTAAAGGAAACTAAAACTGCTACTGCAGTAAACATACAAATGATAAGAAAGTGAAACAGCCTTATTGCTGATATGGAAAAAGTTTTAGTGGTCTGGCAATAAGATCAAACCAGTCACAACATTCCCGTAAGCCAAAGTCTCATCCAGAGTAAGGGCTTAACTCTCTTCAATTCTCCGAAAGCTGAGGGAGATGAGGAAGCTGCAGAAGAAAATTTTGAAGCTAACAGAGGTTGGTTTATGAGGTTGAAGGAAAGAATCCATTTCCATAACATAAAAGTGCAAAAGGAAGCAGTAAGTGCTGATGTAGAAGCTGCAGCAAGTTATCCAGAAGATCTAGCTAAGATCATTAATGAAAGTGGCTACACTAAACAGATTTTCAATGTAGATGAAATAGGCTTATATTGGAAGAAGATGCCATCTAGAACTTTCACAGCTCAAGAGAAGTCAGTGCCTGGCTTCAAAGCTTCAAAGGACAGGCTGACTCTGTTGTTAGGGGCTAACGCAGCTGGTAACTTTAAGTTGAAGCCAATGCTCATTACCGTTTCAAACATCCTAGAGTCCTTAAGAATTATGCTAACCTGACTCATTCTGTGCTTTATAAATGGGACAACAAAGCCTAGATGACAACACACCTCTTTACAGTATGGTTTACTGAATGTTTTATGACCACCATTGAGACCCACTGCTCAGACAAAAAAAAAGATTCCTTTCAAAATATTACTGCAAAATATTGACAATGCACCTGAGTCATCCAAGGCCTCTGATGGAGATGTATAAGGGATTAATGTTGTTTCTATGGCTGCTAACCCAACATCCATTCTGCAGCCCATGGACCAAGGAGTAATTTTGACTTTCAAATCTTATTATTTAAGAAATATACTTTTACAGCTGCTGTAGATATAAATATAGATCAGATTCCTTTGATGGATCTGGGAAAAGTAAATTGAAAACCTTCCAGAAAGGATTCATAATTTTAGATGCTGTTAAGAACATCTGTGATTAATGGGAGGAAGTCAAAATATCAACATTAACAGGAGTTTGGAAGAAGTTGCCGCCAACACTCATGAAGACTTTGTGAGCTTCAAGACTTCAGTGGAGGAAGAACTTAAGATGTGGTGGAAATAGCAAGAGACCTAGAATTAAAAGTGGAGCCTGAAGATGTGACTGAATTGCTGTAATCTTGAATAAGGAACTGCTTCTTATGGATGAGCAATGAAAGTGGTTCCTTGAGATAGAATCTACTGCTGGTGAAGACTCTGTGTACATTTTTGAAATGACAACAAAGGATTTAGAGTGTTACATAAACGTAGTGATAAAGCAGCAGCAGGGTTTGAGGGGATTGACTCCAATTTTGAAAGAAGTTCTACTATGGGCAAAATGCTATCAAACAGCATCACATGCTACAGAGAAATCTTTAATGAAAGGAAGAATCTGTCAATGAATGAAGCAAACTTCTTTGTTGTCTTATTTTAAGAAATTGCCACAGCCAACCCAATCTTCAGCAACCACCAGCCTGATCAGCCGGCACCCATCAACATCAAGGCAGGATTTCCACTAGCAAAAAGATTATGGCTTGCTGAAGGCTCAGATGATTGTTAGTATTTTTTAGCAATGAAGTTTTAAAAAATTAAGTTATGTATGTAAGTTTTTAGACATAATGCTACTGCATACTTCATAGACTATGGTATAGTGTAAATATAACTTTTATATGCACTAGGAAACTAAAAAATTTGTGTGACTTGCTTTACTGTGATATTTGCCTTATTGAGGAGGTGGTCTAGAACTGCACCTACAACATCTCCAAGGTATGTCTGTATGCCATATAAAATTTAGGAGCTGTCAAAACCTTGTTAATTTTGTAAATAATGATAATAATAGTACCTTGTGGCACAGTTTGTTAAGTACAATTTGCCATAATGCAATGTATGTCTAAGAATCAGTAAGTGTTGCACAAGGTGACAGACCTGACAGAGATGTCTGTCTGAATCCAATCTAAGTACAAAGGTACGTTTGACAGAGTTCTGGAATTTGTTTTTATCCCCACTGAGTATGGATGATCGAAACTGAATAACTTGCTTCGCAAAATATAAGACTCTGAAAATTCACTGGATTTAGCATTATTAGGCTCAGGGTACCCATTGAGCCACACTTTTTGTAAAGGAGTATTAGTCATCTTTAACACTTAGACTCTTCCAAGTAACAGTAGGAAATTGAAATTGAAAACCCGATTGCATTAGACATGTCATGAGGATTATCTACAAGCTCTAGTTTTGCTCATGAAGATGTTGGGATGACTGTGGGTCTTGTGATGGGACATGGAGGTGAGCCTAGCTAGACTTTAGTTGTTGCTGGGGAGTGGAGGGGGCTGAGGCATGTCATTCACCCTTCCTAGTGCTCATTTTCCTCCTTTGTAAACTAGAGGTTCCTAGATTTTTACATTTCACTATCCAGTAGCAATTTAAATAGATATTAGGCATGATAAGGTTACCAACTTTTAGTTTTGCCAAGTAAGAACATTAAAAGATGCCATCTACTCTCACCATGATTTTATAAAGCATAGAGAATTTTAGTATCAAAGAAGTTCTTATACCTAGCTTTATGAAAATCTTTCTATGACGTTGTTATCTTCCTAGGACTTTATCACTGACCAGTATGGGTCCTTGGAACAGCATTTGGGAACCTCTGGATCTTTACAATCCTGATTTTGTACTTGTTGACTGCTATGGTCTGGAAGTTTATTATGCCCCCCTCCAAAACTTATATGAAATCCTAGCCCCACCATGGTGATGGTGTTGGGAGGTGAGGCCTTTGGGAGGTGATTAGGTCATGAGAGCAGAATCCTCATGAATGGGATTAGTGCCCTTATAAAAGAGGCCCCCTGAGGGAGCTTGTTTGCCTCTTCCACCATGTGAGGACACAGCAAGGAGGCACTCTCTATGAACCAGGAAATAAGCCCTCGCCAGATACCAAATCTGCTAGCACCTTGATCTTGGACTTCCTAGCCTCCAGAACTGTTGGAAGTATATTTCTGGTGGTTTTTTTTTTTTTTTTTTTTTTTTTTATTTCAGGATACTATGAGGGTGCAAACATTTTGGTTACATTTTATGTCTTTGCCTCACCCAAGACAGGATTAGAGGCATACCCTTCCCCTCTACAATGCTCAGCCATTCATTTCATGGTATTTTGTTGTAGCAGCCCAAACAGGCTAAAATATTGACCAAAAACAAATGTTAGGTAGATCTAGTCTTCAAAGTTTATATTCTTCAATATTTACTACTCATCTATTTTCTACTTTTTAATTCTTCAACCCCCTATAGTCATCTTACATTGAGAAATACCAGTTTCTAAATTTTTCCTTCTATTGTACCAGATATCACCAAAACATAGGTTTATTGATGATTTTTTCCTCTACCTCAAACCCGTCCTTTCTTATTTTCTGAACTTTTGTTTAATTACAGCAAAGAAAAAAACTCATATTTATTTCAAGTGCTCAGCTGTCACATGTGGCAAGTGGCTAACATGTAGGATGGTGGAGAGTTAGAGAACAGAAAATCTTATTAGACAGGGATTGTCTAAGAGGATAAACAACAGAATATGAATTTTCTTTTTTCTTCCTAGAATTACTGACTGAGGAGTTTGAGAGGAAGTGGGAGATTTAAGCTCTATCCAGTCACCAACTGAATTCTGGGAAAAAGTAGCTAAGGCTGTACGATGACATCCTTCTAGTATATCTTTGTTTGGCTACTTCTTGCTTCTTATGTAATAGAGCAAGGCCAAACATATTTTATAATTTTGATTTCTTGAAATCCAGATTCAGATCCAGTTCTGGGCTCTAATTTCTTGTGAGAGTGAAGGGCTTTTGGAATCAGCTGCTCTGTTTGGAACAACCTGCCTTTTTCTTTCAGCCCTCCTTCCCACACCTCCCCATTCAGTCTCCATTTACTCAGTCCCATGGCAAGCCCACCAAACAGCCTCAAAAAAGCTCCATCTGCTCACTACCTAATCTCTATTTAAATCAAGCTAAATAAACTCTTTCTGGGAGGACTGGGCACATTTCTGTAGTGGAATTGTATGGAAACATCTCTCCTTGCATCTTCCACAGCATTCGTTTCTGGGTTTGTTATTCTGTAAGGTCTTTTCAGACCACGCTGTAATTAGCACTGTGGCTTTCACTTATTTTTAAAATGATTATCTACGCGCCACACATGCACACACACACACACACAAAAGAAAGGCAAAGCTTGTGGTTATTTGCTTAATTTAGGCAGCAACAGCACATAATTACCCTTCTCTTTTAAAGAAATCATTCAGAGAATGAATAACTCTACTAAGTCACCTGCATTGATCTCATCCATGAGATAGTAGGTCCTCCATGCAGTGCCGTCTAGCAAAGAGTTATCTACATCTCTTGCCATCCACACCTGTCCTTCCTATTCTGTCCATCCCTTCTTGCCTGGTCCTCATGTCACCTAAAAAATCAAGTAAAATGAAATTAATGTTACCAGTTGTTTTCATGGTTATTCTGAAATTTGAGACTGTGTTCCTGGAAATTGTGCAGTGCTCTGCCATTTCTAAATGAATGAGAGGGGCAGTGCATCGGGTCAAAATCAAAGGGTATTATAGTCATTTTCAGGAAGCAGAACTAACAACTAATATCTAATGGATCTTGAATTTCCATTTTCAATATATTTATTAATCACACAAATCTTTGACAGAAGGTCATGCCTACATATGAGCGTGGGTGCATAGTTTTCCTGCAGAGATTATTCATAGTAACTTCTTCTGGTTCAGAAGGAGTTAGTTTTAGTAGTTACAATGGAATGTCATGAGAGGTTCCTTTTTCTTCCTTTTTTTAACTTTTAAATAGAATTCAAAACATTTATATAATCCAAAAACCATAGATATTTCATTCTTTACCTGATGTTTTCTTGAGACTATAGTTAAGTTTTCATAAGGCCTGTCCACATTCTGTCTGGTCTCAAAGGAGCATTGCTCACTTCTGCTCTGGGCACACGTGGTATCACGCTTTCTTGGGTTCAGACCCTTCGGCGTATTTTAGACATCACTAGCAACTTTGATTATATCAGGCCTATCTTACTCCCGAGTTTTTCTTTGTTTTAATTCCTTCTTTACATGTAGTCTGCTTTTCAACCAGCTATCCACACACTCATGGTCTGTTAAGATAATGGCTCTATTTAAACTTGGTATTATTTACATTCAATGTTCCTTTTGGAAACCATAAAAATGGTCTTGGTTAGTGCTTCCCACTATTTCTCCAGCAAGGTTTCACATGTTCTCCTGCAAAAGCCTTTCTTAGTGCTATTGTGAATAGAAAGCCTCATGTGTCAAACTTCAGATTATTGATAAAGGCAAAGTCATTGCTCCTTCTATTTTATTTATTATTAGGAGAAATATGCTTAATCACAAGAAGACTGGTAATTTCTTGCACGTGAATACCTCATGGACTTTATCACCTAGCAGAAGACTTGGCCAAAGTTCTGGTCTTGCCACTTTCTAGCTATAAGTCATTGCCTGGGTTAATTGGCCTCTCTTATCCAATGACATCTACTTTAAAAAAGAATATTATAATCTGTAACTTATAGGGCTGTGATGCAAATTTTAAAAATGGTGTTCTTTGGGGACAAAGACTATCTTTTTCACCTTGGTATCTCCAGCACTTAGTATGTTGCTCAGAAGAGAGCAGGAACTCACTGAAATGGTAGTTAGAATCAGCAAGAAAGTAAAAAGATGAATGACTGAGTTAGTCAATAGATATAGAGTTGCTATATAGAGATAAAGAGAAGTTTTTGATCTTATCAAAACAAAGGGGGAAAAGTTTAATATAGAAAACTGAAAGTTTTACAAGGAAATTGAAAGCCATTATGGTTTTAAGTACTTGTTCCCTAATTAACACCTAAAAACTGAGTCTAAACCAGTAGGCAGACTTGATGACAATTTTTTTCAAAGCATTTCTTAAAATATTAAAAATTTCAATCACCATCATAACAACAATAATGATAACAAACATTAACAGAGCACTTACAATGTTCTGGGTAGTCTGCTAAGTATTTTACATGTTTATTTCATGATGCCTTTAAAAATGATCTTAAAAGGTAGATACCAATATGTTCCATAGATACAGAAAGGAAAAGTAACATAACCAAGGCTATGCAGCCAGCACATGGCCAGGCCACTGGTGAACTGGTATCTCCTATGTTCAATTCAAAGTCACACTGTGATATGATCTTTGTTTTACTGGTCTCAGTTGCTTGATACAAACTATAGGAGAGCATAAACCATGCCCTATTCAATTTTAAGACCTCAGAACCTAGATGGTGCCTGGACCACAGCAGGTACTTGAATGTTGAAGGAATTAATTAATGATTCAGCCCGTACATAAACTTTGGTTTTAGGCATTCCAATGAACTTGTTTGAAGGAATGCTCTATTCTCTTCACGTTCCCTCTCACCCCTGCATCCCAGCCCTGTCACTTATCAGCCCTCCTTACCCTTCAGCCACTCAAACTTGCGGTTGTCTTGGCAAAGTCCAATCCATGTTATAATGGACAAGAAAAGAAAAGAAAAAGATCTACAATAGATCCCATGCCAAAATTATAGGCACTAATATCTTTATTTACTATGGTTCATTTTCTAAGTTCAAGGCAAAGTTTCATGTTGAGAACTGCTTTTGGGTCATGATCTGTAATGTGTGTGTTTGAGTTTGAGATCCATGTGCTTATAGGAAATATTTCTTCTTCTTTGAAACAACTTCCAGACTAAATCTACTACATTACATTTGGATCAGAAACAGCATCCCTCCTACTAGGGACCCAGTGTATAAATTGAGAAAGGAATCAAGGATATTTTGGGGAGCACCTGCCCTCAGCCTTCGGATAAACCACCCTCAATTTCTTTGTAATGACTAGATTGAGCGATACGCTTGTCTGCCTCTCAATCTGGCCCCTAAGGATGCTGTGTTCTATTAGCCATTTCCAGATCTTCTCCATAAGTCAAGCTTTCCTCGCTGTCTCTTTGACTTTGCTGCTCATTATAAAATTGTGCCCACCTGGCCTCTAGTGGATACGTATTGCCTCCTGGTCCCTATTATTTCTGGGATGCTTTCATCCTCATTGCTATCAAGAAGCTCAGTTCTGGAAGAGTGTCTCCAAAAGTCAGTCTGGGCCAGTAGAGAGTAGCCATCACCAAACATCTCAATGATGCTGTTGCCTCTCTCACCAATGCATTTCTTATCACTCTGGTGGAGGAAATACCTGCTGACTCCTTTCTTGGAACAGAGTTGACTAATGGGCCTCCTCGTCTTTTCTACTGTATCCACTCAAACATGCTACTTTTCTGAGCCTTTTGAGACCTTTTCCACTGCTAGTCCTGGCAGTTCTGACATGTCTACTTCATTAAGCATAGGAATCCATCACCTTCTCCTAACTTCCAAAAGTCATCTTATATATAAATTTGCCCATTCTCCTGGGCACCTTTCCAGGGTATTTATTCCTAGATCATGAGACAGTGCTACCTTATTGACAAACTTTTCCTTTTCTAACTTATGTTCTGCATCCCCTGACCCACATCCTCAGTCCTTTACATACTCCCCTGGCTGGATTCTGCAGCCTCTTTCTGGTATAGATAGTCCTTTTCTGCTTGAAGTGGACTCAAGACTTCCTCACCTGTAGTAAGTTTTGACTTAATCACAGTTATGCTTCTGTAACCAGGAAGAGAGATGGGGGTACCACCTGAAGGGGTTCATAGTGTCTGGTGAAGCAGAACCCTCTGTGTGGTCTACAAGCAAGGAGAAGGGGAAGCTGGACTTTCATATGGGTAAATCAGCCACTTCTGTGGAATCAGAAGGTTTGGAGGGATCCGGTAATTCAAGATTTTTGAGCGCATTGACCTAGATGTCCCTCACCCAGTTTCAGAGTCCCATTCTTTTCCAATTAATACCCTGGCCTTGGCTTAGCTGAGTTGCTGAGATTGTGAATTCATTCTTCCCTTGTAATGTAGTTATGGTCCCAATCTTAACCTTTCTCTGCTCTCTGATTGCAAATTAGGGTCTCTTTGTTTGCTGCCAAGGAGACCATCTGGCTTTCACACCTTGACTTTTTGATTCATCCTCCTCAGCCTGTCATTGTCTTTCTCCAGGACGTCAGTTGCCCCCAGCAACAATCCTCTAATTCCATAGTTCTTCTATAGCAACTGCCCCAAACCTGTTTTGCCAGTTATGAAAGTTGTAACAGTTGTACCACTACAGCATGCCAGGGCTATCATTATTCCACTTACTAAGTGATGGGGTGTGTATTGCTAGTCATCCAGCCCCAAAATGCCATTCCATTTCTGCTTCCTGATGCCCTGTTGCAGATCAGGTTTCCTGGCAAACAGACTCTTATCTAGAAGTTTGTATTGAGGAAGTTCCCTGGGGATGCTTTTCAGGGGCCATACCAGTAGATGAATGAGTGCAGTAAGACTGAGCAGAGAGAGAAGTAGAATTGGGATGCAGTCACTTCGTAAGCCTCAGATGATCCTGTAGTGAGCTCTGGTTGGGACAGTTCCTTATATTTGTCCTACTTTACATTTGTAGGTGGGATGGTGGGGAAAGAAATAGATTGTGAGGTGGAGATGAAGTTTAGGAATCTAGATATGTTGAATTTAAGAGGCCATTTAGACTTCCTGGTATAGATGTTCAACAAATATATATCTGAATGAACTTAAATCCAGAGGAGAGGTCAGAGTTAGGGCTAAAGCAACTGTCTAAGGGTTATCAGAATATAAATGTTGTTAGAGCCCTTCTTCCTCATAAATAGAACTGTAATTTAGAAAATAAAGCAAACTGTATTTCTCAGTCTCCTTTGCAGATGGGTGTAGCCATGTGACAGAATTTTGTAAGTGCGGGTTATTGAGTGGAGATTGTTTAAATACTCCTAAGAAAGGTGACAGGCTCAACTATCACTTGTCTTTTCCCAGTGTTCCTGATGCCTAGATATCTACAGATTTAACTGTCGGAACTTCAGCAGTCCATGAGAGAGTTGGGCTCAGAAAATAGTACCCCAGGATGAGGGCCTCAGAAGCTGCCTCAGAAGCAAAAGTTCTTCTCTGACCTTCTCCTGTCCTCCTGCCTTTCAGCCCCATTCTCCCAATGATGGAGCCATAGAAACTAGAATCCTTCTTTCCTAAGGCAGGTCATAAAAGCTAGAACCCCTTTTCCCAAAAGCCAGCCATAATACCTAAAGTTATGCTGTGTAAAATTAACCATAAATAAAATATCTGAACTATCTTGTTGAACTGTAGGTCATAAGACTCCCATATCAGTAAGGGTCCTGCCCCACGCACAGAAGGAAGGAATGCTGCACAGAGAGGTCAAGAAGAATCTCGACAGGCCTTGTTGGGTTACCTTTTTTGTCCAATCTTATTTCTACATATCTGCCCATACATTGTTGAACCTAAGCATAAAACTGGACAATTTCCCCTATATATTTGGGTCTTCATTTTGAAGACTCCTATGTATACACATTAAATAAATTTATATACCTTTTCTCCTGTTAATCAATCTGCCTGTCAGTGGTTTCTCAGAAAAGTTTTATGAGGCCAAGGGCCCCTTTAGAGAAAGGCCAACAGATGCCAGCACTCACGTCCTTGAGCCAGCACCCAGGCTCAGGATGGCCTACCTCAGGATTCTGTCACAGGAAAGAAAAATATACCCCTGTCCTGTGCACACTTCCTTTTTCAGATTCTTTTATGTGCCTAATACATTCTGTAACCGATAATTATCTTGGAGGAGATGGCCCCAGGAAAGAATTTAGAGTGGGAAAAGCAGATGCTGTGAGAAAACTCTGGAGGACACTGATGTTTAAGGAGGGAGTAAAAAGAATTCAGTGGTGGATGCGGGAAGAGGCCCTGAAGAGAGTAATACCACTGAGGACAACGTAGTCAACAACAAGAATTATTAATAAAATATGTCCGTTGGATTTGGTATTCAGGAATCCATGTAGCTTAGTGCTCCAATCCAGAAGGTAATTGACAAATTCTTACTGGCATTGCTTAATACTGTATTGATCATGATGATTCACTTATTCAACAAATAATTATTGAGCACCAAGCAAGTATAAGATACTATATTGCAATGATAATCAAAACAGACTGAGAACTTAGAGCTTTGTAATTTATAAAGATGCTTTCCTGCTGTATTAATGAGAATGTAAACATTTACAGCTTTGAGTTATTGAAATGCCTGCTTTAAAATTTTGTCATGAAGTCCTTCAAACAAGGACCACAGTACAGCCTACATTACATAGATACTTATTCATACTTTTGCATCCATGATGGAAACCCAAGTCTTTTAACCCTAGTACAGACACTGAAAGCAACCATGAGGCAAAACTTGTGAGTGTGTCTTGGGGAAAGAGTTATGAAATTGGGTCATAAGTCAACTACGTGTACTCAACCAGTTGTGATTGGTCCATGTTGTACGAATAACTGAAATAATGGAGATGTACTTGAATCAAAGAACATATCCAAATGTGTAGATAACAGCAACAGAGGAATACTTACAACATGTTTTTGAAATGAAAAATAGTAAGGCTACTGTCAAAAATGCATGTGAAACCTAATTTTTTTTAGTATTCATTCTTTTATCAATTATGTAAATAAATAATTTGCAGGTCTAAAAATGTATCCAAGGGCATAGTTAGTGGCACACCACAATAGTTTAAGGTCATTTTGGCAATTGTTGAATTTCACTTTCAGTTCATGATTTAAAAAAAAAAAGGCTTCCTGGAGTAGGGGTAGTGGCCATGTTTCACTGTAATGTGTGCATAAAAAACATATCCCACTTCAGGAGAATTGGTTTGCTGGGCTTGAACTCTTTGACAATATGTATGGATTTCCATTCTTTCCCCAGGTCACCCCAGCACTATAGATCAGTAACACCATCCATTTAGAGATGGTTACAAAGCAAGTCAAAACAACAATAGGAACTGGTTATTACCGGAAGAGAAATGAAAGGTGCTGGAAAGATAAAAAACGTGGGCCAGAGAATGTATATTATTTTGCACACTGGGTTTGTTAGATAGGTCAGAGTGGGCAAGAGGAACTGTGATGACAAAGAAGGATAAGCAGATTTCAACTGCTCCTAAGTACCTGTCTGAAATAGATGAGTGAGAATTCATTCTGTTAGGGTCACTATAGTTTCAATTTCTAACACTTCTAACTCAACAAGAGCTTTCCCAAAGGACTTCACAGAATACAAATGTGTTTCACATGTTTTGAAAGATCCTGTTTCCTCAAGGTATTTTGTTGTTGTCATTGTTGAGATATACAGAAGGCATAGTGTCAAGGAAAAATATGGTAGGATAACTTTGTTTTTCATCATTCAGCATTTTTACTTGCTTCATTCAGTATCTGTATGGAAATTTTATTGAGCACTGATCATATGTAAGATAAGAAATATTCAAGGAAGAATGGGTAAAATGCAGTAATAATTTGCTATGACATATTCAACATGAACAAATCACTAATATAAGGCATATATATCATATGAGGGTATGCTGCATACATAAATGACAAAAGTCAGAAGAGATTGACCAAATTTCCTTTTAAAATATGTATTTCCTTAACACATTTATTAAAGAGATTCCTTTAAGTAGATGAATTCAGTAACATACCTAATACCTTAAAGCACATTGAGTTTATCACTGGTTTGGAAGAGTTTAGGGTATGGATACATTAGTGATAAGAGCACAAGCAAACAAACAAACAAACAAAAGGGACACTTCTTAATTTTAGGAAAAGCAAAAAATGGTTGCACCAAAAAAAGATTAACCATAGAATCCCACATTGCTTAGGTGTGAATAATGTATACACACTCATAATGCAAATACTAAATACTGATTACTCAAAATATTTGATAACTGTATCTATAAAAGCGGAAGAAGGTGATGGTATATGTTTGTGGGGGAAGTCAATAAATAATGTCTAAAACTGAAGAGAAAAACAGCAATATAATCATACTACCAAGAAATAGAACAGTAAATACTAAGATAAATAGCTAAAATTTTTGAACATTGTTGCCTCTGAAGAGCAGGAAATGAGGAGCAGTATGGTATTGGGGACTACTGTTCTCTTACCAGGCTCAGTAGAACGATTTGACTCTTTAAATCTATAGCCATATAATTTTGATAAAAATAACTACTTAAATCTAAAAATGCATGGTATATCACAGCATGTTATAAAAATAAATGTGTTTATATATACATTTAAGAGTTAGGTAAGGATTACAGTTAATAATACTTATTTTTGAGGAGTGGGATTATGGCAATGGGGGGAGGAGGAAGAGGAGGCCTTTTATATACTTCATTAAATTTGATTTTATGAATGAGTATTAATATATATTATTTTGTGGAAGTTAAATTTCTATATAAATAAAAATTTATATACATTAAAAATTGAAATAAAATATATTGTGAGTTAAATAATAATTTTATTTATGTTAAACCTTGTTTATACACAATCTTAAGCAGTGTATATGAATTTTCAAACTCAAACAAATTGGCTGAATTGTCCATTATTATTTGGAGACCAGTTTAGGGGAGATATAATGGTGAGATGTACAGGAACAAAATCTAATCAAGTGGCATATTTGATGAGGTTCAGTGAGATCATTACACAAAAAAGCACGTTGTACACTTTAAAGTGCAGAACAAATGAATGTATAAATTATCACACCCGGTGCAGATGTAGGCAAATAGTAAGCCACAAAGAGGGCAATGGCATCCCAGAGACATGCTCTTCGTCAAGGTGACCCAGAACTGCTCAGAGACTTCCAGAATTGATTATCATTCGAATATATACCCAGTCTCCTACATGTTTGGCTAGGGTGGATCTTAGAGTCAAGTGTAGCATTTAAAGGAAGTTCAACCTTCCTGGTTGAGATTAATTGTCGTATGGGAAGCATGTGTGCTTAGCTAGCTCAGAGAACCGATTGAGTACAGCCAAGATTCTTGCCTTGATCCCCAAGTAGACTGCCTGGCTTGGTTCTGTGCCTTAGCCACAGACTACGCTTCCAAACCCAGCAGTCTTAGAGCTGCATGCCGTGGGCCACAAAGGAGAAGTAGACAGGGGAGTATGGTTAATCCATTGTAAATCCATTCACACCATCAGACAAAGAGTTCAAATGATGTTCCACTATGTTGGGTAACTAGCAACACATTTTAAGAATAGGCAACATATGACTGTTTCTTCTTGATGTTGCTTTACTTCCACTGCTGAGGATTGCAGCCCTTAGAGCATTTCTGTTTTCTCCAGGCTATGGTACTTAGAATCTCAAAACTAGAAGGAATGCTACATAGGTCATTTGATCTACTCCACTACATGATGCAGAACTTTTCTCTACAGCATCAGTGGAAAAATAATTTAGTCTCTGCCTGATTATTACTGGTGGTTGAGGGGGTTGGTAGTATTCACACTGTCAAATAACCATAACTGCATTGTTGGACAGTGGTAGTTGTTCAAAGTTCCTCCTACTGATGGGCACACTGACTCTAGTTTTGCTCTCTGGCAGAACACTGAATAATTTTAATCTTTCTCTGAATTGTGTGTAGACCCTATGTTCTTCTATGCTTTTTCTATTTATGACAAAACAGGTTTTTTAACCATTTCTAGAGGCCTGCTTTTCATATTCTTTATGATCCAGATATGTTCTATTAATATATTGTCAGTGTCCCTCTGAAAAAGTGATAATCAGACCTGAATAGAAATCTTGAGATGTGGTCCACCTTGGACGATAACCCTCTTTCCCTGAACAATTTCTTGCCTGTATAGTTCTACGAAGACAACACAAGGAACAAGACCCATCAGCTGCTCTAATCCCAGCATGATTTAAGTTGCTTTCCTGAATCTTATCCTGTCATTTCATCTGAGGTATAAAATCACCAGGGCCACAAATCAAGGACCGAATTGAAATATTGAGCCCATTTTGAGAAAGTGAATAACTCTAGCAGTGGCGAACAAATTCTTTTGTGACACATGTGGCTTGCAAATCATCACAAGCAACAAAATCGAGGGAGGTTCTAATCCAGTTATCAAAGGATAGAGCATTAGAAACAACATTTTTTATGGTAGATACCAGAAAGTGTGAAAGAAATTGAATGATGTTTTAATAATAAAACTGATTCCATTATCATGTATATATTTATGTGAACAAGATTTTTTAATGCTTACAACCATAAAAATAACAAATAAAACGCAATCATATTAAGACTGAATCCTGTTTCATTCTAGTAATAATATTTGTTTATGGATTTATGAGCTAATTTTTAAAAGTTCAATTCATCTTATTAAGAAATATATCTCTATTATAATTTTGATTTTTATGCTTAATAAGTATATATTCAAATTTTTAATAATTTATGCTGTTTTGGTCAATTATATGGCAATAATTTTCTTAACTTGGAACATTTCAAACACTGAAAACTTTATGGTTCCAGGAATTTTTGAACATTTATATTTAAATTTATATGCATATTATAAAAACTGTTATACCATGATTAGCAAAAGACTTTCATATATAAAAATATGGAAAAATGGAATATATGAGTTCTCATAGAAAAATCAACATAAAATTTCATATAGTTAAAAATGAGCATGTTCCTGTATTTTAAAAATGGATGATCATGAATATCAAATTATTAAATTATCTAAATTCCATTAGATATATTAAAAACATTAAGGCCACCATTTTATTTTTAAATGTCAATGTTATCAACATTCCAGAAATTACATTCTTTGGAACTACTTTAAGAATTATATTATTCAAAACTACTTATGATTAAAATTTATACATATCAAACTAAAACGATACGAAGAAGTGTTAACTTTTTTCTTAATGAAAATTAAACATATTTTAGGTTGTTTTCCCTTATATGAGAAACAGAGTTAAGAATCACTTCCCTAAGTTGTCTATTAGGAAGCCTGGTGCTACTCACCCTGAACTAGCTAGGACAGAAACGGAAGGAGTGTCTCAATCATTTAATCCTTTAGCACCCTTGGTTGAAGGCAAGATGCCGATAGCTGAAGCAATACACTGAGTAGCCAGGGCTGGGGTAGCCAAGGTGGGGCTGGGCAGAGCAGAGAACAGTAGAGACAGACTTATGCGTAGCTCACCTCATTACTCTTGCATACTGCAATAGACCAGGCCTACTAGGTTTTTCCTAATGGTATGAAACTGATATTTCCCCCATTTATTGTATAGAAGTCAAATATTTGACATTTACACTTCAAGTAAAAAAGTACTTTAAGCACAGTTCCAGCAGAATATATATTTCACCTACTTGTGTGCTTTTTAAATTGTCAAAGTTTTAATGACTGTCAGAATTCCGTTGTGGACTCTGCACGGCCAATTTTAGTCATTGCTGCACTTAAATGATTGAAACCACTCCTTGCTTATTGATTTTCCATACCATGTGAAATGAAACCCTGTCTCTCATGGAGTTTTGGAAAAGCTGATATAGATGCTGCCACAACTTTTGATTTAATTTGAGAGCCTCGTTTCCTGCCCAATTGAGCTCATGTATTTTTGTGAAAAATTATTCAGCCTCATCAGAATAGTCTCATGAGTCAGTACTTTGAGGAAAACTAGAGTGAGGGCACAGAGCACCTCCTATCCAAGACAAAGGAGGCCCAGCAAGGAGAGTATGCAGCCAGGATGAGATTGACTCAGGTACGCCCTGGGAAAGGGAACTGACTTTGGCTTCAATAAAGGCAGAAGGCTCATTTGCCAACCAACAAAAAATGACATTTCAGTAATTGCTTGGCTTTCATCTAATTTTGCAATTGCTTTTAAATAAACCTTTTAGTGATTGCAGCCATTTCTAGGCTTGGCTATATCTGGATGAGTTGGCACATCTTGATTAAAAATTATACAAGTAAATAGTTATAAAGAATAAAATAGGAAGATTCAATTTTTCTCCCCCTAGCACCAATATAACCACACTTCATGGAGTAAGGGAGTTGTACACTACATTGTCTCCATAGTTCCTCTTGGATCCATCAGTCGTAATCTATACTCCTAAATGTGGCAAAATCAATAGAAAACCATCACTGGAATTATAAAAGTACCAAGAAATACCCTGTTGATAATGAATTAATAGAGTCACAGACTTTTAGACTTAGGGGTAACAGTTAAGGTTGTACAGGGCTTTGTTCCAGATGAGGTAAACTGAGGCTCTGTGAGTTCAGATTGCCTGGTGAAAGACGATAATGGCAAACTAGGAGTGGGATCCTAGTTTTAGTACTGCTACTAGCTCTGCTAGTCCACAGCTTTTCACACCCTTTGTTTCTATTTTCTTTGTGTATGAAAGAGATATGTTGTTAAAATCACGGCAGAGTCCACTCTCCCTCTGGCAGTTCTGTTCACTAGCAGATATAATAGACAACTCTACTCCCTTTTCCCTGGCACCTCCACTGCAGAGGCCAGAGAAACTAAGTGTTCCCATTCCAACCACCACTGCAATTAGCGGTGCTCTTGCTACATAGATCTGGCCAGTGAAACGCAAATGGGTGTCTTCCAAGTACTCAGAGGAAAACCTTTGACTTTTTGGATAAAAGATAAGAAAACAACCATTGCCTTTTTCTTTCAGTCATCATATTCCAGACAAAATAACTGCCTTGAATATGAATTTGCAACCTGGAGCTGAGTCATCCATCTTGAGAAGTGACAAACATGAAGAAATATTCAAGAAAATTATAGAGATGACCTCCTAAGTTTGGCCCACTGAGCCATCACCAACAATGACCTATTTCCTGACTTCTGGTTATAGGAGAAAAATCAGCCTCCTCTGTGTTTAAGCCATTGTATTTGTATTATCTGTTCTCTGTAGCCAAGAAAGATTTCTTACTGACATGTATTTCTGTTTCCCATTTTGTACATAAATGCACACTCTATAAAGGAGAGCCAAGATATCAACTTTGGAGGCCAAACTGAGGGTAAGTGTGTACCTGATGGCTTAGGCCACCTGAGGAAATTAGGAAGTGTGTTCTCTGCATCCACTGTCTTTCTGAGTTCTCTTCTTTGCTTTCAAACTCACTCCCTGTGGTGGGTTGAATAGTGGCTCCCAAAAGATATGCCCAAGTTCTAATCCCTGGTATCTATGAAGGTGACCTTATTTGAAAATAGAGTCTTGCAGTTATAAGCAAGTTAAGGATCTTGACATGAGATCATTCTGGATTTAAGTTGGACCCCAAATCCAATAACTAGTGTTCTTATAAGAGAAAGGAGAGGGAGATTTGATGTACTCAGATGTGAAAAGGAATAGGCCGTATAAAGATGGAGGCAGATGTTGGAAGGTAGTCACAAGCCCAGGGACACCAAGGATTGCCAGAGCCACAAGAAGCTAGGAGAGGGTCATGGAATTGATTCTCCCTCAGCCTTCAGAGACAGCATGACCTTGTTGACATTTTGATTTCAGACCTTTACCTCTAGAACTGTGAGAGAACAAATTTCTGTTGTTTTAAGCCACTAAGTTTGTGGTGATTTGTTATGGCAGCCCATGGAAACCAACATACTCCCAAATATACACAGTGCTTTGCTGTTGCAGATGAACAGTTTAAAATAGAAAGAGTGAGCTAAACTCAACAACTAACAGAAGAAAAGCATATTACTAACATGGTAGAATTCTAGGTGTTAATAGGATGCACTTTAAATCATGTTCAGAGCACAAGTATGCCTGTCCTAGCAGACTTTTAAATTTTTTATAAACTCCATACTCTGAAATATAGCATAGGGTTAAAAGGACTGAGAAGTAATGGGAAAACTGTCATTTTACTAAGTGCCCTAGCAGTTACCTTGATTTTTTTTTTTTTTAAAGAGAATGAAGGCAAGGAGTGGGAAGACACTGCCCAAAAGCCAGGCATTATGGAAACTCTTATCTGGTGACAAAGAGTTGAGTTGAGGGGATGTGTGGAAATGAGGGGGGCAGTTTACCTTCATTGTTGAATCAGTAAGATAATGGGTAGGGCAGGAGGGAAATTGGCTGACTGATTGGTGAAGGCCAGAGATGCTAATTGTTCTGCAATTCCACAGGATTTCACTCAGGATTCCAAAAATCAACCATACTTTCTCCCGAAGTATCCACATGACCCTATTAGGAAACATGCCCAGAGGCTTCTGGGAAAGCTCTGCCCCGTACCCCCACACCCTCACTTCTGTTAGGCAGCCATGGAGACCCGCACACCTTGTTCCCATGTCCACAGGGAATGGGAATCATCCACCTTCTCCACGTTAACTTTGAATGCATCGTCCTGGACCCTGGACCTAGGTTTGTGCCAATCCTGCTTCCTTCTCACTACCTTGGCTAGGGAAAGAGGAGAATTTAGTAGATTCAACAACTAACTCATCATTAGTCAAGAATAAGAGGCTGCATTTTATTTTAAAAACCCTCTCCCTCCATTAAGGATTCTAGTACAGGACATATCAAAATTATAATTAATGAAAGAAATGTTAATCCAAGTTATCTATTATTTAATGAGTTCATGATTCATTAACTTGAAAAGAATCCATTTGTTTGCATAAAATGAATCTCAATGATGGAACTATATAATTATTTAGCATGAATGATGACAGCACATTTAATAAAATTAGAACAATTTTTTGGTAAATTTTACAGATTAAGATTAATTAGTAATAGTTATATATAATAGTTTTATATATTGTATGTGTAAATGACACTATAATAATTAAAATGTTCTAGTGCAGTTATAACAACTAAAAGTGCAGCATGCTATTCTTACTCTTACAGTAAAAGTTTTCTAAGCATCCAAATGAGACAATAAAATTAAAATTGTATTCCTACTATCAAATCTGCTTCTTAAAAACTGCTGTATTTGGCAGGGAAGGACACAGCAGTTTTATTTCACCTGGGTTGATATAATATTCTCCAATGATCACAATCACTTTAAAATCTACAGCATGCTCTTAAAAAGCAGATATTTTACATGATAGTTTTGCAGAAAGAGTGCATTGTAATAGGAATTTTTGCCTCCTAAAAATAAGCAGTATGGCAAAGAAAGAAGAAAATACCTGAGAAGCTCAGCCCAAGACAATTGCTAGCTCTTGGAGACATCATTTGCCTCAGTTATTTTCTTTTCCTACATAGAAGACAGGGCACTTTTTAGAATTACTGAAAACCAGCTACCTACCACAGCCATAGTTATTTCATTCGCCATATTCCAGATACGGTAACTACTTTGTCTTAACAGAGCATTTGGACTAACAGAGCACTTATTGTACTTTGAGGCTCTAAGTACGAATGATTCCGTATTAATGGCCAAAAAAGGGAGGCTATTTTGTACCAGGTAAAACTGAGGTACAGACACACAAAATGCTGTGCCTCAGTCGGCTATAGGATGGGGACTGGAACACAGATATCCTGAATCCTTGCCCAGTGAGCCATCATTAAAATGCTAGAAAATTCCTTCAGGGAAAATAGGAAGAAAAAGAGAAATTCATAAGGAAAAGGGAAAACATTTGGTATCCATATGGCAGATGTTACTCATTGAAAAGAGAAAATCATGCAAAAATGCCATGATTTTTCCAAAAAACTTGACCTCTAACTCTGCTCATGGATAAAGGGATTTTCTTCTGGCTGTGTTGTTTTGGGTCAATATCCTTCAGACCGTGGCCAATTCAGTGTATATTCAGCTGTAACAGTATGTGAACTCCTCGTAAGTTCAGTCATGAAGGCTCCTGTGAATGGGGTCTTTTCACAATAGGGTGAGCTATGTGTTAAAGAAAGTACAGACTTGGGAATTGTGCCTAGTAAATCAGGTGGTCACAGAAAGGTGGATAAAACATAATCTCTAAAAAATATACATTGGTGTCTACATTATTTGGATTTCCTAACTATAACTATATTGATTAATTTAATTCCAAATATACACTTTATGGGTACTATGTAGACTTAGCTTTAGACCTGGTATAGACATAGGAAGTAAATTGAATCAGAACACAGAAAATGCTTTCATGTGGTAGTTTATGGAAAGGACAGAATTCATCAATGCATGCACAATATAACAAGCACACTAAGCTTTTTTCCTGCCTTTTCTAAGTGTCACCAAGAATTCTATCAATTTACATACGGCAGACAATAAGTGATTGGTTGGTTAACTGGTTAATTAGTTTATTCATTCATCCATTCTTTCGACAAATATAGATTCAGAACCTTCTGTGGAAAAAGCTTGAGTAGAAACAAACATAAAGAGGATGCAAGGACCTTGTGGTTAAGAAGCTCACAGCTATTTGGGGAGACAACAATAACAGATAATTGGTAACAATGCAATAATGATCAATTCCGGATGGTGGTGTGAGGATGCATGGGAGAAAGTGGTCAACCCTGCTCCGGTAAGTCAGAGAACTTTTCCAGAAAGGAGGTCACATTTCAACTAGAGTAAGGAGACAGAAGGAAGGGGAATGGAGCCGAAGGCAGTCCTGACAGGGGAAATGCCATGAAAGTATGAAGTAATACTAGATTACAATTTTTGAGGACTTTCTACGGGTCAGGGGTTGTTCTAAGCATTTGCCTGTATTGACTCATTTGATTTTCACAACCACCCTACGAGGTGGGTGCATTTCTTTTTATAGCATATGAAGACTCTAGAAAGGCCAAGTCACTCTCCTGAGATTTTGGGGGCGATGACAACACAGCTGGAATTCCAGTCCAAGCAGTCTGTCCTCAGAGCCCTCATGCCCAGCACCACACTGTCCTGATTTTGCACCTGGGCGTAAAGAAGTAGTTTGACGTGACTAAAGCATGGTCTGCATGAAGGAACACGGAAGGAACCAAACCCAGAAAGGGAGCGTAGGGGCAGTTCATCACAGTCTCCAAGCCCAGCAGCTGACAAGGGAAGATAGCCAGAGTGCAGCAGCTTGTAGCAACAGCCATTGTCTGATGCTCTGCTATCACGAAGGCCAGAAAACCAACAGCAAGTATCGAGAAACATTAATCACTTGCCGTAAGCCTGGTCTAATTGCACATACAGATGAATGGGTCTCAACCACCTTAGTGTTGTAACGCTAGGCTTTGTCCCTTTGTCACATTTTTATTCTCTAGCTAGCCTCCCTCAAGTGTTATATGACATGTATTTATTTTCAATACAGATGTTGTGTTGGGAATTTTATGACACTGCTTAACATACCGGGAGATATCCTGAGGTGTGACAATTACCAGAATGAATGGTGCAGTGCTTATACTGCTCCATTTCTCATAGTATAACACACGTGCCCATGGTTTCCTTGTTCTCTAGGCATTTCTCTTTCTGAGTGCTGTAGGAGCAAAGTCAGCTAGTGGAGCACATGACCTGGCTGGTGCCTAGTGTCAAGAGGCCCCGGGACAACTCATTTCTAGCCATCATTTCCCTTTGGAAACTTTGTGTGTCCGGTGAGGCACCCAGGTTATAAGGTCTTTGAAGCTAATGGCTGGTGTCTAGACTTCATGCTACAAAAATGCCCTGGGTGGTTTACATGGAAAACAGCAAATGGAGAAAAGATGTCGGCCACCTGGGATTTTTATCAGTGGACTTTGAGGGGAAAATTGTCCTCTGGGGCCGCGGGACCAGCAGAGCCTCACAGTATGATGGTGGTGACCCTGATTGTGAGGTTAGCTCGCACACATCTGAGCATGTGAAATTTGATTTTATTCCATGCCTTCTAGTAGATCAATACATTTTTTCTTTTTTCACTTCCTTTTGTTCTGGGTAGAAATGTCTCTGGGGTGCTAAATACATAAAAGATAAAAACTTGCAAGATGAAGAGCTAGTTTTTTTCTAGCTTAAGACTGGCTCTTGTTTGGAGCCTAATTTTGAGAAGGAGGAAGAGAGAGAGAAGGAGAGACGAAGAGAAAAAAGGAGAGAGGAAAACAATCTTTCAATTAGGGCAGCATAAAATGTCTCTGTGTCTGTCACCCTGAAGTCTGAGGGTCATCTGGCCCCCACCCAAAGTCACATGCCTGATCTCTTACTCTAAGGCCCCAAGTGAAGACCCAAACAAGGCAGAGCCAAGCTCTCAGAAAATACTAGAAGAGCACATATGCCAACTCCTCTGGCATCCTGCCCTTGGCTACTTCTCATACCACTGCCATGTTTAGAGTACTTACAGCAGGAGCTGCATTTGGGTTGCTGACTTGGAGAGAAATGGGAATGTTTCCCATGTTTTCTTTCTGCTAAAGGATAGTGGGAGAGCTCTGTGCATTCTATACTTGTCAAAAGCCACAATGAATGGGAGACTGAATCACAAACAAAGCATGATGCTACCTCCCATAAGAAGCCTTCAATGATTTCCTATATTTGTTTTATTATTTTTAGTTAACATTTCTCAAGCATTTATATTGTCAGCAACTGAAAGACTTTATACGCTTCGTCTCCCTTTATTTAATCTTCCAAATAAGTTTGGAAGACAGGCATAAATATTCCCTATCAAGAGTCTTGGAGAGTTTAAAGTGATCAGGGCAGCATCACATAACTGTTTAAGTTACAGAGCTGAGATTCAAACTCAGACTCCAAAGTCAATGCTTTTAGCCAATCAGTTAAACTTCCTAAAGAAGGCATCATGCCACTCTTTTGGTGCCTATCATGTTCTGCCTTGTATGATTTGTTTTTGTTTTTCTTTCAAATACTATAACAAAAACTATTTCTGATGTGGAATTAAATGAAGTATCTGTATTGGAGCCTCAATTTTGCTGCTTACTAGATACACAAACTTTGGGAAGTGCACCTGAACTCCCAGAGCCTCCATTCCTTCTTCTGCAAATATAATGTCCTCATATAGTGGTTAGGGTCAGCACATGGGTACCTCATACACCTGAACAATAGGGGTGTCATTTAGACTTTTTCTATTCTCCATGGCACCAACTACAACACTGAGTAATAGAAGGTGCTAAAAAATTCCTTCAAATTGGGTTGAAATTTTAACACTGGAAGATAAAGTGATTAAACTTATGCTGCATCCTAATTGCTAAATATTTTTGCAGTGTGGTCTGGACTGAGTTTTATACGTTATGTCCCCTATATCCCTAGTCATTCATTTATTTTTAAAAGAAAATAAATAAACTTTGATTTTTAATAATTTCCAATATTTCTTCACTAGGGTAGCAAAATTTGCACAACATTGCACAATCCACCACTCTCTTTTAGCTGCACCAAAGGTCAATGTCCAATGTTCCTTAGTGAGAGTTGGGAATATGTAATGAAAGGAGTCTGGACAGCCAATTCTTTGCTGCAGGATCCTGTTGTGAGCTGGTTAACACTCTGAGCTTTGATTTTCCCATTTGTAAAATGAGACTTGATAGAGGTAACTTCTAGAGTCCCCTACAGCTTCCACATTCAGTGAAATCTATTCCTTCACCTGTGACAGCAGTGACATGATTTAGAACTAATACAAAGTGAGTGGACCATTTGTCAGTAGCCCAGTATAACCAGCTGGTGACAACACTACCTCATATACAAACTTCAGAGCTCCAGAAAGGTGCTAAAGAAAAGGTGGGATGAAACTTAATGATCTCCTTCCCAAGATAGAGGGACTAGGATAGGAGGGAAATTACAATCCTATTGCATTTCCTTTAGTATCAGTTGGATAATTTACCTTCTTGATGTGTTACTTTCTCAATTAAAAAAAATAGTTGTTTAAAAAAATGTCTATCTTCTTCATCCATACAAGCCTGCTTTCTTGGTCCCAAGTATGATAGTTTGTCACTCCATCTGGATTAGTCAGGATTCAAAAATAGGACATGCCTCAACATTTATATTGCATCACTCAGACTGGTCACTTTTATCCTCATAATGTCTCAGGCTGGTCACTTTGCCACTCAGCACTTTCCACCTCCCGCAAATTCTGTTCTCCTTTTGCAGTACTATTTGTACCTGACTGTCTCCTTCACTCTATCCCAAGCCCCTCGGGGCCAGGGACTCTACTTTCACCTATGTGTGACCCCTGAGTGGGATACACCTTTGGCTAAAGTTCAACAAAACTGGTGTTTAAGCCACCCAGTTATGGTACTTGGTTATAGCAGCTCCAGCAAACTAAGACACAGAGTCATGGCATATTTTTCAGGCTTCTTTCTGGCTCTGCCTTTGAGAACTGTTCCACCATAAAGATTGTGTAGGAGCTGCTGAGGAGCAGTCTCATGCCAGTGTGTCTGTCCATCTCTGTCCCTGTCTTGTTCTCTCACCTCCTGAATTCCTGTGACCATCTCACTTTGTCCTCCAAGGACTGTTTGGATTCTCCTGTCTGGACTGATACTGATTCCTGTGTTCTCAGACTGCTACCAGCTCCTGAAGGCCTAGACTACTTCTAGGACCTCTCCCATGGCTGAGACAGACATCACAAACTCATGGCCTGCAGGCCCAGTCTGGTCCAAGGAGAAGTTGTTGGCTCTACTCAGGAGGTTTTTATTTTTCCCCTAGTTTCGTTACAAATTTACATTTAGTTGCGAAAAAAAAATTTTCATATAAAAATATTTCTGTCTTAAAAATAAATTGGAGAACTTGACAACACTGAATTATATTGTCCCTTCTATAACTGTTACAAAATTGACCCCGGCCAATTTTGTCATATATAACTTGGGTTCTTTTGATAAGTAGACAGAAACCATCAAAAACTTTGAAGAAGGGAAGAGTTAGCTATTTTTCCCAACTTCACATTAAATCTCAGACCAAATTCTGCTATAGCATATCATTTATTAAATAAACCTTTGCTAGCAAGCTATCTCTCCTGTGAGGTTGATGAAGTTCTACCAAACAGTCAGTACTGGTTGGTGTTCTGAACAAACGTCAAAACAAAAGTTTCACTCCAGGACAATGTATTAATAACAGGATTTCAGTGGCATGATTTTAGTACCTTTAGTGTCAGTATTGGGTAAACCTCAATGCTTGGACCCAACAGCTAGATACAGAGATCAGCTTTAGACACCACCCTTGTAGGTAACAGGACACAGGTGCCGCTAGCTTCTAATACCATCCATAGTCATACAATCTTGGGGAGTATCTCCAAAATATGCTTAAATTCTACCAGTAAAAGCCCATTTCTTAAATTCATTATGCTAATTAACAAGTCACCAATTAAAAAATAAATCTTTGACACTCAATATGTTTATTAGCCAAATTTCTATGTTGATTTGACAGAAGCATTTATAGTAACCACTTCTGGAGTGTGACCTTTTTAATATGTTATAATATTGGCTGACAACCCCTGCAACAGGAGTTATTTATCGATCACGATGCCTGCTGCACCTGGTTTGTAGCTTAACCTTACCCCACACAACATAGCACATTGTCTTGGCTACAGTTCTTTACTCTGGTTGCACATTAGAATCACCTGGAGAGCTTTAAAAACATTCCACTGCCCAAGCATCACCCCCAGAGAGTCTGATTTAATGGACCAGGGGCAAGGCCCAGACATCAGTATATTTTAAAAGGTCCTCAGATGATTCTAAAGACTGACAGTCACTGGTTTCTGCTAAAGTATTTTAAAATGCATTACTGTCATGGTAACAACAATTGGCTGGAGCTAAATGGAGGCTGCTCTGTTGAAATGGGACGGTGTTCTCTGCAGTCTCCTAGGCACTCAGTTGCGTTAACCCTGTGGTTTATGTGGCCCATTGGCAACCCTGGAGCCCATGGCAAGGCTACTTCCAGTCTCCAAAATACTTCCATGCTCTCCTAAGTCTACATAATCAGTACAGCCTTTACTACCCAGGCCTTGGCATGATACAAACCAAATAAAGAGAAGTCAAAATTAATTCGAAAATTACACTTTCATGCAAAAGAAGAACATATTTTTTCACTCAAGGAAATTTGCTTAAAAGATTCTCAGGCTCAAAAAAAGTTGGAGAGGTGCCAGGATAGCTCTAAAGAAGATTTTTAATTTTTCTAAGTCTTTACACCTTCTCCTAAAGAAGCTGTCCCCAGGTAAATAGCAGCGACGTAATGATTAGGCTTATTTCAGTTGTGATTAACTAAGGAACAGGGCTTTATATGGCTACGTTCTGCCATTGGCTTGACCACACTTTTACATAAGAAAAATTTTGTTGAGAGAAAAAAGTACTTATTAGTTATTTATCTTATTTATTTCTATTACATATATGACTTTTTTCCCTACTAATGAAGACTTCCCCCCCAAATTTGAGTAGATGTTGACAAAAAATTTCTATATATTAATAAGTTCTGTAGCCATTTACACTACTATGTACAAGTTCTGCTTATGCTAAATATTTTTTGTTTCCCTTTGTGATTGTCCTATTTACATGACTTCTTTCCCCTTCTCTCCCCTGTTTTAGCTTGTAACAGCAGTTTGCTGGAATGACAGTTTTGTAAATTCCTAGTTAGGGGATAAGAGTTAAAGGGAGAAAGTTTTAGAATTCCTGAGCTAGATTGGGCAGGTCTGAGTGCTTGGGAACAATTCCTAGAAGATTCTGATGTTCAGCATCAACCCCTTGCTATTCTCCGTCTTCCCCCAACCCACCCAATCCCCATACCCCACCACAAAAATAAATAAATAAATAAATTGAGAATCACTGACTACGAATGTCGGGGCTTTATTTATTGAATATCTTAGTGATTTCTGTGCTGTCACTTAGCCCATTTAATATTATATTCTAGTCTATTGCTATCCATTTATCATTGGAATTTCAGCGGTCTCTCACCCCTCTCCTCTAATCATGGTTCTCAACTTTGGTTGCATAGTGAATCACCTGAAGAACTTTAAAAAATACCCAGTGCCTTAGATGCCTCCCAGATCAATTAAATCAGAAGCTCTGGAGGCAAGGCAGGACCCAGTAATTTTTAAAGCACCACAGGTGATTCCAATGGCTGAGAAGCACGGCTCTAAATTGATTAACAAATGAACTACTTCTAATCCACTCATCAAATCCCCACAAGAAGTACAAAGTCCAGTGATTCTTAGACTTTATGATGCAAAATATTTTCCCCAGTGCGGGGAGGCCAGATTAGCAAATAAAAATACAAATGTAATTAAATTTGAATCTCAGATATACAAAGCATAAGTTTTTAGTGTATGTCCAATTTGGATTGTCTGACCTTCAAATTTAACTGGGCATCCTGTATTAGTTGACAACCCTACCCTAAGGAGTTTATACCAGTGCAGATTCCTGGGCCCCCCCTAATCCACAGGCACCAGGAGTCGATAAAACCATCTGTATTCTAAAGAAGCTTATTAGGTGATTTTGTTACAGGTGATGGGCCACACTTTTAATAATATTGTTCCTTTTGTCACCTCATTTTTTCCATTAGTGGCCAGTTTGTGAACTTACAATAAAACATGAGTGAAAGTTGAGAACGTGCATAGATCTCTTCACAAATGACAAATCTCATTGTCAAATCACTGTGGGGACTAGAATCGGAGGTTAGTCACTGGGGGTGCGATTAATTCCCTTTGACATTTAGACAATAAACATTTGGAAAGCACCTACCTACCTCACATCCTACCTGAGCTAGACATTGAGACTGTTGAGATCCTGTCTATGCCCACAAAAAATGTGATCGCACCAAGCACTATTGTGAGTAGAGCGGAGAGATGCTAATTCTACCTAGTGAAGGTGAAAAACTTACCAAGTAACACGTTAGATTTTTTTTTTAAGATTCGCTCATTTAATTTTCCCTCATAAATTTTAATAGGAGCCTATGATGTGCCAGGCTTTGTGCTAAGTGCTGGACTCAAACAGACAAACACAGTATCATCCGTGCAGTAGGGCAGCAATTCTCAAAGTTTTTGTTCCCAGGATCCCTTTATACTTTTGAAAATTATTGAGCATGCCGGAAAAATCTTTGCTTATTTATTAAATATTTATTTATTAATTCATTTGAAGTTAATAATTATAAACTAGTATGTACTTTCTGAAGTACATACTTCATAACTATACCCATCAACAATAGCGAAAGGACTGTCGTTCTTTTGCAAATTTCTTTAATATCTGCCATAATAGAAGACAGTTTGATTATAATATATGCTTCTGCATTTAATCTATGGAGTTACGTTGTTTTGGTTGAACTAGGTGAAGAAAATCTGTCCTCCCACACACACGCAGGGTCATCAGAACACAAGCTGCACTGAAGGAACCTACAGTGTGGCAATGCAGTTGCATGGGATTGAGGGCTGAATCGCTGATTAGATGATTCAATCACTGGTCTCCACAAATTTGATCACATGTCTTTGCCAATTAAATATTTTTATCAGGAATATACACACACAATTACCACTCAAGGCACAAAATTCATTTATAGTGAGATTCTTTTGTTAATTTATAAGGAGTATAAATCCATATTTCAAATAATCTTCTTAAAAATTTTACTTTTTGTTTTCCTGCCAAATCTTGACAGATCTGATTTCACAATATATCTGATAAAAGTGCCAGTTCTGCCATTTTCTTACTGTTCACTTACGCTTTCATTATTAGCATTTATGTGAATGTCTGATTTCTGTTTAAGAATCTTTTTAAGCTACTTGACCATGTCATGAGGGTTACTTTAGTTAACCTGCAAAATACAATCCATAACCCCACTCACCCAGACCCCATGACCTGCAAGAAGACGGAGCTACAGAGGGCACCACTATTGTTCCCCCAGCATCGTAGAATCCCATTGCTCTCTGAGAATACCTTGGGCAGGACAAGTGACATGTTATCATCTGACAAGGGGACTGAGGAAAGATTCCAGGATCAAGCAATGTGTTATATATGAGCCATACTTAATTTCTCTTCTTACTTCTTTTCCCTCCAAAATATAAGTTCTAACATTTTCTTCCCACTCCAGGCATATGATCCAGGACACATCTTCATGGAAGATCACTTTGGAGACACTGGATTGGAGCAGGTGTGATCACAGCCCTGGAAGACTGTAGGTGCAAATGGAGCACTCATCAGGAACACTGGGGCAACGTGGGAACTTCAGGAGAGGTTTGGTGCAGGAAGGAATACCTGAGCTAAGGTTTGAAGAACAAGAAGATAGAAATGTGTTGGTGGTGAGGTAGGGCATTCCAAACAAAGGGAACTTACATACTGTTGTTTTAACTGGAACGATTTTGGAATCTCCTTCATTAAAAATCTTGAATAAAAACGGATAGCACATTAATTAATGACTAGCTAAGTATTGTACACACATTTGCTCATCTATTATCCCAATAGCTCATTGAGTTGGGTGCTCTATTACACCTGAGGAAACCGGGGCTCAAAGAATGTAAGGTACCCAAGGCCACACAGCTAGTGACCAAAGAAACCACAGTAACAGAGCCTGTGTTCTTAATCACTATATGACATTGCCTTTTAAATGTCTGGCCAAATAAGCCTAAATTCTTATCATTGAGATGCCAAGAGATGTTTTTCACTTATTTATTTGACAATGTTTTTATTGAACTATAAGTCAGTATTGACTTATAAGTCAGTTTTATTGAACTATAAGTCAGCTGAACTATGAGGTCAGCTCTAGGGATACAATTTTCAACAAGAGAGATGAATCTCTGCCTTCATGAAGCATATAATTGAGTGGGAAGGATACAAAAGTAAGGTAATTACAATAATTTCAAGATTTCAATCACATTTCAAAATGTGATTAGTGTAATGAAGGGAAAAAAATGAGCTGAGATAGAAAGAGATAGAAGAACCTAGTTGGGTGGTGAAAGATGGCATCTTCAAGATGGCATTTAAGTTGAGATTTAAAAGATGAAAAGGCTGTTGTCATGCACAGAGCATGAAGGAAAATCGTTCCAGGAAAAGCTAGGGCACATACAAAGGCCCCGATGTGGAATAGAGTCATCCACATGAACCCACTCCTACCTTTGACTGGCCACATGGGGAAGTGGATGGAGCTGGCCATGCATGCTGCTCTGGGAGGCTAGCTGTAGTGCTACGGTTTGTATTCTGTGTGTTATGTCTCATTTGATTCTTCTTTAAGTGATTGGAGTATTGAAACATAAACTTGCCATCTGAGCCATGACCACTGCATTGTCATCTAGAGACTTTTATCACCTTGATAAGATTACTCAGGCATGACATGTGAACAAGGTACAGCTTGGCCAGCGCTCAAAAGGAAAATCTGATACAATTTGCAAGATAAAATATAGCGTTGAGCAATCAATTAAGAGAATACAGGCATGAAAATTGAAAGCTATGTGAGAAGGTAGAAATATTTATTTCTAAGATACATATATAATATGCTATATTATCAATTTATCATCTTTTCATAGTATTATGTTATCCCTAAAAGAATCTTCAGAAATAAGTATGACTTTGCTGTGTAATAACTTACTACACAATATGAAAAATCCAAAAAGATATATTTCCATGATTGCAGGACTAATGATGAATATTAGATAGTGCTCACAGCTAATTTGCTTAGTCTTGTGGGCCTAACACTTTATATCCAATTTCACTTAAGCAGTGTCCACTGAGGACACAGAGTTGCAGCACCAAAGGGAATGGGATTTAGATGTGTGTAGAGCACATTTCATTTTCCTGGTCTCTGACACTCACTTAGCAACAATCGATGAGGCACTGATAGCATTATTGATTATAGTGATGGTGTTGTTGATTTTAGGAGTCATTCTAAGCCCTGCAGGCCTCCAAACAAGCTATCCTGTTTCACAAAAGAGAGTGATTTTCAAGATGTGGTGAGTTTGACCCTTTACCCTTTCACAGAATAAGGAGCACATGGTTGGGAATTAGCATTAGCCTGAGACTGACCCTTAGAGTTAGTACCTATTCAAATTTTCTGATCATTTTAGGCCTGGTTGGCCTGACTCTCAACCACACCCACCCTTATGGGCCCCCATTTCACATTCAGGGGCTGCCCACGGTACACAGGTTGTACCCTGGAAACGCCAGGAGATGCCATTGCCAGGAATTCTGTATTGCAATAGCCTTGCCTTTGAAGAGAGAGGCTACTACAGTGTAATCATTATGTCAAACAAGCAGAACTTGAGTTATACTCAGAATTCAGCTCTTTAATTTTGTCACTGTTGCTTTAAATTTATTCACACTTTATTGCCCTTAGATGAAAACTCAGATAGACCCACGCCTTTTTTGTGACTTTTAAATCACACTCTTATGGTCCCTAGAAATGATTTCTCAAATCAGAAATTAATATCTAGTCTATATATTAAACAATGGCCAGAACTTGATTCAGCGTCAGATCTTTTCCCCACCTCTAGCTCAGGTCAGCTTTGGGCTAAAAGACTAAAATGAAAAAAGGAGAAAGAATTGGCCTCTTCTCTATTTCTCTGCTAGCTTCTCTCTCTCTCTCTCTCTCCATCTTCGTCTCACTCTACCCCATTTCTTGCTGGCTAGTTTCTGACTCCTCCATGAGAGACAGAAGGGTGGTTCAGGGATAGGAAAATTCTATTTGATCTGGTTCCTTGTAATCAGAGCGTGATGGTATGTGCTTAAAATAGACTCTCCTGCATGGGCTCTTTGGTCATCCCTGTGCCTGGCACCTCATCTAGGCTGTGATGTGAATAACACCTCTTGCAATTCTGCACGGCGGCAGCCCTGCTTTGGAAGAGAGAGTTTATTAGTGTGTAATCAGTACGTTAAATAAGAAAAATTTGAGTTAGAATCAGAACCTCGCTCTTTCTCATTTTTCTTGCAACTTTCATGATGTGGTTAATGAGCGTTTTCCTTCCGCTAGCTTCTCTCAACCTGCCCTTACCTTTTGCTTCGCTGTTGGTCCTCCTCACTCAGACTTGGCTTTGAGGTGGTCTTGCCAACTCCAGGCAAGCTCCTTCTCTCATGTGATCCATGTCCAGGTCACTGACACACCTCGAACATTTATTGCCCCTGGCAAGCCCTGGCCGATCAGCATGCAGATCTCTTTATCCTGCTGCTGTAGGCTGCTGTAGCTTGTTTGGGCCACTGCCCATCATCTCCTTGACCACAGGGAAGACCAAACAACTATCAGAAAGGTCCACTTGAACAACCTCCTCACTAAGTTTGGGATTAGACTGTAGTAGGCTCTATTCTCCTCCCAGGGGACAGGGAAGCAGTGGCAACAGCTCTCTCTCCATAGCAGCACTGTTCAATAGAAATGCAATGTGAGCCACACTGAAATTTTAATTTTCTAGTAGCCACGTTAAAAAGAAACAGGTAAAGATATGTTAATAATGTATTTTATTTATTATATCCATATATCCAAAATATTATCATTTCAACATGTAATGATACATAAAAATTGTTAATGAAATCATTTATAACCTTTTTCCTTCATAATAAGGCTTTGAAATGTAGTGTGCATCTTGCACTTAAAGCATATCTCAATTTGGATTAGCCGCATGTAGCTAGTCACTACTGTATTGGACAATGAAGGTCTATTGGAAATCTCTGCTCTCTCCATTTTTAAAAACAGTTTTATTAAAGTATAATTTAAATACTGTCAAGTTCTCCCATTTTAATCGTACAATTCAATGGTTTTTAGTAAATTTGTAGAACTGTGCAGCCATCACCTCAATTCAATTTTAAAATGTTTTCATTACCCGCCAAAATACTCTGTAATCATTATCAGTTCCTACACCTAGTGCCAAGAAACCACTAATCTACTCTCTGTCTCTGTAGATTTGTCATTTCTGGACATTTCATATCAATAGAAGCATACAATATGTGATAATTTGCTTCTTTCACTAACATAGTATTTTTGAGATTTATCCATGTTGTAGCATGTTTAAGTATTTTATTTCTTTCTATTGCCAAAGAGTATTCCATTGTATGGGTATACCACCATTTGTTCATACATTCCCTGGTTGATGGACATTGTGGATATTTTCAGTTTTTTGCTGTTATGAATAATGCTGCTGTGAACATTAATGTGTAAGTCTTTGCGTAAACATATGCTTTAATTTTTCTTGGTAGAATCCTAGGAGTGGAATTGCTGAGACATATGGTAACTTGATATTTAGCATAGAAAGAAACTGCCAAATTGTTTTCTAAAGTGGTTTTACTGTTTGTCTCCACTTTCTGATTCCTTTTATACACCCTTGATCTTATAAGGATCTAAGAGCCAGGGAACAAGCCCTCCATTTTTTCCTTTGAAACTTCTGCATGTGGGGTTCTGCATATTTCATGATTAACAGTTATCACAAGGTCATATCTGTAGATAGCAAGTCTGGAAGAGCCCCATTTTAACATCTTCTTACAATATAGAGACTGGTTCTCAGCACAAGCACCTCTTAAGAAAAGTTAAGCACTCCTTCAAAATGATCTCCTGCGATTCTTTAGAATGAATGAGAGGACAAATACTTCAAAAGTATTGAAAAACAAGATCTATTTGCACAGCATTTCTAACATGTGGTTATTACGAACAATTAATTAGTGAAAGGTGTACTCAGGCAGGGAATTTTCAGTTTGTGTACAATAAAAAAAGAGATCCTAAAAGCATTTCCGGTACCCTGGGAGAGACAGAATTTCTGAACAAGGGTCTCTAATGGGCAGCCTGACTCTGAAAGAGACCTTCTCTCTCTCATGAGTGCATCTATGACTGCTGACTGTTAAATAAAAGGCCCCCAGCTGGAGGAAAAACGGAGAGAATCACTGGACACAATTTCTGTGTAGATTAGAAAGAACCGTTCTGTTGTTTCTTTTTTTTATCGGTTTAATAATCCTATTGGGTTTTGAGAAAGCTCGAAGCCAATGTCTTATGACTCCAGTGATTTTTCTTGGTGTTTACTGCAGGGGAATGGGAGAGACAATGTGTAGATTTAATCAGCATTTGATTTTCTTCAATCCCTTTGCATGTAGAGAGAAGCAGCTGGTTGTAGGTAATCTTGCTCTTGGGAATTATCAAGTAGAAGAAAGAGACAAGCAGCAGCTTCTACAAAGGCAGCTTTTATGAGGCTCAGCTAGAAAATCACCGGGGAAGCAGCTGGGTTCACCATTTTCATCCAACTAATTACTGGAAGAGATAGATGGTTTTCAAGGTCAGTGGTGGAAAGGGGAACTAATGGCCAGCCCTTCCTCTGGGGGAACATTCACAGGAGAGAGGATGGATGAAGATGTCACTTTCCCAGCCTGCCTGAAGGAAGCAAGTGCGGTGTTCAGAATCCTGAGCTTTTCCCATTGGGCAAGAAAGACCAGATTTCAAATCCTGCCTCTATTAGCTTTTAACTGTGTGACTTTGGGCACATGTCTTAACCTCTCTAAGCCTTAGTTTCCTCATTTGCAACATAGAGACAATAATATCCATCTTCTGGGTGTTTTGTGAGCCATGAAGTGAGTTAATCAGGCAGGGCTTATTTTCATCTCCTCTTTAGTATCTAAATCAACTAGTTTATCTAAAAGTCTCCATTTAACTCAACCAACATCTAGCTGTTCTTTCTCCTGAAATTGCTCCCATTAAGGACATTTTGGAAATGATGTTTTCTGACTATCACAGCCACTGTAACAAATCAGACTGAAGATCTTTTAAACACATCACCTTTAAAAAATGAATCAAAATAAATTAACCTCTTTTTGGAGACAAAATTCACTCAAGACTTATTTTATTGCATAGCTGCTGCTTTGATCAAAACCAATTAATAAGACATCATGACCTACAGATGTCTCTACTTAGCTTTTAGCCTAGCCTTGTAGCTCTAACTTGTTCTGGGAACAGCTAGTCTTTGCTGTGGCTGAAGCAAGGCCTCTTGGTCCTCTGGGCTTCTAAGAAAGGCTGCTCTGATGCTATGTGGAGGTGGGGTTTGGCAAGGTAGTTTTGTATGCCAGCAAAACTAATAGCAATATTGAGCTAAATTTGGTTGCTGTTGCAGTCCCCACTGAAAATCAAACTGTACAATGTAAGTTTGTCACCCATTTGTCAAGGAATTGGCTTGACTACTGAGGTGCTTCTTGTATGTTTGGGGGAAGGGGTGGGAGACTGGCATACAGGTATGCTGGTCTCTTTGAAAGCCCCAGTAATCAGTGTTTGAAGAGTCCCAACCCCACATATATCAGAATCCCCTGGAACACTGAGTAACATGTAGATTCTTGGGCCCACTTTATTGAATCAGTCTCTGGTACGGCCTAGTAATCTGAATTTTAAACAATCTTCCAACTGAGACATTCAAACCAAAGTTGGAGAAACCCTGCATTTTCAGAGTGGCCAAGAAGATCCCTATACAAAGTAGCTAGGAGTTATGTTTCTCTGCATGCTGTGCACATATGTTAATTTTTCACATGGTTTTTGGACATGTTCTATGTTAACAGTTGAAAATCGTTAAAGAAGCAAAAGAGAGCTGAGTGTAGTTTTTCTATGGACAGAGAAAACAATCTCATGTGTAGGGCCTTAAGGCAATTTTGTTATTGGTGGGACAAGAGAGAAACCTTCATAAAGCCATGAATTCCTGGTGGCACTTGCTCCGTTCCATCAAAGCTGGCTACTACCTCAATTTCAGCTTCTACCCTCCAATTTTTAAAATTATGTTCTTTTAAATATGAAAAACAACAAAGGTTATCTTGACAGAAGAGTTTTGGGAAACAATTCAACTCAGTATTGCCTCTTCTTTCTCACAATACTCTTTACTAGTCTCCTTCCTTTATTTTCTTATTAAAAGCTTTTATCTTATTGCTTTCCCTCCCAGTAGAGAATGATCAATATGATAACTTCTTTCCTTTTTAGACTTAAATTGATTTCATTACGCATGTAATTAATGCTCACTATTTGGACCTCAAGCCCATTTGGTCTTCTCTTCCCTCTCTGGACAAGGCTGATCCCCCCTAAGGGTTTATAAATGGGCCCGGCTGCGGTTTGCAGGTGCAGTCATTTTGCTGGAGCCCAAGTCAAGATTTACATATGCAAATGTGCGTGGATGTGCCCAAACTGAGTAATTGTGCATGCAAATAGGTGATTAAATAGACAATTACCAAATCTGCATGAACAAATGGGAGTTGTGCATATTCAAAAAGCAGGGGACACCTGAACATTATGCAAACAGGCAGCTTTCCTCAAAGCCTGTGGAAATCTGGCCCCTGGGGCCTCAAAGTGGCTTGCTTCAATCCCAGAGCAAGTGGGAATCTCAAGTTGCACAAGTGGAATTTACACTTTGACCTCAGCTGCCATGGAAATGACCAGATCTCTGACAAGGTCATCTCCAGGAAGTACCATGGGAAAAGGTTCTGATTTTTGTCATTTCTTTCCATATACTACATTTAAAGCAGAACTTTAAGGATTTTTAAATGGTCAGTAGCAAGAAACGAACTTTAGCTATTTCAGTGGGCTATAGTGTATGCCTACAATGCCAAACCAAAACCTCAGAACAGGTATAGAGAATTAGATCCAAGTTAAACTACCACACCGCAGTGGAAGCAACATCATAATGCTCTTTCTCACAACTGTGTTGCCAAAAACAAAAGTGGGGCTCAATCGCTCTTAGGTAACAGTTTTTAGTTTGTCTTTGTGGGCTAGAGAAAGGCACCCATCAGTTTTAATTCTTCATTTCTTTCCGACTCGAGATCTCACTCTACCTACCACATAACTGATGGATGGTGTTGTCAGCGGACTACATCAATGAGAAATGATTTCACATAACCAGGGGGGCTTTTCTGACAAAAGATTAGTGGCGATGCTTAGACTAGCCCACCAGGAGCCAGAGATAAGTAGAGTTTGAGGCAGCTGAGGAGTACTGATTGCTGAAATCCTCATATTTTTCAGGAAGCTATTTCATCTCCAGAATATTCTACCATTCCCACATTCAGTTTTATATGAACTGCTTCAAGTCTTTCACTTTATTTAAAGAGGGGAGTGATATTACTGCAAACCATAAAATCAATTACTCAATTCAATCAATAACCCGGTTAAGTGGAATAATTTCTTTACTTATCCCGTCAGGAGGAAATTTTTCAAAATATTCTTACTAAGGGTCAAAAGTGAATGGAATTAGCCGTGTTTTACAGATGAAGTACCCGAGTCTTTTATGCAGAATATTAGGCAGTTCTCCAAGCATGCAGGTATAGAGAAACACTGGTCAGTAATTTTCCAAAACTGCATCCTGGCAAAGGAGATGTTATGGAAACCAACGTCCCTGGAAGCACCCGTTCAGCGTTATCTCTGCCCAGGTGCAGTAGAAGCTAACCGAGGATTCCTTCAGAACTGCAAGTCAGGTATATACAGTCCACTTAGCCAGAAATGCAGTTAGTGGAGAAATTGACTTCACCAGCTTAGCCTAAGAAGCCAAAGAAAGCTGATCTTTTCCCCAAGTATAAATGGGATTATCAGTTCTTTGCTTTTCATGAGTATCTAAATAAGTTTTTCACCAATTAAACAAAAACCAGCAGCATGAATATTGCAATGAAATATATGTATGTATATAAACATATGTTTGTATTGATTAAAAAATATATAGTACCAATATAATGTCTCAATAACAAGCTTCAGATCATTGTATGTTTAAGTGCTCAACAAAATCTATGAAATGCTAACCTTTCAAATTACCCTCCAGGTTTTTCTCCTGCCGTATGATCCTGCCTGTATTTAGTAGGTAGTAATGTCTCTCTCTGCTAAACTCCCAGAGCACTTAATATATGGACCTTTTGTAGGACTTATCAATGATGCTCTGTATTGAAGTTATTTATAATTGTGTTTTGCCCCCTTATTATAATAGAAGATAATTGATGGGAGGCAAATAGGATTTACCCGGTACGTCCAAGGTCCCAGGCAACATGCCAGATTCCTTCATACGTGCTATCTCATCCATGCTTTACAAACTTCAATTAGGTAGGTGCTATTAACATTTTACAATAATGAGAATACAACTTGAGAGGTTTGGTAACAGCTCAAGGCCTGCTCCCTGGGTTCAAATCTCAACTCCAACACTTACCAGCTATGTGATCTTGAATGTATTTCTCAAGCTTTCAAAGTCTTGTTTTCCTTGTTCATAAAAAAGAAATAAAAAGTGCTAAATAATCTCATTATTAAAATAGTGGTAAGGATTAAAGGAAGTAATCCATAGAAATATTTAACACAATGCTTGATTTATTAAGTGCTTAATGTTATTGCTTATATTGTTAGCAGTAACAATATTGTTAGGTATTCTAATTAGTGTTTTAAGATCTTTGTGTTCTAGCATATAGATTATGTATAGCAATTGGCTCAGCAAGTTTTTCTTATTTGCTGCAAATGAATGAAGGAATGTACAAATGAGTTCTAAGTATTTTCCTGGCACTTTGGTCATGTTCCCTGGAACCTTGGAATATTTTATCTGCAGTTTCCATAAAACCTTTTTCTTTGTGTCATAGATTCTGTTCCTTTAAAGCCCTAAAGTCTTTCCAAAGTATAGAAGCCTGAAAAGCTGTTACAAATGAGTAATCATTATTTATCAGTCCTCTCCCAAAGAACACATGTGCATTTGTCTTTGATCTTCAAGAGACTCTCAGCTGTTTCTACTTCCCTGTTAACATTTGTCTTTTCCTTATTTAAACCAGTGGTTCACAAAGTATGGCCTATGGAACACCAGGGGGTTCCCTCAGGCCCATTCAGAGAATCCACAAGGTCAAAATGATTTTATTAATGATACTAAAATTGTATTTACTCTTTCACTCTAGTGACACTAGCACCGATGCTAAAAACAAACAGTGGTGGGTGAAACTGCTGGTATCTTATTTCAAATCAAGACAGTGTCACCAAACTGTATCAGTAGTCATTGTATACTGCAATGTCAGACACTCATAGCAGTGGGCGGGGGCAGGGAGCCACTTTCACTTAAGAATGTCCTTGGAGAAGAGCATAATGTGTTCATTGTATTAAATCTTTACCTCTGAGTCCACATCTTTTTAATATTATGTGATTTCATCATGTACACTTAGACACTTTTTTTTTTAATTCTTTTATTTCAGGAAATTATGGGGGTACTTCTAAGCTGCAAGAAGTATGATGGTTGCCTGAGTGAGGAAGAGCACTTGTGTGATTGTTTTAATTGCAAGATGAACCAGATACTTCCTCCATGAAATACCCTTTAACTTG